>CP099849.1:0-454170 GCA_030062745.1 Capitulum mitella | reverse complement strand
ACGATGTTGAACTTGCACCGCACCGCGTGACTGAGCGCTCGCCGCCAGGTTCTGGCGGTTCGGCGAGCTGGACGGACGTCGTCATCGACGACCTGCTGCCGACGGTCAACGGCCAGCTGATCTACACCCAGCCGGGAGCGCAGCGAGTTCTGGTCGGCCCTGGCTCGAGAAGGCCTACGCCAAGTGAGCGCGGTGCGCGGCGCCCACTGCAGAGCTGGGCAGGCGGCCTGTTCCCGGTTGCCGGCAGATGCGCCTGGTCCATTGCACGCCCATTCCCCGCCCGGTGTGGCTGCTGATGCACTTTCGATGTTGATGTTGGCTGTCGATGTTGATGCACGTGAGGCTGCCGCGGCCAGCCTGACTGAGCGCTGCCCCGCGGCGCCAGCGCGGCGTTGTCCGCCAGCGCCGCCGGTCGTATCGATTGCCGGCGTTGTAAAGCGACTGCCGTTCGCCGTACTTGACGGAGTGCCGCGCGCGACCTTTGTGGGGTCGTTGTTTGTCTCGGTCGCCCCGGACACGCTGCGTCGCGCGGTCGCCGGCGGCCGCCCCCCACTCTCGGTTCCCAAGAATGTCGCGTGCGTGGCAGGCGGCTCATGTATTGTGAACGGGGGCTGGCTGAAACGAGTTGTAACGAACGTGGCGACTATGCTGCGTTATCAGAACCGAGTCACAGAATGGCGTGTGGGTTTCGTTGTATTCGCGTTTTGTTCTGTTATGTTTTCTTTGAATTGTCAAACACAACGTAAAAGTTGTGCTATCAACACACTGTTGATAGCACAGTGTGCTATCTGCACACTGTTCTTCACCTGACATTGGTGGGCACATGCTGGTTCCCATTTCTAACTCCCCGTTCCCGTGACCTTCCCGTTGACCAGTGCTGTCCCAGCTCCGCCTGACTTACGCTGGACTTTTCTCGCTGGACTGCGACTGGCAGTCGGCTGCCGGGTCGGGGCCGGCCGGTGACCCCCGCCCCCCCCTCCCGAGCTGGTGTGCGCCTGTCACCTCCCCGTCCCGTCCCCGCCAGGATCAACACCTCGTACCAGTCTCTGGACGGCGGCAACCTGTGCGACGCGCTCGTGGACTTCACGTCCGGCGTGTCGGCCACCATTGACGTGGTGGAGGGCGGCTACCGCTCCGACGAGGTCAAGAAGACACAGCTCTTCAAGCAGCTCAAGCGCGAGATGGACGACTACGCACTCATGTGCGCCGCCGTGGCGGTGCGTTTTGGCTGTGTCCGCCGCAGGGTTGTTGTCTTTCTTATGTATTTGGCCGGGATGGTTGGTTTGGTCTCGATTTTCGCTGTGTACGCCGACGTAGTGGTAGGTTTTTGCTATGTGCGGTACTGTAAGGGGAAGGTTTTGGCCGTGTGTCATACTGGTGGTATTTGGCCATCCAGTTTTCGTCGCCCTGCGTTAGCTACCACGGGTCTGCGCTGGTCTGTTCCATAACTGATTACCACAGCTGCGTCTCGACCTGGTACTGCGGCCGCTGCCACAGGCGCGGAATCAGGAGGAAGTGGAGCAGAGGACCGAAATGGGACTGGTCAAGGGCCATGCCTACGGCATCACCGCCATCAGGAAGGTCCCCATCGGCAACACCACACTGGTCAACTTCTTCACGTGAGCGCAGGGCCAGGCTCTCTGCCGTGTTGGCGACGGGCGTTGACGCAGGTCTTGTGATACAGGGGGTCTTTATTTCCTCCTTTGGTCCGCGCCTGGTTGGATTTCTGCCTCTTCTGTCTACTAACCAAGGTTGATGTGCTTTCCAGGCAGATAAGGTTGTTGTGTCGTAGAACAACCTTAAATGTAAATGGGGCGTGACTGGTGTGATATTTCATTGATCATTTCTAGAGCTACCCAAAACTGCATTTATGGACTGTTGGCAAACCAGGCACAGAGACAGAGATGCTATCCACTTTTCACGTTCTTCGCCGTGTTGGCGCCGCTTGCTCACCATCGCCCACGGACCTGCCTGGCAGCGGCCGCGAGAAGATCTACATGGTGCGGCTGCGCAACCCCTGGGGCGAGAAGGAGTGGAGCGGCGCGTTCAGCGACGGGTGAGCGCCGCCGACTCCGCGCCTGTTACGCTGCATGAGACTAACGCCCGGGCGGAGTCTGCGGAGCGCCGGGACGTCCGGCCGCCGCACGGCTTGTGCCGGTCGGGCCGGCTGGGACGGCGGGGGGCGGCGCGGACCGCCGTTGCCGGCTGGAGATGCTGTCGGCCGGGTGATGGTCTGCCTGGCCGTCGGGTGGCAGAATGAGCATCGGGGAACGCGACTAGTCGCGGTATCCGCGACGTTTTGGCTCATCGGTGTGCGTAACAGCATGCTCAGCGAAGGTTTCTTGTCGTTTTTACCTGGTTGTGTTGCTTGTGCTTGTTTCCGTTATTTGTCCTGATTCCTGTTTCGGGACCCCGTCCTTGAATCCATCTTGCAAGCGAGGCGTTTGTTACTCGAGAGGTGTTGCCTCGAATCTGATGGAGAGGACGAGTACGGCGGAGCGTCTGTGTTATGTGCGTGGGCTCGACACTGGATGGAGAACATTGAACGGTCTGATGTGGTCGAAGATGGCCACTGCTGACCTTGAACTGTGAATTTTAGCTTGTGGCCTCCCGCAAACGGTGCAAACTTTGTCCGCTGTGGCTCAGTCCCGTCTGGTTTCTGTCTGTGCGAGTCGTTCGGCGCTGTCTTTTCTCTGTGTCGTTGGTCCTGCTGTCCGTCTCCCATCCTGTCCGGCCCGGCCTTCTGCGTAGCCCCCCCCCCCCCCTTCCCCCGCTGTCCCCGGCGAGTTGTGAACTGACTCCGTCGCCACCGCCGCCGCCGCCGGTCGGCGCAGCTCCCGGCTGCAGCCGCCGGGCCTGCCGCCCGGGCCGCCCAAGCTGTCGCCGTCGTTCATGGTGCGCTGGGCGACGGCGGGCGCCCCCGAGGCGTCGACGCCGCCGCCGCCGCCGCCCGAGCGCCAGCTCCACCGCCAGCTGTTCAGCCCGCCGCCGCCCGGCTGGCTCACCGAAAAGCCCGCGAAGAAGCTGTTCGCGCTGCCAAGGTACCGGCCCGGCTGCGTCACGTGACCCGCTGGCGGCGTCACATGACCACCGGGGCCTACGGAGTGAGGCCACGGCACTGTTGATCAAGCACGGAGGGATGCACCAGGATTGCGGTTCGCGATTTGCGGTCTTACACCATGGTAGTTTCTGTTCCGGCGTTGGCGTTTTGTTCCGTTTTGACGGTCTGGTGATTATTGTTTAGTCTGGACGTGCAGCCTTGGGCAGCATCCAATCGACTGGTTTCGTTTGCTTCCTTATTTTGAGCGGGTTTCTCGCTCTTGTTTCGATTCGCTTTCATTCGCCGCCGAGCCTGGTGGGCTTGCGGGTGAGCGCAGTCGAACTTTTCAGTTTTGTGTGCATCAGAAAGTTGTCTTAGAGTCGTATCAGGTTTCGTAATTCGATTCCTCTCGTTGTTTGGCAATGGCTTGTTTGACGGCCGTCTTTCGGTTCTCGTTGTCACACCGGGCGTCTGGCACAGGGGTCACACCTAGGTTCTGCTCGTTCACTGGTGTATGCTGGTTCGATTTTCGTCCGTTGTCGGCGTCTCGGTCGGCGCTGCCAGTTTTGTCCGTGTGTCGGCATGGTGTTTCACTTCACACCTGTGTGCATAACGTGTCGCTCTTCGCAAGAGACGACGAGGAGCATCTTACCGCGGAGGAGTCCCCGGGAAATCCGTTCCTAGAGGAGACGGAAGCACCGGACAGGTCAGAACTGATTCTCTGCGAATGTCAGCTAAATTTCTGGTTCGAATGACACGAAGTAATATATTTCGTAACTTATTCCAGCGAGTGTTTAGTGTGCTTTTGCTGATCGTCATCGTTTTTCCCCTGCAAGCATGCCCAAGTCGGGAGCGATGCACGTTCAGGAATCTCCCGGAAATCCTTTCCTCGAGGATGACAACAGGTCAGTTGGAACAGAAGGCTGGTATACACTACAACCACTGTAGCTGGCAGCCGAACGATCGCAGCAACAAAATTAATTCAGCACTCTAGCTGCTTACGTGATAAGGTGTTGAGACGTTATCCTCCGATAATAAGGTAGTGGGACGTCAAACTCCCGTAATCAGATGGTGGACCGTTTGCCTCGTGGTCCCGTGTCCCTGCTCGCTAGCGTTCCTCTGCCGTGGCCCTTTGTGCGGGCCCAGCGCCTCGGCTCGCTGCTGCCGGCGGCCGGTGGGTCGCGCCGTGACGCCCGGCCGGCCTGTTCGCAGCGCCTCGGCCGACTCCGTCCCTCGGCCGGCGTCCGACTTAAAGCAGGCGCTGGCGCCCCAGCTTCTCACCCCGAGGTAGGCCTCGGCGGCGCGAGCTCCGTGCCAGGATGTAGACTGGTCTCTTGGTCTCGCCCCTCTGGAGGCCGCAGCCGTCCGCGGTTGGACGGTAAAAGTTAGCCGGGGTCGATTTTCACCGCATAGCGAAGGTTTCCGGTTAATCGTCTTCAATGCCTCCGGCTGTTTTGTCCCACAGAACCGCAGCTGATAATCCCGTGCTCTGCTGCATATGGATGCCTCGCGTCCGCAGACAATTCCAGACGTCTAAACATTTCGTCACGCGTGTGGCCGTGGTAGTCTCTGATATACCCCTTTTGTACCCACTCTGGGGCCGCGTGACGCCGTCTGTACCCGGCTAACCGGTGCCGCCGTACCGGCCAGCGCCCCTCCCCTGGAGCGGTCCGGCGCGTCGCCCCCCGGCTCGCCCAGCATCAGTGATCTGTTCAGGGGCCTGGACGAAGGCGACGCGTCGTCACCCGAGAGGCCGCCCAAGCCAAGGTACGCCCCAGGAGGTCCCGACTGGCCCTTCGGGAGAGATGGGAGGCGGGACTGGGAGCAGAGTTACGGCGGGGATTTGCCCCGCCGCGGCTGTGGTTGTGGGAACAGCGGACGGAGTCATTGAAACGGTGTCGTAGTCTGAAAATAAGCGTGATTAATAGACGTGGGCCTTTCGCAGTCTTTTGGCGTTCGAGCTTTTCTAGCTTTTGGATCTAGGATGGGCTCGCTTTTGGAGTCCGAGCCAGACGTTGCGGTGCCGGCTCTCCGGACGGTCGGATTGTGTGATAGTTCGCTCGCTGCCCGCTGTGCGGCGCCACTGACGCTGCGGCCCGACAGCGGCGTGCTGCCGGGCCCGGCTGGAGGCGGCGGCAGCGCGCCGTCGATGGACCTGCCGCCGGTGGACACGGACGGGCCGAGTCGGCCCCCGGGACGTCTGCCGGCGCTCAGGAGCAGGTCCGTGGTTCGCGAGAGCCGCCGGCCGTCTGCTCGGTCTGTGGTGACTTGCAGCACCGTCGGTCTCGGAAGGCTGATGCACTGCACGTGCTATCCGTGATGGTGTGAACACAGCACCGCCGGCCTGTGAGGTTTGACCTGCGCCCGGCCCGGCCACGCTGTCGGCGCCGCGGAACGGCCGGGACCGCGCCACCGCAGACGACCGGAGCCGCGGCCGCTGCGGCGAACGGCACTGGTGCGCGGGCGTGGCGGGCGTATGAGTATGAGGGAATCGCCTGTTGGCTGACCCAGCGCCCTGACGTTCTTGTGTGACGGAGGCGCTGCCTCGCGTGAGCCGCGAAAATTTAGGTTCGGGTCGGTTGTGGACGCTACTTTTAGGGATCGGGATAGTGTGCAGTACCTGTGTGACTATACGGGTATGCACATTTCAGCTACGTGAGAGTCGAGCCTCTTCTTCACGTGGTGAGAGTGGAAGGTTTGCTGACGCCAGTACGGTGCACTGTCCTGCACTGCACTGCACCGCACTGCGGTGGCTACTGCTGCGTGGACCTGGCGTTTCACGCTTCCTGTTTGAACTAGCTGAATGCTCGTCTTGTCATCAGGAAATTGGAGGGTAAGATCCGATCTAGGAGTGCTTTTTTAGCGTGCGACTTCTGACTTTGTCGTTGTGCGAGTTTCGATCCTTTCTGTGTGCCTGTGAGATGGGGGAAATTGAAATACCCTCTCTGTGCGAGAGACAGTGGGGTGAGACAGCACCGCTTTGGTAGCCGTGGAAAGACGTCTGTTTTGGTAGAGGTTTCGCAGCTGCCAGCGTGCCCTCACATTGCCCCATGTGAGTCCATGGTGACGAATCAGCTGTTGATGTGGCATGGCTTGTCCTTTGTTCGTTTTTTTTTTTGCACTTCCGATGCAGAAGACGCTCGTTTCTTTCTCCGTTTGTTTTAATCCGCCAATCTCCGACGGCTTGCTCAGGGCTCATCGGAAATCCAGGACATTAGCTTTTTTGACAGTCCAAGTGGCTTTTGACGTACAGCAAACTATTTTAGTTTTATTTTGACTGCGCCGTTGGCATATCTTTTGCACCAGCCGAAGAGAGTGTAGACGGTTTACGTATAACGTGAAACAACCAGCCAGGTTTTTGTGAAAAGAAATTCTAGGAGTCAACATACTTGAGAGCTATGTTGGGTTTTTGCTCTGAGGAATGGTTTTAAAAGATGAGGACGTCGATGCAGATGTAAATCCTCCTTTTTGATCTCCACACTGTCCTTATGCGTACAGTTCCTTGCTTTTCAGTGTCTATAAGCTACTAAAATATCCATCATGGCCCGTCACCCTGTCTTAACCGTTCGTAACCTTCACCAGCCCTAACCACGTGGCGGGGTGGCATGCCTGCGGTGCGGACGCTTCGGTAGAACTGCGGCGGTCTGAGGTATTGCACTGGTCCGATGTTTTGCGGCTCGTGTGGCGGCCTTCGGAGAGGGGTCCGGTGTTATGTTGAGCGCGCTGGCACGCGGCGGCGGACGGTGCGGGCGCACCCGCCCCCAGACCGCCCGTTGTAACGTCCGGCGCTGTCTGTCCGCGCAGGGTGGCGGGCGCCGCGGGGCATGACTATCTGTACTCCACACAAAGGTTGGCGCACATGTCGTCGAGGTACGTGCGGTTACCCTGCGTGCCCAGTGGGCGGCCCGCCGGGCCGGCTGGGCCGGCCTGGTGAGGGTGATTGTAGTGTTAGTGGTGGTGGTTGCGGTGGTGGGACCAGCAGTTGGGGAGAGGGACAGAGCGGAGGCCGCCCGCGCTTGGGGATGATGTACCCCCGCCTTTTGTCCCTGCTTAGCCGCGATAGGTTTTGGCTACTAACACGGACTGTGCAAAGGTGAATGGCAGATACTCTGGCCTGATGTCAGTCTGAACTGTAACGGCCTTTTTTAAACTTGGGCACCGTCTCACCTTGCACCTCCCCTGCTCCGGGGCATGCTGGTTCGGCAGATTAGCGCGGCAGTGGAGGGCATTGCAGTGGGCCTCTTCACAGACACCGCTCGGACCGTCTCACCGACACGCTGCGTCTGAACAGCGTGCACAGTGCACGGGCGGCCGTGCACGGCGGCGGTGACAGTTTCACGGCGGCACCGGGCGCCTGAGAACCTTTCGCTCCGCAGATAACTGCTGTCTCTCTCCGCTGGTCTTCGGTCTGTCCTGTCGGGAGGTAGGCGCCGGCGCCTCTGCCGGAAGTGCTCTCTCTTCCAGTGACGGTGTCGCGTGAACGGGGGACTAAACCTTCACCGTGTTAACCGTCTTCACATGCACTGTCGACTGTCGGCGTGACGGAGGCCGGCGTGTGTGGCCGATGCCGCCGCCGCCGGCCGCCGACTCAGCCCTTGTCTCACGCGGCCGGTTCTCGAACTTTCAGATTCGTAGCCCGCACGAACAAGAACCACTGGAGGTAGTCCTGCCGGCGCCCGCGGGCCTGGTCGTGTCTGTGTGTGCTCCTCCCTCTCTTCTCTCTCTCGGGTGGCTTTCGTGCGCGGCCTGGGCGTCTAACGAACGCACAGCGCGCCGGCTGTACTTCCCTGGGGATGGAGCCATGTGCCGGGCTGGTGACGCGACGTCACGTGTGGAGTGAATCCCGTCCGGCCCAGAACGAAGATCCGCCCCGTCCGTCCGTCCGTCCGTCCGTCCCCGCGTCTAACCGCCTGGGTGGTGTGTGACTGCTGCGGCGTGACGTAACGCCGGCTTCGGTGCGTCTGTGCGCTCCGTGCGAGTGTTCTTCGCGACGCGACGCCCGCTCTAACCTGGCGCTCGCCGCGCGTCGCCGCCTCCGTGCCTGTCGTTCGCCCGCCGAGTCTTCTGCGTCTGCTGCGGCCGGCGCCGTGTCTGCGGCGTCTGCCGGCGTCCGCCCGTCCGCTTGTCTGCGTCCGCCCGTCCGTGTGTCTGCACCCCGCCGAGCGGTTCGGTGATGGCGCCCGCCTGCCCGTCCTCCCGCCAGCACGCCCCGCGCCCGCCGCCGCTCGCTGCACGTGCATGTGTCCGGCCGGCCGGCGGTGAGTGCCGCGGGAGGTGGACCCGACCGGGACTCGGCCGCTCCCGCCACCGCCGCCGCCTGTTGCATGCCGCCTGTAACCTCCGGTCAGGTAAGGTCCCCGGCGGTGACGTCAGAGACCCGCCGCGTGACGTCATTTCGCCTCGGCTGCTCGGGTGCGGGAGGAGATGGCCATAGAACTGCCGGGAGAGGAGATAGAGGCGGTGGAGTGCGTTATCGGTCGGTGCGTTTGCTCTGCATGCGATATCGATGCTTTGGATGCGCGGTTACCATGGATTGCTGCCTGGAAATTGGATCCGATGTCTCATGCCCCCCTCAGTGTGTAGGGTTGTCTCGTATCTGCCGATTTTGTACACGCGTCATACGTTTCGTGTCCAACTGTGCTCCTTCCGTGACGTGTGTCGGGACGTTTGTAGGTCACCCGAGTGGTCTAAGATTTCCGAGTCGGAGCGCAAGAAGATCGGACTGACGTTTGACAACGATGGCGAGTTCTGGTACGTGCAATCCGACAGTCTGCTGGTGAGGTTGATGTAGTCCGGTGGGCGAAAACTGTAGATTTGCTTCTACCCCCCCCCCCCATATTTTATATGTAGTCTCGCCGAAAGAACTGTATTTGTTTATTGATAGTCTTACATTGGAGGAGTCAACGTGTCATGTGCTCTGTACTCTGATCTGTGCGTGCTGCCGTCCTCAGGATGACCTTCGACGACTTCGTGGCGAACTTCACGGACGTCTCCGTCTGCCAGCTGATCAACACTTCCTTCTTCTCCTTCTCCAAGACGTGGGTGGAGGAGAACGCGTTCGGGGCGTGGTCGAAGGGGACCAGGGGCATGACTCTGGACCGGGCCGGTGGTTGTCTGAACAACCGCTCCACGTTCCTGAACAACCCTCAGGTCGGTACCACAGTGCGGCTGAAAAGCGGACGTATCTTGTTGCCAAAGGGACGGTTAATTGTGTACCCTGAAATGCTGCAATGTAAAAAAATAAGATTTAATGTACTTGCTTTTGAAATGGCATAACAGTCTGCAACTAAAATGAGTGACATCAGCAGCTATACAAAATGACTGGTAAAAATAAGCGAAGTCCCAACATCAGTAAATGTTCATGTGTTCACGTGCGTTTAGAAGGCGTTGTAGATATGCGAAGAAATGTACCTGAACTGTAGTGCTGAACTGTAGTGTAGAACTGATTCATGTACTGTTCTTGTGTTACCGTAAGAATTGTGTGTTCTGGAACAGCTAAAGAAGTCCTTTTCCTAAGTCTAAGGTACCAACCATGGCACGCGATAGTGTCTTGCAAGCGGCTTCTTTGCGGAGACTCGTCCTGGGGCCCGTGCAGTATATTTTAAATAGTTCAAATCAAGTGATATGTTTTGGTGAATCTGCCTCGGTCAGCTCCGTCTACCCTCGTGCATCTGAGAAATGGCGTTGCAAGATGTTTTTTGTCTTGGTAGGGCATATGAGGATGGTGTGCGGGGCCGAAGGTGTTGTTTAAGGCTTTTGTGGTTTCTTTATGACGTGTGTATCTTTAGTTCATATGGGCCTGAACTCAGAGGACCTGATCCGCCGCCGTTACACCGCTGGGTGAGGTTTTGTGCCCTCTCACAGCATGCGTCTCCGACCATTGACGCGTATGCGCCGTTGCAGTACCGTTTCGACGTGGACTCCGAGGTGGACGAGGTGATCATCCAGCTGAGCCAGAAGGACCAGCGCGAGAGGAAGCACGAGGGGGCGCAGAACCTGTGCATCGGCTTCCATATAATGAAGGTGAGGCCGCCCTGCCCTCTGGAGGGAGAGATGTGATTGGTCCCAGAGTTGGCAGGTTTCAGCCAACACGTGGTTTAAACTAGTTTAAACTTGCTGGTCGAAATTGATTTAGGCCACGCAGTGGTTTAAACCGGACAGCACATTTCAGTTTCAGCCACTTAAAGCTTCTTGTCGTGAAATCATAAAATAAGCTATTGCGGTTAGGTATCACACTGCTTTGGGAAACAAACTGACAAAGATCGAAACTATCGTTTTTGAAATTCGTACCTAATACAACATCAGTCACAATCTGAAATTGAGCATCCATGGCATCCAGTCACAGCCAAGCATAAATGCAGAGACAAAGGAGTTTGGGTATGCAGTCATTCTGCAGAATAAACTCTCTTAGTGGGAGGTTGGTGAATCCATTAATCAATTTCCTGATCATGTCGGGTACTGTGAATTTGTATCTACGAGTAGGTGGAATTCCAACGCTATGGACGGACTCATCTGGCTTAAAAATAGCGGAATGCTTGTGAGAAAGGAAAGAACAAATGCAGAATGCTAGAAATAAAAATACTTAGATAGCTGGGTGAGATCTTTAACAGAGACAGCTATAACCATTTAACAGTTATGGCTGTTGGGGGTGAAAAGTTCAGGCCAAGCAACCAAAATGCAATGTGTGCTAAATCAACAGCTCTTCCAGAGTACCAGGCATCTATGTACCTTCCCACTAGTCCTTTTTCCTGCCTACTTAGATGGTTACCTACTCGAGCGCTGTAGTACTGCACGTATCACCATCAGTCACGTCACAGTTCTGGTTTCAGACTGTTTGCCTTGCCATGAAGCCGTGTTCAGGGATCCGATTACTGACCCCTGCCCGCTGTTCTGTGCCGCCACATTGCTACCACGTCGCAGTAAAAAGACCTCGTACCTAGAAAAAACCCCAGAAATGGGTGTTCATAGACCAGTGTTGAAGTTAATATGCTTACTGACATTGCTTTATGATTAAATAACTGCCTCCCTCCAGACCTTCCACAGATTTTGTGTGAAAAGCTAATCAGCCAGTAATTAGGTAATCAGAAATTTTCCCAGGGGTAGTTTTTGTGAGGGGTAATTTAAGCTGGCTTTGTTAATTTAAGCCGATGTAAACCGGCGTAAGTCAAAAGCCACTGGCTGACAGAAATTCAAACTAAGCCAGCTTTTTTGGACCCTGATTGGTCGTCAGACTGGCGGCAATACATCGTGCTGCCACCTCTCCGCGCGAGTTCACGCGTTGGCGCTCAACGCAGGATTGCGTTGAGCGACGAGTCTGCTGGGTGTGCCGACACCTAGTGACGGTCGAGCGTGACCTGGGCGCGCTCTGATCCTGCCCGACACCTGGTGACGGTCGAGCGTGACCTGGGCGCGCTCTGATCCTGCCCGACACCTGGTGACGGTCGAGCGTGACCTGGGCGCGCTCTGATCCTGCTCGACACCTGGTGACGGTCGAGCGTGACCTGGGCGCGCTCTGATCCTGCCCGACACCTGGTGACGGTCGAGCGTGACCTGGGCGCGCTCTGATCCTGCCCGACACCTGGTGACGGTCGAGCGTGACCTGGGCGCGCTCTGATCCTGCCCGACACCTGGTGACGGTCGAGCGTGACCTGGGCGCGCTCTGATCCTGCTCGACACCTGGTGACGGTCGAGCGTGACCTGGGCGCGCTCTGATCCTGCTCGACACCTGGTGACGGTCGAGCGTGACCTGGGCGCGCTCTGATCCTGCTCGACACCTGGTGACGGTCGAGCGTGACCTGGGCGCGCTCTGATCCTGCTCGACACCTGGTGACGGTCGAGCGTGACCTGGGCGCGCTCTGATCCTGCCGCGATGTCGTTGCGTGACCGCTGTGGCGTGAGTGGGCCTAACGGCGCCGCTGCCGCCGGCGCAGGTGGAGGAGAACCGGAAGTACCGGGTGCACCGGATCCAGGAGTCGGCGGCCACCTCCGATTACATCCGGTCCCGCAGCATCTTCTGGCGGGACAACCTGCCGCGAGGTCGCTTCGTGCTGGTGCCGACCACCTTCTCGCCGGGCGAGAGCGGCGAGTTCCTGCTGCGGGTCTTCATGGACTCGTCTCCCAACCTCTGGTCAGTGCTCCTGCTCTCGACGTGTTTACCGGAAGAGTGCATGGGTCTCAGACACACCTTGTACCAGTGCCCCTGATCTGGGCACGTCTCCTTCACTCCGGCCAGTGGTGCCCGTGGTGCGGACGTGTGCCCACATGTTTCCCAAGCTCTGATCATTGTCCGAATGTTCTGAAACTACTGGGGTCCTGGTCATGGAGAGACTCGGGGCTATTCTCCGCCGTATTAATCAACTAAGCCTGTTATTTCAGATTATGAACTGCCATCGAGTTCTATGCGTGACATTTTACGAGTGTTGTTCTTTTAGTGGCGTTTGTTTGTTGTTTATTTGCTTGTGCTGGCTGCCGCTCCAAGATATCCGCCTCTGTTGAAGCGTTCATCCCTTCCACTGCCTTGCTGGTGGCAATATATTCGAACTCTCGTGTTCGTGCGCTGCCCGTGTCGAGTCCCGCCCCTCCCCCCCCCCCTGTGACCGGCGTCACCCCGCCGGCAGTGAGCTGGTGAAGGACCAGCCGAAGCCCAGCATCTGCCCGTGCATCCAGCCGCCGAACGGCGTCGTGGTGGTGAAGGTGGTCAGCGGCACCGGACTGGAGAAGCAGGACTCGCTTGGCTGTGAGTGCGGCCCGCCCCCCTCCGTCTGAGGAGGCGGTCAGAGGGGCGCTGGGAGTGCGGCCCGCCCCCCTCCGTCTGAGGTGGCGGTCAGAGGGGCGCTGGGAGTGCGGCCCGCCCCCGTCCGTCTGAGGTGGCGGTCAGACGCGCGCTGGGAGTGCGGTCCGTCCCCCCTCCGTCTGAGGTGGCGGTCAGAGGGGCGCTGGGAGTGCGGCCCGCCCCCCTCCGTCTGAGGAGGCGGTCAGAGGGGCGCTGGGAGCGCTGCCCGCCCCCCCTCCGTCTGAGGTGGCGGTCAGAGGGGCGCTGGGAGTGCGGCCCGTCCCCCTCCGTCTGAGGAGGCGGTCAGAGGGTCGCTGGGAGTGCGGCCCGTCCCCCCTCCGTCTGAGGAGGCGGTCAGACGCGCGCTGGGAGCGCTGCCCGGTCGGCGTTGGACTCTGTGGGCGGCATCAGATCACGCTCTTATCTGTGGTACCGTGATGTTAGTTGAAACGATGGTCGTGCGGGGGACCTGTGTATTAATCTGTTTGAAGTGTCATCAGAACCTGTGACTGACTAAGTCGGAGCGTGGTCATACCATATCGATTAATGTTGCGAAGCGTCGCGTTGCTGGTGCCGCCGCACTCTCGTTTTCTTAATTTTTTATTCCTTTTTTCTTTATTTTTTGATCGTTTTCTGTATTCCGCACCCGATTAGTGCACTGCATACTCAGCAATGGTGTGTTCACGTGGCAAAGAAGTACGTCGTCCTGCAATTGTATTTCTCCGTCACGCGTCTCAGCGGCGGACCCGTACGTCATCGTCAAGTGCGGCAAGACCAAGGTGCGCTCGCAGACGGTGAAGGAGACGCTGAACCCCACCTGGAACTGCAAGGCCATCTTCTACAGAAAGACCAACGAGCCGGTGAAAATCCAGGTGCTGCTTGGAGCCGCGGCGGCTGGCTTGTCTCTGACGTTTGTCGATTATCGCTTACACTCGAGAAACACCACTGTCCGTCTGGTTGCAGCGTCGTGTTTGAATTGGCCCCTGCTGCCGTGATCGATGTTTGTGTTGCTCTCTGGTGCACGGTTAACTGTTCTGTGCTGCTCGACGCTGATGCGCAATCGCGCGGCATGTCAACGGTGGTCTCACCACGCGGCGAGTCCGGGCACCGTAGCTGTTCTCGTGTCCGGCAGGCTGCGTTTCCGCACGGCAGTCTCCTTCCTGTCTGCTCTCGACTGTCTGCCACGTCACCGCCGCCGCCGGCGCCGCCTGACGCGTCCGCGGCCCACAGGTCTGGAACAGCTGCCTCATCAAGGACAAGTTCATGGGCCAGGCGACGCTGAAGCCGGAGAACTCGCCCGGCAGCGTGATCGTGTACGAGCTGAACCTGTTCGGCAAGTCGCGCGCCGACGCCAACGAGCGCCGGCCCGGCAAACTGTCCGTCGAGGTGATCGCCGACGCCGACATGGCCGCCGTCTGAGCGCCGCCGCCGTCGCCGCCGCCGCCCCGGGCGTCACTGCTGGCGCTGGGGCTGCGGGCTGCTGCTTGCCGCTGGCGCTGGAGCTGCAGGTCGGGTGTTTTGGTGTGTTCGGCGCTGTTGATAAGCTGATAACGGGCTGGGAGTCGTTAGTATTCTACACCCACCGCTACACGGATTCAGGGTCGGCCCAATGGGGACCGTGTGATTCGCTGCTGGGTTGCGTGCGCTGCAAGCTTTCGGGACTGTTTGTGCCTTCTTCGTTTGTGCCACGGGACATTGAGGATGGAAACGGTGCGGAAGGCCGCCTTTTTAAGGTTAGGTAGCTTGGCAACCTTTTCCTTTTTTAAGCCGTCGCGATGTGGTAACCGAGGCGCTTATTTTAGTTGTTTTGAGGACGAATTCAGGAAATAGTGGCCGGTTCGATTTCTCTGTCTTGAATCAGCCAGAGCATTTTTGCACCTCTCTTTGGAGGTGGCGTTGGTCAGCTTGATGTGTCTTAGCACGTCGCCGCGAAAAATTAAAACTTATTGTCGGCCCTTCCTTTATCTTTGTCAGTCTCGGAGCGCTTATACTTAGCGTTATCTGGTGTCGTTATGGAGTGTATTTCTAGCGGCATTTTTACACCTCGAGCCGGGTGACTTGATTAGACAGACTTGATTTTTTCGGCGTGCTTTTGGACTGCGGTATTATTGGGAGTGTTGCGTTTGATTGGGAGTTCATTTGCTGCTGTGTGAGCTTGCATGGTAAACGCTAGCTGCGGTTGCTCGCATCTGTTTGCACCATTGCACCTCTGCTGACGTTTGTATGTTTATGTTTGCCTTCATATGAAGCTATATAGCTGAATTTGTAAGTTTCTATTGGAAAGCATTGTGATTGGAGAACAGTGTGCTTTCGCGGCCAACGACGGACTTTTTATACGCATTTTCTTAAGAATTTCGCTTGGGTTACCAGTGTTATGCCTTTATGACGTTTGTGTTTTCATGTCACGAGGTCTTAATGTTGAACCGTCCTCCCGGTGCTGTACTGTGTTGACGGCTGGTGTTTGTTTGCGGCAGACGTTTGTTGTGCTTTTATGGACGTTTCTTTCATAGGGACGAGTTTTGCCCTGTTTTCCCTAGCTTGTTCAATCTTGCCTTTTCATTTTGTCCGTCGCCTGTAAGCTAGTTGGACTATTTCGAGGCTAGATGGTAAAGATTGTCATCAGACCTGATTGGACGTTATATTTTTTATAAACCGATCGCGTCCTCTGACTCGGTGATTCTGTTCACCTCTCCTCCGTGTGTAAGGTATTCGGATGTGTTGACGTGGTCGTTGACTGGTTGTGTAGTCGGCCCCGTCCGGGCATACATAGGCTGGCTCGCTGTGGCGACCATCCTTGCGGGTAAGGCTTGGCTGGCCTCGCTGATTGCGCTCCCGTGCTGTGTACTCACTGGGAATGTTATCCATTGTCATAATACAGAATAGTTGTTTTTACTGCGTTTGCAACACAGGTTTTGGTAAGTGCAAACCAAAAACGGAAGCTGGATCGCCTGTGTATTTTCCATTTGACGCGTTTCGAGGGTGAACTTGGTGGAGGACGCGAGGAAACGGGCACACAGCCTTGCAGCAGCAGAAACACGTAATGGAAGTTTGGGAAAGCGATTGTTGACTTGGATGAAAACGTCTCTCCAAGATGGTACGAATCAGACTATTCAGCTCGTGGAAATCATCGTCAGGCCGGCTGATTGGAGCGTGGGCTCTCCGCGCAGATAGGCCATACTGAACAGACTTGTATTGCACCGAGTCCCGTCAGATTTTACGCCCACGCTATGGATAAGGAATTAAAATGCGTGATTTAAATTTGTTTCTTCTGGTGGGTGGTATGTTTTTTTACAGGAAGGACCCCAACTAGTATTCCTCAGGATAGGTCGCTGCATATCCTCGCATTCTGCCATTCTATAGCCAGAACGCACCCAAGAAATCATTACCTCGACGTCGGTCGGCCGCCAGCATCCTCGTCGCCACGAAGCCGCCACCCCAGCGCCAGCCGGAGAGACGTATGGCGGCCTATTCGACCTGCTTCAACGGGACCGCCACCGAGAAGTAACGCACATGATTTTCGTCTGTTGGGCACGTTTTCACTGGACCCTCCATTGACCGTCGGGTAGCAACATGAATGGCACAAACCAGGTCAGCAGGATACAGGAGGGCATTTTTCACACAGGAAAGTTGTAGGTATTTGTAGAGACGTGTAATTCTATTGTGAGTTGACGTCTGCTTGCATCCATCACCGATGGATGCAAGTAGTGCCAAGATGGACAGTTAGTAGTGCCGAGGACGTTGGAACCGGAGGAGAGCAACTGCCCCCAAACTTTGGACAACATTTGACATTAACCCTACGGCGGCGCATGGACAAAAACGAGGTAAAAATCACGTTTGTCCCCCCCCCGCATCTTCACAGCGGCTCCCACACTACTGAGAAGTGTAATGAAGTATGGTAAGCGCGGTCAGGATAACTTTGAGAAAGCAGTACCTGTACCGATTATACCGATTGCGGATCGACGGCAAACATTCGAACTGTGAGACTGTTAACGTAAAAACAGGCTCATTAGTTCGAACTTTGAATTAATAAAAACTAGCGCGGTCATGCCGCGTCCCCGCGGCAATGTTGAGTACGTCTTTGGTTTTTAATTAAGAAAAGAATTTTGAAAATGGATCCATAAATAGCAAAGTTACAAGGCTCGAAAGGAATCCTTCATGGATACCTACAACTGCCAATTACAATTGTCACTCACCACTGGAGGGGCCTCCGTCGGCATTCTCACTCTCCTCACACCCAGACCTCGGCGCTGTCGCGGCTACTTGCACTACGAGCTGCGGCTGTGTCCATGCGAGATGGCTAAGACACTAAAGTAACCAAGCAACGTCATTTATACTCATTTAACTCATATCATTTTGCGTGCTAAAAACTTTCGGATCCCAACAACAAAACATGCCTTTGGGCTCCAGCGGTGAAACGTCGTCAAATCTTTCCAGATGATAGGCATCCCTGCAATCGTTCTTGGAACAATACGACATTGAATTCCATTGAATACAATTGTGGAATGAAATATAATGTTGGATGTCAATGGTGCGTCAAAAAATAAAACAACACAAATACTGCCAGATTACTGCCAAACAAAGGAGAAATACCCGTGACGTCACTGGGCGTGAAGTTTTCACTTGGGCGTACCATGGATTATACTACTGGATTGGAAACTCGCCGCAGAATCTCGACAGCGGCGACACTGGCACCATCTATTGACAGGAATGTTGTGATCGAGGAGCCGAGCAACGCTGCAAACGTTTTCGGGCAATGGGCACGTAGTGGACACGTGTCGCGCCGGCTCGGGGAAGATAGTTCTGGCTTCGCGCCGCGGTTTGATATCCGCTTGCTACTGTGAGGCGCCTTTTCGCAGGTTAATGTAAGTTCTAAACCACCTGTACGGCGTGAGGTGCATAGGGTACTTCGTGAAACAGAGAAACGGATATTCCTTGCCCTGCACCGTTGTGATGGGTGTCGGACGACATACTGACGCCCGACTGTTCATGGATTCCAGAACTGTCTGGACCATGAACCCCTTTCCCAGCCTCCTCATCCCAGTCATCCCAAACAGGTGAAAATAACCAAGGCTAATCTGGCCCCTCTGATCACTTGGTGAACAACTGTTACAACATGTACATCATTACAAGGTCTGCTATATCTGTTTTTATGCTCATGGGTTAGGAGACACAGCCCCTTGGGCTGAAGTGTCCAAAGTGTTTTGTCAAGTTGTATGTCTTATCATGTGTTATTCAGTCATGCTATATGTGAGGCTAGGAAATATAGGCCTTAGCCGTGTTCCTGATACATAGTAATGCACTAAAGGTATTTATTACAGGTGCATGTAAGGCTTCAGTGCGTGCTTACATCCATTGATTGGCCTTGATCATGAATCCATTCAAGAAGGACAGCAGTGCCTGGTGTGGGGCAATTAACTGCAAGAACTCAAAGCGGTCTGCAGCAGACTTGACTTTTCTATTGACTTTTGACTTGACTTTGACTTGACTTTTCTTGACTTGCTATGGAACAGTGTCAAAGACAGCCTTAAGCTCCTCTGTACACGGCGACTCAGTCAGGATTCACTGGAAAATTTCTTTGGCACCATTTGTCAGGTCAATGGCCAAAACGACCATCCCGACCCGACTCAGTGCCGTCAAGCCTACCGAAAAAGCAGCATGAACAGCGTGCTGCGGTCACCTGATGACGCAAACTGTGAACCAGATGCAGGCAGACTGTTGGCCGTCGCCACGTCTGCCGCATCTCGACCTCACCGCCCAATGCCTGAAACCGTCGTGCAGTTTGCACGTGATATCACTTCAGTCAGTCCCATTATGGTAGATTGCGTCACCGAGAACGTACTGATGTATGTCGCTGGTTGGCTGGCCCATAAGGAGGGCCAGACCACTCCTGTGAGCAATGCACCAGTGCCCTCCTCAGCCCGGACAGGGTTGTCCGACGCAGCAGAGAGACGCTGTTGGGACTGAAGAGTTACACCGGCCTCACCTCTGCTGACGTCAGCAGCCTTAAGGCTCCTTCTGAGCCGCTGTTCCGAGCTGTGGCGGCGGCTTACGAGATCACTCAAACGCAGGCGCTGAGTGCATTAAAGAACCATGGCATCGGACAAAAGCTTATGCTGCATCGAATGTACTCCCCAGTATCAGGAGGTGGATGCTGGGCTATGCGAAACTGGCCGTTTGCGGGGGATAATGGCCCGATTCATCCGCATGCAGCTCCACATTCCGTGCATGCGCACCACCGCCATGAACGGCAGAAGCACCAACCGGCTCAGCCGGAAACGCCTGAAGGTGTCGTCGCGCCCCACACGGCAGTGAAATAGGTGGAAAGTGTTCCCCAGGAGGAGTCAGCCGGCCGGGCGGCGGTCCACCTGGTCGAGTTCATTCGCTTTGCCGAGTCCGACCGTCCCAGTCTTGGCGGCTGAGTCCACCTGCCCGAGTCCGCTGGCTGAGTCCACTGGATCGAAACAAGATACCAGTTTGCTCTGCCCGATAGGCCGTGGCGTTCACTTTCCGCCTTCTGTCGGGGTCTCCTTCTGGTGGTTAAAAATGGAGACGCAGTCTGATGTGGCGGCCTTCTCGCGGCAGACTGTGTTTTTACTAACAGCCACAGAAAGTTGTCTGGTAAGTACCTTAGTACCCGATATCTTGAGCACCAGCTGAAAACGAGAAATTACGATGACATTAAGCAGCAGTTGTTACGAGAGGCCGAAAGTATTCCTCGCTAACGATATTCTCGGCGCTAGATGGCGGTCGCGGCGCGCTGTCGCCGACAACAATAGAAAAATGGCGAAGTTTCCAATCCAGTAGTAGGTTATCCATGGGCGTACCTTGTAAGTGAAGGTATCTTGATTTATACTGATACGTCTGAAATTCCTCGGTGCAGCGCATGCATAGTCCACTAAGGATCCTTCACCTCCGGTGGTATTTTATTGCACCACCTCGGTCAGGCCCGGATCGGCGTGCGTCGAGACCTCTGTTAACAGGTTGAGCAACGCACCAGCAAATACGCCGACTGCGCGCGCCGCTGCAGAGGGGACGCATCTAAATGACCGCAGTTTTGTTCCCGGGTCCCCTGACGCGGTTCTCTGTCCCAGGCCGTTATCCCAGCTCCCCTGTCTCCGTATGTGATACCAACACCGGTCTCCATTTCTTACGTCTGCTATCCCATGTCGCTGATTCTCTGTGCCGATCAGCTATGGCTCGGCCGGGCCAGACTGCAGGTTCTGCACCACCTCGGCCAGGCCCGGGACGGCGCCGGCGACCGCGCGCGTCGAGAGCTCTGTTCGCAGGTTCAACAATGGCCGGCTATGGCCGGGTCGGGCCCGCCTGCAGGCCGCGAAGCACCTCTGCCAGGACGTTTTACCCCTCACAAAACATACCAAATGACAGCCTGCCGGCTGTTCTTTTTCTGAGAAGCACTGACCTCTTGTCGTCGATTTGACGTGTGGCAAAACCACCCTCGGTTGGCCCGACACCATCTTCTTGCAGTCCACTTTTGAATTCGCCACTACATTTTTCTGGAAAAGTTTCGAATTCCACGCGAAATTCAACAGTTGCGCCAAAATCGACTTTATTGTATTAGCCTGCAATGTTTTGGAGACATTCTTTTCTTATCAACTGCATCGAAAAGCGGTTCTGCGGCACCCGTTGGTTTCCAATGACGTCATGAGCATTTGCGTTTGCACAGCGGAGTCTTAAATACAAATCTTGTCTCCACGCAGAATTCAGCAGTGAAATACAACTGCACCAAAATTGACTGATGTTGACTGATGTTGATGATTGACATGTTGCACGCGTTTTCAAATATAACGTTATCCATGCGGGGGCAACATTGTACTTTTCAACTGTTTTCAGTGAAATTTCATCGGCGAAAAGCATACCAGAAGACAGCGTGCGTGCTGCTGTGTCTGTTCACAGTGGTTTCGGCTCACCATCTGGCACTCAGAAATTAATATGTCCTCTTGTAGCCGACCATTTCCCGTGTGGCAAAACCGCCCTCGGACAGCCCGACACCACCTTGTGTCAGTCGACTTTTGAAATGGTCACTGCACTTTTCCGCAAGAAAAACACCCGAATTCCACGCACAATTGAACGGCGAACATTATCAAAGCACCTTGGATGCCATTGCACGCGACACTGACGGCGAAAAATCACTTGTCTTTCGGAGCCACTTTCCACCGCGCTAAATAGGGGACGCCATGCCACCGCCGAGGCGATAGTCAGCTGACACCTACGGTCACGTGACAACACGATTGGGCGAAACGTTTTCAGCATTTTTCGGGCATTTTTCGGCATTTTTTAGCAAAACCATATAACTGTGTTACGTGGTTGGTGCAATTGGCTTGTCTGCAGACCCACTGAGAGCCGAGCATTATGTACCTAAAAATTTCAACCGCGTATTAATATAGGTGATATTATATATATAACTAGCGCGGTCATGCCGCGTCCCCGCGGCAATGTTGAGTACGCCTTTGGTTTTTATTAAGAAAAGAATTTTGAAAATCGGTCCATAAATAGCAAAGTTACAAGGCTCGAAAGGAATCCTTCATGGATACCTGATGTCACAGGGCTGCCATATCATTTGGTAGCATGTTGCGCAAAACTACTGCAGTTTTGTTATTCATTTATTCACTCATCGCGATATGCGACCCGGCAGCCGTGGCAGACGGCCGTCGCCAACAGCCAGCAGCCAGTCGCTGAAGTCGTGCTCCTCCGCGTCCGCCCGCATGTTCTGCCGGAGGAACATGCTACGCACGTGCGGCCAGACAGGACTCTGGACGCACGCACAGGTCCACGACGTCCGCCCGCCCGCCGCGGCGAACCACCGGCGGTATCTGCCGGAAGTCGCCGCCGAACAAGACGGGCAGGCCGCCGAAGGGCACGTCGGCGCCGCGCAGGTCCCGGAGCAGCCTATCAATAGCGGTCAGGGCGTGAGACGGCGACATGGCGATCTCGTCCCAGACCACCAGGCTGGCAGCCCGGATGGCGTCCGCCTGGGGGCCGCGGGCACTCACGTAGCAGGTGCAGTCCTCCACCACCGATGGGATGGGCAGCTTGAACTGGGCGTGAACCGTGCGCCCGCCCTCCAGCAGGGTGGCGGCGATGCCCGTCCACGCCACCGGCAGCACCGACTGGCCCCTGCTGCGCAAAAGACGGATTAGCGTGTTGCACACGTACGTTTTGCCGCAGCCGGCTGCGGCACACATGAACGTGGCGCGCGACCGGGGCGCCGCCGGAGCGGCGCCGCTGACCTCGGCGACGTCGACCGGGACGCCGTCGACGACGCGCCGCTGCTCCGCCGACAGGGTGTCCAGACGGGCGACGGCCGCAGCTGCGTCCGCCACCCGCTCGCCGTCGCCGCCTTCGTCGTCCATCAACTCCGGCTGGTCCTGCTGCGGGTCCGCGGTGTTCGCCCAGTCCAGGCCGACGTCGGCGGCCGTCAGGTCGTTGGCACGCAACACCGCCAGCACGTGGCGCTGCGCGAGCGCCATGCCGCCTGCGGCTCCCAAGCGGCGGGTCAGGTCCTCGGTGAGGGCGCGCTCGTGGTTCTGGAACAGAGCTTGCGCGTCGCTGACGGCGTCATACACGCACAGCATGGCGAACAGGAAGCGCAGCTGGCCAGGCATCTGAAACAGAGAGGCCTCGGTCAGACACCGGTCCCACTCGCCGTCATCGGCGAGTGGGACCATTATCAAAGACCATTATCAAATAACATTATCAAAGCACCGCGGATGCCACTGCACGCGACACTGACGGCGAAAAATCACTTTTCTTTCGGAGCCACTTTCCACCGCGCTAAATAGGGGACGCCATGCGAGCGCCGAGACTATAGTCAGCTGACACCTACGGTCACGTGACAACACGACTGGCCGAAACTTTTTCGGCAATTTTCGGGCATTTCCAGGCGTTTTTCGGCATTTTTGAGCAAAACTACATAATTCCGTTATGTGGTTGGTACCAGTTTTGCAGACCCACTGAGAGCTGAAACCGATTTTGAAACTGAACGAATGAAACGAAACAAACAGAAAATTTGAACCGCGTATTAATATAGGTGATCTGCAGACCCACTGAGAGCCGAGCATTATGTACCTAGAAATTTGAACCGCGTATAAATATAGGTGATAATATAATAAATATAAAAAAATAATAGATTCGGAACAGAAGACAAGGTACCGTCACATTTAAAATTAGTTACTGAATATCTTGCAGCGGCGTCGCACGCGCGGCATGTTTGTGCAACACAAATAGACCATCGACGTCGTGTGGGGCATAGTTTTAGGCACTCTAATTACGAAGAGAAGGAAGGGATATCTGCTTCATGCATGCCAGTTGTGTAAGTACTGGACAGATTCGAAGTATTTGTCTGTTTTGTATATTTTTTCTGATGCCACATGATATAAGCTGGTCGATTTTACGTTGTCTGCTCTTAGGAGTAAATAAGCCGGCTTCCAAAAAAGTTGTTTTCATATTTTTGACACATTTTTGGACCATCCTTCCATGCAGTATTTTTTCAGTGTCTTGCTTTTAACCATCAGCACAGCACCAGCTTCAGCCGTGCTTCTCTCGTTTATCAGTATTGCAAGGTATGAAAACCCATATATTATGTATAGTTAATATGTTGCATGTTTAATGAAGTTCTTAACCAATCCATCAGTTAGAAACTTGGATATTAATTAGGGAAAACAATGAAATGAAAAATCCAAAGGTCATCACACCAAAGTAGCATTTAAAGACATGGATATAGTGGGAATATAGTCAGATTCCAAGCATTTTGTCTCATTTACATACATGAAAGGAATTTGCTTGAAGACATGTATGTAATATGTCACATGAGGTTTCCTTCTCTGGAATGAGTTTCAAGATAATGACAGAACATTCATAGCACATATTTTACACACTTCTTCCATTCTGCTAAATGGATGTACACACTGTTGCTGAAGTTGAATGTACATAGCTGTTTAGACATGATAAATTTTGTCTGGCTTTTCATGCTGCCTATCAGTCATATTGGTACTGGCATCTGTGAATCTAGTACCACTGCTCCTTGAGCCAGTGAGCCTTGGTTCCAGTTTCAGTTTGTATGTGTAAACATCCTTGCACAGGAAGCTGCTATTTGGGTTGTGTATATTAATTGACATGTTTGGACACCCTTGTGTTATGACATAGCAATCAACCTCAGAACTGGCTGCAGGGTGGGAATTTGACAGTCTGTGAGTCAACCAAAGCATAGACTTGTTCTGCAGTATGCTGTCCATATTGTTGTTTTTTCCAAACTGAAGGGGCTGAAAGCATGCTTTGTGCATTTTTAGCAAATGGGATTTTATATGTGAAATATCACTCAATAATACACAAAATCCCACTACCACATGGTGCTTGAAAAAGTTCAGATCTGGTGCTTAAATTGGTTCAGATTGAGGTGTTAGTCAGTCAGTGTATCCAAGCATTCATGTGCCGAGAACCCAAATGTATCAGTTGACTGTGACACAAGTGACACAATTGATTGTGCCAAGTTGACACACCATGGGGTATGTCAACTTGGCAGATGGACAGTGGAACAGGTTTTGAAATGAGCTGTGGCATGTGCAGTGCAGCACAAACTATTCTTGTGCAGATTTCAATTAATCATGGGTATGGGTCAGATAGATGGTGCTGTTGACTTAAGACTTGGTGATGACATTGACCCCACTGTCAGTACTTGACTTTTGTGGTCAGCACCCATATGCAGGGTGGCAATCCACAGGCACATTATTTGGATTTAGGGCCAGTGAGTCCCATCAGAAGTGATCAAGGCATCTAAAATATGGTGGGTAGATAAACCAGCACTGGGGCTATCCAATAATAGCCCTGGTGCTGGTCCTTATGCCCTAGTGATGATCCCTTATGACGGAATTGGTCTAATGGGTCACATGTGACACTAGTGCATTTCTTTTAAGCCCCATTGTTTCTGATGGGCCAAGTGCTTGGACACAAACAGTGCAGTTTGGCATGATGATAGCTTGGAAAAGCAGACTGGCTGATAGATCAGTGTCAGTGGATTGGCAATGGCTTGGAGATTGGCAGGCAGGAGCATGTGATACATGACAGTCCATGTATGTGGTTGTTTTGCATGTCAGTAGCTGCAGCCTGGTGTGTGCTGGATGCATGTGCTGAAGAGAGGTGAAAGATTTGTGTTGTTACTTATTGAAAGAATTAGTGTTTCCGAAGAAAATGCTGTGTTTGTTGTATTAGCAATGGTGGACAGAACCCTTCATAACACTATTACTAGTGATAAAAGCAATGCTTGCCAGTGGATGGATGAGGCATTTTTGCATTGACTTTGCATTTGAGGAATGTTCTATGGTAAACCCTGTGTTAGATTTTATGATATGGGACATTCCAATGCCTCTCTCCCCCTTTCACCCACTTCATCATGAGTGGGGAAGGCTGGTGACTTCATTGTGTGGGCGAGGAGTCCCTCCTCCCTCCCCAGTTACCATGTTAGACAAGGCCCTGCTGCATCTAACTATAACCACACCACTATAAGTATATCCAGTTGGTCATGACAAAGCCCAAGGGCCCACGTCGCATATTGCTGCACTGTTGCAGGATCGAGGAGGCAGAGACAATGGCCTCGGACGACATGCAGGAGCTGGTGTTCCTGAGCCTGTCGACCGTCACCTCGCTGCTGGGCCGGTTCCACTCGAGCCTGTGCGGCGCGCGCTCCAGTCTGCTAGTCAGCTGGCAGCCAGCCGGCGTCACCATCGCCTGCAGCGGCTGCCAGCTGCGCGTGGAGGGCGTGGCCGACGAGCTGGCGCAGCTGGTGCGGCGGCGCCGCACACGGCTGCAGGAGGTGCTCGGCCCGGGCGCCTCTGCTCAGGACGGCTTGCTGAGGGCGCTCCGGGGCGAGGAGACGCCGCCGGCCGGCCGGCCGAGCCGGCAGGGCCAGCATTGTTCCGCGGACGGCGTCTTCAAGGCCGACCAGGCCAACGCAGCGGCCAAGAAGGCCAAGTGAGTTGGGAGATCGTGAGCCGGTCGGATTTAGCTGAATGTGCGTCCCGGGATATGTGTGTAGATCTGTTTGGTACTCTGTTTTACGTCTGTTTCACGCCAAGTGCCAGCAGGTAGTGACGCACTTTATAGCCCACCATATCACATAGTTTTCACATCATCTCTGGATCTGCAACCAAGACAGGTGCATAACAGACTTGTAGCACATTTACTCAGCACTGCGTTGATTTAAGAGCATGGCAGGGATTTTGTTGCTCCGATCCGGCGTTGTGTACTAGACGGCAGGTCCGAGTGTTCATGATGTTCCTCTTTCAGAGCTGTATACAAAACCGCCAGATGCGAGGTTTGCTCAAAAGTGTTCTACAAACGAAGCAATCTACGCGTGCACATGCTCAGGCATTTGGGTGAGCTTATTTGTACACACGTAATTTGTTTTTGCGGAATCTTTTGTGACGTCAGGCTACCACAAGGACACTTACGATCTTTTGGCGATGTCTTTGACTCCAAGTGACTTTGAGCACCTTTTTATATTCGTCGTGTTTTCACTTCCTGTTCCCGGACCTTCTCATCAAAGTAATGTGATGCAGCGTTGGTGCAGATGATAATATCAACGATTAATGCTCCCGTAAGGCTGCCGGTCTCCTCGTTCTCTTGAGGGCAGGTTTACTCCTGAGTGCAGAATTGATTATTGTGTGAGCCGGCCCTCAGGTGTCCGGCCGCACTGGTGCCAGAAGTGCGGCAAGAGCTTCTCCGACCCGTCCACGTACTCCCGCCACGTGGCGTCCGTCTGCGGGGAGCAGCGCCACCTCACGTGCCACGTGTGTGGCAAGGCGTTCTACCACCAGGTCAGAGACGTCGAGAGTCGTCGACTGCGCTAAGTGCTGCCGGTTGTCCGGTGTCTTCATAACACATTACAAAACCTTTCGCCCGTTTGAAACATTCCGCAAAGTGTGTGACGGCAAAGCCTCACGGCGAAACAGCTGATCCGTTCTGTCGCTGTGCCTTATGGTCCTTTCTTTGAAATCTTTGCCGCAAGGGATGGAGTTCAAACGTGGGAAAGCGCGCACCTTGTTCCCGCTTACGCCGGCCACAATCATCGTACGGTGTCCCGCATGCGCGACTCTGAGTGCTGTATGCAGCGGAAAAGTGCCATGCCTAGGGACCGTACCGTTCGACAGCAGGTTGGGTCACGTGCTCCGCTCGCCAGTCATTGCGTTCAGGCATGCAGGAAAGTGTATACGGCCAGTTTTAAACACGGCCTTCGCCGGCCAATGGGTTGAGCGGATTTTGACGCGGTACCGCCGTGTCGCAGGTCCATCTCAAGGAACATCTCAGGAAGCATACTGGTGAAAAGCCTTACTCGTGTCAGGTGAGTTGATGATGTCACCACGAATGACACGGGAACATTGAAATGGGTTACAGGATTTTCATGGCCTGATTTGTTGCGGATATTCGCAATGCTTCCGTAAATCAGGATTCCTCTATCTTTGGACCCCAGTCTTAAGATGTTCCACCCGCTGTGGAAGTCGCATGCAAGGACGTCTCCGTCTGTCCTGTGTATCTGCCTCGGTCTTCAGGCTGTCGGCTGGTAACCATGACACCCTCCTCCCCCGGCGCCGCAGGAGTGCGGGAAGAGCTACGCCTGCCAGGGCAGCCTGCGGCGACACAGGACGGGCCAGTGCCCGGGCGCGGCAGTCGGCGGCGCCGCCTACAGCTGCACCGTCTGCCGCAAGGCGTTCCGGTGGCCCGAGGCGCTGGCCAGTCACGCCCGGTTGCACGCCGGCGTGACGCTGCCGCAGGAGCCGCCGGCCGCCGCCCGGTGTCTCGCGACCCGCGAGCTGCCGCCGCCGCCACCTGCGCCGCGGGAGCCGACCGCCACTGCCGGCGGGGACGGCGAACGCTCGATCACGGTCCTGCAGAACGGCGGCCGGGCTGGCGCGGGCGGCGGGTTGGCGTCGGCCGGGCACGGGACGGTCGGCGTCGGCGCCGGCGGACCTCCGCTCGCGGCTGGCGCCCCGCAGGAGCCGGCGACGGGCGCCGGACTGCAGGCGGCCGCGAGAGCCGGCGGCCTGGCTCCGAGCGGCGCGGCCCGCGCCGCCGCCCCGCCGGCGGCCGGGACGGGGCCGGAGGCGGCGGCCGCGGCCGCCCGGCTGTTGCCGACCGTCGACCTGGCGCAGGTCAGGCCAGAGATGTTCGGACTGCGCGCCTGACTGGGCGGCCCCGCCCGCCGGCTGCGGACCCGGTAGGCCCACGCCAACGTGGCCTCAGCTGTGACGTCGTCGATGGGGCGGTGCTGTTGTGGAAGCTAGGCGTTTGTTTGTACTCGTGAGGGTGATTTTCCTGCTCCTGGTGTCCCGTCTCAGGCTGCCGTTGTACTCTTTTGTATTGGCGTTTTGTACAGTACCAGAAAAAATACATACCTGTTCTCAAGCTCGCCTCACTCCTTGTATCCACCAGAAAGGTGCCATTTATCGCTGCAGTTGTAGGCAGTGGGCAGAGAACGTTCCGTAATGAATCGGTTTCCGCGCATCACGCAACGGAACCAGGCTGCCAACGAGTTGCCCGTTGGGGTTGGCGTAACGGACCTTTTATGCGCACGAGATCAGTTTCACTGCTGACAGTGCAACTTTATTTGGCAACGATGTCGACATCCACGAAGCTACTGGACCGTGGGCGGCGGAATGCGGGCAAAATGAATATTCAGTTGCAGGAGTTGCCGACGCGCTGTGGTAATCCTGGCGAGGGCTTGCGTGATTCATGATGAAGTATCATCAGGGCCATGCGCCTCCAATTGGGTACGAGTAAGCTGTGATTGAAGACTGGAAAGGCACCGTTACCTGTTTGGATGTGGAGGTTGATCCGAGCATGACCGTTGTCCAAACAATGGCGAGTGTTTACCTCGATCGCGGCGCTTTGGAAGAACCGGCGACACTGGGCGAGCGGGCAGCAGATCACGTCTCGCGTACTCACCGAAAACATCGACAGAAACCTTTGATGAAGTGAGTGAGGGACGGAAACGCTCGCGACTTTGCCACGCGACGTCAAATTGCGACGCTGGCGGACGCAGTCGGATAGCGAAACGGGCGACGTTCCCCGCCGCGACGGTAGATGGCGGGCAAGTGGAGGCGTCAAGGCTGGAGCTGGCTGCCCACGCGGACGGTGGTCGGCAGTATTGGCCCGCAGGTCCGGAGGTGAGCACGCGACGGCCGACCGTCGACCGTCCGAGTGTCCGACCAGGAAGACTCGACGGCGTCGGAGTCGGGCGTGACCCGCGCTCAGGTCAGCGTCAGACCGCCGGCTGGTGACCCAGCGGCGGTGGCCCCTGACCTCGGCCGTCCAGAGCTTGTCCGCCGGCCGTCCCTGCGGCGCGAGTTGCCGCCGGCGCCGGCCGCTGGCCCCGACCGGACACTGGCCATGTGTGACGTCCACCCGCCGCTGAGCAGCGTGGCCCTGGTGGCCCCGGCCCCGGCCCCGGCCCCGGCCCCGGCACTGCCACCGGCACTGCCACCGGCTCTCAACTCCGGCCTCCCCGCCGGCTTCATGACTCTCAGCGACGAAGAGTACAGCACCTTCGTGCGCAAAGAGCCCATCGAAAAGTTCTTCGAGATACATCCTACGCCCATTTCCACGTAAGTGACGTTGACCACAGCCCAAAAGGACACGTGCCGAGCAAACTACCTGCTCCTTCGCGCACAGGTGGCCGAAATCGACATTCTACGTTGAACATGACGCGTCTCCTAACCTCGAACCATGAAGTCCAAGCGGCAGCTTATTTTAAAAGCTGATGCTATCTGGAAACTTTGCGCTGGCATCTGCTCCATGATCTGAATGATCCACAGTAAGGCTTGCGGAATCGGTATTATATTAAGCGATCGTAACATGCCGTTTGCGGTGATAAACGACCTGCTGCCGAAGAAGTCGTGGGCGATTTTACAGACCCCCGGGCGCGATGGACGCGACCGCAGACCGCAGCGGAATGTCGTCTCGTGATGACTGGTTTCTTTTCCTCCGGCTTGGCGGGGATAATATCGATACTTTGATCCGTCACTCAGCGATGTTTCGAGAGCGCTGGCCACATGCCCTTTGCGCGGTTGGACGAGGACGCGCCCGGCGGGAGGTTCGCAGAACAAAACGCCCGTTTTGGCGAAGGGACGAGAGGCGACCAGTCGCCACAGAGGTTCGGGCGAAGCGGACCAGGATGGTTCGAACCGGCGCTGGCTCACTGTGGTCCAACCTCGGCCAGGTGGACCAGAGTGATCCGACAGGGACCAAGTGGATTTTGGTGGCTGTCCTGAACAGGTCAAAGTGGACCAGAGTGGCCCGACCTGGGACGAATGGACCAGGATGGTCCTGGTCGCGGCAGGTCGGGCACTGCAGGTCCAGGCACTGCGCTTCCAGGGGAGCGCAGTGCCTGTGCTCCCCTGGAACTCCAGACACGAGTCCTCCGTTTCTTGTTAGCTGGCCGTGCGGGCTCCCGTCGCCTGGCCGCCGACAAATGACTGGTCTCGGGAGCTCCGCGAACGTAACGCCGGTCCCCGCACCCCCTGGCACGTGACGCCTGTCTCGGGGGCCCTCGCCGGGGCAGCCCTGAGCCGACCGGAGGCACGCGGCCTGCCCGGCGGACGACCGACCGGCCGGCCTTATATGGGCGACAGATTAAGACATGGCCCCGGCTCTGGCGCAATTTTTCGTGCGGGGGGATTTGGAGTGAGACGCCGCAGGTGCCGCCGCGGCCGGCGGCGGACGCCCTCCGCGAACCGCCCCGACGCCGACCGCACGCAGAATGTCGCCAAAGCCGCGCGACCTTGCTGGCCGTCCTGTTGTCTCCCGTGAAACGTCGGGCTCCTCCGCCGTCACACGGGGCCCGTTCATCACCGCTCGCCGCGCCTGTCCGGCCCCCTCCGCCCTGCGGAGAGCGACTGAGAGGCGGCCGTGCCGCGCAGTTGGCCGGGCGGGTGACTCAGGCCGGTCCGGGCCCGGCCAGCTGGCGACACTGCCGCCGTTAGCGGGGACCCGTCCGGGCCGCCCAGCGGCGACCCTCAGCCAAGGCCGAGCGGCCAGCGGGCCGGGCCGCCGTCAAACGTCAGGGGGTGACGCCCTGCCGCCGGCCGCCCCACACCGGCCCTGTTTCGTCGTCAGCTGATGGAGCGGGCGGGTGATGGATTACGTTTGATCGCACTGGCCGATGCTTTGATCAGGGCCTACGTGTGACGCTTAGACCGGTTTGTTTATGTTTGTTTGACATCGGGAAAAACCGTGACAAGCCTTCGCCTCGAGAAACCGAAGTCCCGGTATCTTGTCTCCTCTCGTCGTCATGTCGTCGGTGTCTCGTCGTGATCTCGTCGGTAAGTCGGTAACTCGATATCTAGTTTTGGGGATTTTCGAGTAATACTAAAGCCTGACAAATGCTCTGACAGCAAAAACACAAAAACACAAATGCTCGGACAGCATTTGCGCAGGCGTAGATCTTAGAAACACGTCTGCGTCGTGAATGGGTTTCCATCTACGTATAAAGTACCTCGATCCCATCACTTTTGCATATGAATGATCTGCGGTTCAAGTGTTGGGGGCGGCACGAGCCTAAATTTATTCAAAAGGCTTATCGCCGCCCACCTTCATTCCGGGTCCGCCCATTTAGGCAGCGTATATCCGCCCATTTAGGCAGCCCTGTATTTGCGATCAGCTGGCTCCTCAGCCATCGGCGCCATGGGTGGCCCACTGCGTGTTTCACCCTGGATGTCATGGGCGCTGGGTACGATTTATTGATAGTTTCACACCCATTGTTTGACGGCCTTGATTGACAGCTGATACACCGAGGTCTGCAGGAAATAAACAGGCTAAAATATGGCTTGAGATTAAAGATAAAATTGTCATTAACTTCTCACCTATTCTTGGCCTGAATGAATGGTGCCAGCAGATATGTTCTGTTAATCGTTCGAACCTCGCGCATGGATAGACGTAGAAATTGGTAGACGCTTACATACACGTAGGCCTTTTGGATAATGCCTGGCCTCCCCAGACACACAGACCCACATAAAACTGAATGGAAAGAAAAGCCTCAAAATCTGTCGATACCTCCCCCTGTCCCTCACACACAAACACACACACACACACACACCCGCACACTTTCCAGTTCCTATGCCTTTAGACGTCATGGCTATTTTGGATCAGCTATCGAAAAATTCCATGGGACTTGATGGCTATCTCCAAGAAATAATTTGTTTTACGGATTCTCCGCTTTAGAGCAAAAAGCATCTTACTATTTGCTCTGCGTTTCAATTATCTCGAAAATCCCAGCATTCGTAATACGGCTTGCACATTCATTGCGCATTTTCACTGCCCACCAAATCCGCTTATTGTGTTCAGTGACACTGCAGGTGTATGCAGCATTTACGGTGAAAACATCCGTCTGAGCCGGGGCGCGGCGGGCCGTCGGCCGCGTCGAGGTGGCGCGCGGACGGACGGCAGGACGCTGATGGATCTGCGGTCCATTGTGCGCCGCGGCGTCGCCTCGCCCCGTCGGAGGCTCCGGTCATTGGACCGGAGCCTCCAAGTGACGGCCGGCTCCGAGCGGCGGCCCGGACCCGGACACTGGGCCACAGGGAGCGCTGGCCCGGCCTTATTCGGTCGGCGCCGGATTAAGATGCAATCGCGGCCGCTCTTGGCTAAATGCCTGTCAAATAGCTACGCGGTGCGTCAGGCTCTGACGCCGCCGTGACGAGATATATTTCCTGCGAGGATGATGACCGTCCCAGAGGTGTCCTGCACGACTCGGTAGATCCGCCAGCCGAGTCTGATACCGGATCTGCTGCCGATTATCTCGCATGTTTTCGGCTGACTGCCGTAACATGGTTGGAGTCATCCAAAAAGCTAACTCCAGGTATGCAATTATAGTTTTGCGATAATGGGGAGATCATGGCAACACAGGTCGCTTGCATAAAGATCACGACTTAGCGGACTTAATTCAGGTTAGCAACCGCTGCCCTGGGCCAGCTGCAGCTGCCGCAACTTCTTTTAACACACGTCGGACATAGGAGGGCGCATACACGCCAGCCTTAGGTCAGGCCAGGCCACGTCTGCCGCAGGCTGTGATGTTACGACTGCCCTGGATCACGCTAGATGGTCCCGGGCCTAATCATTACACGGCTCTCTTATGCTCATTCAAGGCGCCGCCGCTCGCCCATAGGTCACATGTCACATCACGTTTGTCTCAGGCCAGGCCGTGACACGCCCGCTGTCCCAGAAGTCGGGTGTAGTCCGGGGTCAGCTTCCTGGGGCGGCGTCCGGTGTCCCTCCTGGTGCGGCCGCCCTGGCGAGTCTGAACCTCGCGCCGTGGAGGGCTCAGTCACTGACCTCGGGCCCGCCGAGCCGGTAGCCTACTGAACAAAACGGAAAGACTGTACTCAGGCGGCCTGCGCTGCCTAAAGCTTGAATGTTCGCTTGTGGGATGTTTGCGCAACAGAAACTCAGCAGGCGCCAAACGTTTCTCTTGATTAAGGCTGCCCGATGAGCATGTTTCAGACTAGGTTGAATTCACCATTTACTGTGCAGGTTTTTCTTACAGGGGCGTGGGGCGTCAGCTACAGTGCCTTTAAATTCAACTTTCATGGCGCAATTAGCCATCTGCAATTATACACAAATTTGTTATCATGTTACAATAGTTAGGAGAAGTAAGCTAGCGCTCCAAATACAAATGAAAAGCACTCATCTTCGCATCATCTGTAGCTAAAGGCTTTTGGTCATGTCTCCTTTTCTGGGCAGTGTTCCTTGGCGCATCAGGGTAAAAACCTTTGTATCACGAAGTTCGCTTTGGCCGTCTTGATATGCAGGCACTGATCTGCAGCTGATGTGCACCGGCGTAATGAGCTTAACTCGGACCTCCGTGCAGCAGTCTGACAAGTCGCCTCTCTCTCTCTCTTCGAGCAGCGGTGCCTCCATCTGAATTTATCGCGGCGTTATAAGGAAGTTAGATCAGCCATAACTATCACCTGGCGACTGTATAATTAACTGTATTAAATGTGGCTGAGGTTCAGTACTCGCCAGAATGTCAGGTGGCCGTGTCAGTTAGCTGCAACGTTGAAGAGGATGGATCATTCTAGAGGGAGATGCGAAGGAAACCTGCGACTAACAGTGGACCTAAACTCCCTACAATCTCAGTGTGGCAAGCGCAAGCTTCGGCGAGCAGATCTGACGACGGGCTTACTTTGGAGGGACCACCTCCGACATATGTTTAGGCATTGGGAGTTTTGCGTAGAATGCGACGTCATGATACAATCAGATGACCATCATTTGCTTGTTTTACGTCTTTGTCTTTTCTGGCACCATGAGCTGCATGGTCGTGCTTTAGAATGACATTCTTTGCTCTTAAAAAGCAGGTAGTTGACACGTCGTCTTGCCTTATCATGGCCCACCGAGATATAGATCTCCATTATTCTGAGCATTTTATAATGTCATGCCGCCTATGCAGTACGAACAAAAAGTCAGTGCCCTTTTGTGCGGTGATGTGCTTTTGATAAATATCGCGCGATACCATTAGATACATTATGCGATTTACGGTACGAAAAATCATACATAAACGCCAACAAAAGCACTGCACCGTGTTCAGTTTGCTAGCTTTATTAGACACGAGATGTTTGAGATCGCCTCACTGCCGTTCGATGGGGTCTGGACAAGGCCAGGTAAACTCCCATCTACCGGAATCGTAACAGACTTACAGTGCACCGCAGACCGAACACCGAGAAGTACACACGGGCCCCTACAGGCGTGACAGGGCAACACAAGCTGTCACAAACTGCGCGTCATCGCTGTCATGGACCTTCCCGAGTTCCAGTCCTCAACGTCACTTCGCTGTCGTCAGAGGCCGCAGTAACTTGTCACTGGCCATCACAGTCAGTCAAAAACTGTCGAACGTATTCATTGACCTCTTAAGTCTATTGCAGCTGTAGTATATAGGCCTATAAGTCTATAGGCTCTCCACAGGACGTCCTATTTCGTTACAGACATCGTCACGTGGCGCCAAAAGTCGTCACCGCCGTCACGGGCGGTCACCGCCCGTCTCAGTCGTACGAATGACGGTCGAACAGCATGCCCATCTACTCCTCATTGCTCCTGCATGCGGACAAAGAGCACCCCTGTCTAAAGAGAGTCAAGCCCCGCTGGGCTCAGCCCTGATCAGGGCTCCGAATCAGGGGCGTCGCCAGGGTCCTGCATCGGGAGGGGGAGCGACAGACACTCCTGGTCTCCCCCACAAGTCATGCGCTGCCAGCGCACCCGACAGGCCCTCTGAAGCAGGAAATCACAGAGGGCACAGCGCCTGAACTCTGCCGGGAATGCCCCGTCGCCTGCCCTGACCACCTCGCGGGAGATGGGGTCGGCCCCTGGAGCGGCGTGCCGGCGCCAGCCTCGGTCTGCCCCGGTGCGGTGGCCTCTCCGAGCTGCCACTGCGCTGGCGGCAGTAGGCGGCCGGGCGGGCCGGCTTCGCATGGAAATGAACGCTGCCATATCGGACACGCGATATGCAAAACGTAACGGAGACGGCGTGGCATGCCTGAACTGCTCGGGAACGCCGCTGATTTTTGGGCTTTCTTTCTTTAGTGAATCATACGCCTTATGACTGCCTGAAGTGCAGATGACATTTGTTTTGGAAATGCTAGACCTAAGTGCTTTTTTCTGTCGGCTTCCGCTGGCAAGTGCAACCTTCAGAGTTTGTTCCTGGTTGTCCTTAGTCATCACCGTCATTTGTCATTAACGGCTCTTGGTCTTTGTCACATACTTGCCGAGACAACGCGAGCTTTGGAAGATGAAGTGCTTCACCAGTAGCACGAAATGATGGCTATTAATCTGCTTCGGCAGAGGCCAAGGCGATTATCTTGGGGCGAACATGGCGAGCCGGGTTCTTTGCGTCAGCAAAATTGGGCGGCAGTCATGACGGCTGGTGAATGCTTGAATGGACGAAGAAAGAATCCAGACGTTCGGTGGACTTTGGATTACACCATTAAATCAGCTCAGCCTCAGTCTATCTCCCAGACCAAACGTCTGAGCTCAGCACCAAATTAGGACACCAGTTAATTTGAGCACTTCATGGCGATTCAAACACTGAAAATAAGTGGAAGCCCTTCCGTCCACATGATAGGACCTGTCAGTGGTGGCCTCCCTGTCATTCCAGACAGCGATCTCTTGACCCTTGATCCGCATCCCATAACTTCTGTATGATAGGATCACGACCGGCCGTCTCCGATAATTCGATGTGCCTCTGATTAATCTGATTTCCGCGTCACGGCCCTACGGCACACGACGGCCGCACGGGTGGTGTTACAGTCCTGCTGAGCACTGGAGTTATTGGTGCTACGCTTTTCCAGATTATTGCAGTCTCCGGGTCTGCTGGGCACGTCGCATGGAAATTAGGGGACGGCTTAAAATGCTACAGACTCATCTTTCCAATAAACTGTATTTTAAGAGAAATGGCAGAAATATGCACGCTCCGGTTCACACCAAAACTGCAGCCGCCTCTCCGGTCACCGGCTACCGGCAAGGATCTTCTGCCCAATATGGTCAATATTTCGGTGCCGGTCACTGGTGCTCAATTTTCCACCGGTCACCGGTCACCGGCCACCGATCACCGGTGACCGGTGGCCGGTGACCGGTAGCCGGCTCACACAGCGACGATTTATTGGTGTCCGGTGGAAAACTGATCAAAATTAAAACACAGGCAAGGTCTGAATCGACTCTCGGTAAATGCATCGTTAAAAGTTCCCATCCAGTTCACACCGTTATTCCGTCGGCCTGTGTCCGGCCACTGGATGTCAGAAAATAAAGTGATCTCTAGATACGAAAAAGCTCTTAGTTCGTTATTTTCGAAATGGATAAAGTCCTAGGAGATCGCAAAGAAGTAGGTCGGCTGGAAGCCTTTATCCATAAGTTGCTTATTCGTGCAATGTAAGCAATTCAGATGTAACATTCCATTTCTGCCATAACATGCCGCTAGTCGCGGTGGAAAAACGCGGAATATTGTTCTAATCAAGCATATTCCTACAGAACATGTGGAAATACGACATGCTTTGTCAAAGTACATGCTTCAAACTGTGCAGCATATATAACGATAAATTATGGCCCATGAGGTGTGCATGAATGCCATTAGCATAGACATGACCTCAGATGTCGAACTGACTGCGCACCACAACTGCCTGTTATCAACGTAAGCTTCCTTCTTGCAACCCAAAGTGTTTTATGAATAGTTCTCGCCTGTGGGACGTTCTGCGAGTGGCGTTGTTCAGCCCCAATAGGCCAACGTTTTCGAGGCCGTTCCGGAGCTCCTATTGGCGTCAGACCCCGGGTATGGCCTGTACGTTCCGGCTGCTATCGACGCCATCAGGCCTGACGCACGGTCTGTTGTGCGACGCGCCATCGAGACGTCTCAAAAAGATCTACATAGAGACCGCTTTTAAAACTGTTTCTGTTGTGTCCAGTTTTGCGATGAAGGACTACGTAAGCAAATACCATTTTGTTACGAGGATAACAAAAGCATGTTCGGTCACCCGACGGACTCGGCACAAAGGGCAATTGAAGACCATGCGCTTGACACGGTCTTGGCCAGCGCACCTTCGTGGCTAGAACTTTCGTCCCCGATGAAGAAGACGAACACTCGTCTTCAAAAAACCGAAGGCCCATTCGCTCCACAGTCTCGTGCGCCCACGTGCGCCGGTCCTCTTCCGGCGATGACGCCACGTGCGACCTCTGACCTCGGCGGCGGTCCGGGGGCGGAGGGTGGCCGCCGCCGCCAGCAGCCTCCCTTTCCGAGAGTCGCATCAGAGATGCGCCGCGCCCCGCTGCACGGGCCGGCAGAGAGTGGCCGCCCTGGCGGAGACAAATGACGGGCGGCCACGGCTCAGCCGGCGCGGCGGCCGTCCGACCGGCCGGCGCCGACTCATCCGCTGACTCTGAGTCGGACACGCCCCGGCCTGGCGCTGCCACGTAGCCCGGAGTCTACATCGGGGCAAGGACCCTGACTCTAATTAGGAGCCGGTGTCCAGATTATAACCGCGACCGCGCCAGAGCCCGATTTTTGACTCCGACTCTTCAACCAGATCCGGACTCTGGCTTTTTTCTGCATCAGAACCTGGACTCTGCCTTTGACTCAAGCCTTCTGCCTTGTCAACCAACTCTGCATAGGAATGGCCTTGTGTCCGCAGCTTGCGATCTTCCGTTGTCCGACGGCAGATCAGAGAGGACTCTGATTTTCTCTCCACGCTGTAGTCCGATATCTTACCTGTGCCGGATGCTCCGTTTAACCGCCTTGTTTGTCGCCCCTACTGAAGTCAAGTGGCGGATTTGGCCGCTTCGACGACGTTTTGGTATCGACAATGGCCATAAGGCTCGCTTTCGGTCGCCGTTACTCCGGCTCCATGGTGCTCGGAGAGCCAGCATGTCTCTCTTCGATCGCCGATACTGAGGCCGGAGGTTTACCGTTACAGACGTGCATCGCTGCGTCCTCAAACGTAATTATACTACTATTTCCCATCTTCAGGGACGCGACATGAAGGAAGGAGAGGGAGAAATAGAGAGAGGGGATGGAGGAGAGGAAAACAAGGGAGAAGGAGAATGAAGAAAGAAAGATACAAAGAAGAAAAGATGGGGGATGGGACAATGACGAGGAACATAAGGCAGGACGCGAGGCGGTCTTAGGATGACCACGTCCATGAATGGCAGCGCCGACTTTGCTCGGCTTTGGACAATGTCTGACATCGGCGGATCACAGGGGACGGACACAAGGTCATTCTTGTGCAGGGCTGGTTGACAAGGCGGAAGGTGCAGTTTAACGAGCCTGGACGTAATGCCTCGCTCAAGGCCACCACGTCACTGAGCGAGTTAACAACAGGGGATCCTGCTCGTCCCACAACACAAACGTCACGCTGTACTCTGCTGCTCGGAGACTGACGAACTCTCCCTTCTGTTAATGCGTTTGGGGCTGGACTGCAGAAATCTGCGAAATGCTATTCTTGTCCCAAAGTCGCTCACCTGTTGCGCTCTCTCTTTCCCTCGGAGTCTGATCGTCGCGGCAGGAGGTGAGGAGCTCAGTGTTGTTTCCTGCTTCGTGACGGATCGCAACTCAGATACCGACAGCCGGAGATTCGTTCCGAGATGGACTCACGCGCTCGCGCATCTCGCCTCGACCTGCGTGGGATGCGGGCTCCAGGGGTCACAGGTCAAGTCCGCACCGGCAGGAGGCGGGCCGAAGCAGTGACACGCGAACGCCGGATCCAAGTGCACACAGCTGGCGCTGGGCGGGCGTGCCGAGGAAGCTCACGGTATCCTTCTTCTCAGAACATGTAAATCATTGCAGGTGCGGTCGGAGGATTATATTGACATTTGACAGGCAAACAGTGCCATTTCGCTGTGAACAGAATCCCCTGCTTTAATCCGACGAAATTGATTGGAGATGTTAACGTGAGCTTATCTTGCTAACCTTTATCTGATTTTTTTTTGTTCTTGACTCAAAATGACCCGGCGAAGGCACGACCGCAGCTACTGCTGCATGCCTTCCACACCTAGGGACAATCTTTGTTCAGAAACGTCATGAGTGAGCCTATGAAGTTGAAATTGGCCACTACACACACTACATGCGAACGTATGTGCTACGGCGGTGGTCGGAATGAAAGCCAGGTGCCCAGGCGTTCGTTCTGCACCCACTGCTGGAATTTCCGTGAACAGACGCGGTCGCCGAGATGGCGTGTCTCCGGGAGAGAGGATCTCTGGCCAGAATCTCCGCTGTCCTAAAATGGCGGCGCTGAGGGACTCAACTGATTAGGCGACACGAGCAGCTCCTGAAGCCGGCAAGCTCAGCCACAACAGCGCAACGGTTCCCGGTTATACAGCTCATTCCCCACCCCTCTTCCCCCCCCTAAAGGAAATATTTCCCTTAGTTTAGTATCAATTGCGTTCTGTGAGCCAACAGTTATTCCTTTTAAGATGTTTTATTGGCTTGTTATGAAAATACGGTCACTCACTGATGCTGAACTTGCTCGCTAATGCGGATATAATGTAGGTTTTAAAAATATGAAGTATATATTCATTTCTCTATGCAGGGCTCTTTTACCGATTTAACAGCGATTTAACAGCCTATGGGAAAAGTAGCATTATAAATTCAGGCGCAGTGTTTTGTTTACCTAAACTGCACTTTCTTGCAAGTCTATTTACACGGTTGTTAATAAATGGATATCGCATGAAACTACGCTTGGGATCAAGCTCAGTCTTGATCTGAACAGATACCTCCTGGACGCACTCTCTTTTGCTTTTCTTTCGTTGAAGGGTTTATGCGTTGCTTCTTACATTTGGTACATTTTATCTGCAGTTAACCAGATCCGTTTTTGGCCAGGTAGTCGATTTCTTGTTTACCGTTGTCATAGTGCAAAAATCTATGCTTTGAATGCTTGTCGTCGGGATTACTGTTTTTATATGCGAATCAACTGCGATGAAACATTCCTGGCGACAAAAGCTCGATTTGGACAAACGTAAAGTGGGTTGTGAGTGACAAACATTACTTTGATCTCTGCGTTCTGTGGCTCCCATCACGCACGACTTTGATAGCTTGGGGAAGTGGGTCGGAGGCCTTTCATAAGGTACAGGTTAACAAGGTCCTGGGCTTATAACCTCACCGCTGACGTCGAAAAATAATTACCCCCCACCAGCCGGCGGATCTTGTCAGAAACCCATGTCGTCATTATCCACGCGCTTAAAACAAAAGCATGTAGCAGACATCCTTCGACCGAAGGTCGTTTGAGATAGGACAGCTAATAGCTGGTCGATCATGGCCTGTCAGTCACCGGGGGTCGGCCGCGAGCGTTCCATTAGGGCCTGCCCTCGCCTGTTCCCACGCCTAGGTACGTGAACGTTCGCAGATCTGTCGTCAGTGGTCGGTCGCGTAGTGCGTTAAGAGGCTGACTTCGTCTTCCGGCGGTCACAGCTCCTCTGCGATCACTTTGTAACCAAGAACCGCCATCCGTCAACTGAACATGAGCCATTCTCGTGACGGCTGATGCTGCGACGACGAACATAGTTTTCCTTGTCATACGAAAACAGTTGGCCTTCAGAGTCTTTTTCTCGAAACCCTGAAATTGACTCGGTGTAGTCGCACCACGCCTGCATGCGGTTCCCCTGGACATTGGCTATGTTTTGCTTTGACTGCAATGTACATTATTTCCGAGACATAACATAATTGAGAGTGTCACATGAGAACAAACAAAATCAAATGTCATAACCAGGGCACACTGTTCTGCAATGATAAGGTTCCAAGACGACAAAACATGGGTGCTCTTCCAGGGCGACAAGAGCATTCAGCCAGCATGGATGACAACATCTCACAGCCTCATGCAAAAAATTCGTTGTTTGGCACACAGACAACAAGGTCTGAGGCTAACGCACACTGGCGGTGTTTTTTTGATCCTACATGAAACACCAGGTCCAACGGCTAACTCGTACCATATTGTTAACCATTGTCTCCGCTAAGCTGCCGAATGACTTCAAGGGACTCAGCTGCAAAACGTTTGAGGTGCCTAAATCCTGCCTTCTACGTTGTTTGCAGGCGTGACAGCTGCAAGCCCCCGCCCTGCCCCCATGCCTAATATACCCAGCCCCAAAAGAGTCCACGTGTTAACTACAGGTGTGTATGTTGTCAGGGCTCAGCTGCGTTCTTAATTTGGCAGTCCTAAAACGTAGTCGTGTTGGCTCAGACTACGATGCCAGACGGCGCACCTGACCCACAGTGGTAGAGTACCACCTGGAGCACAGTGGTCGGCCCTTCACCGGAGCCCTCGAAGTGTACTCCGTCTGGCATTCACTGGGAATTTTACCCGCGACGAGTCCCATGACAAATGTCCGGTGAGAGAGGAGACTTTTGGCCGCTCGTTCCCGTCGCGGCTGGCTTTAGCAGGCCTAAAGGATCACCCCAGACGGGTCGCACGACATGAGCACAGCAGAACCACTGTCCGAAAATCCAGAAGATTCCGTCAGACCGGATGAACCGGCGAGCCACACTGAGTCGGACAGACTTTCATTGCATGAATATCGCAGTCATCTGGCCGCCGCCATTCGCTTGTTTAATATTTCGGCGATAAAATCCGGCCGTGGAGTGTGACACCGTGACATGTGACTGACCTGGAGAAACTCCGAAACCGGAACTGAGCTCAGGACTGGACGGCGATGGGATCATAGATCAAAAACCATCAGTGACTTCGAAATTCCAACATGATGAACTGTCTTCCAGAATAAAGCAAACACAAGTTGATTAGAAGTTTAAATAAAAGCTCAGCAGACTAAACAGCTAAAGACTCCCATTTGCTCTACTTCGTCGCAAAACGAGACGCGACATGGAGTTTTTAGGACCTGGACATGTTTTAAGCCGCAAGGCACGTACTCCTGAGTTTGTATCCATGAGCAGCGACTGGCAAGAAACGGTCTAACCCTCCGAGTTCTCCAATGATCTTTCGAGGTCTTCTCTTAAGCCTCTCCTTAGCCCAGAAGGGCGCAAGCGAAATTAATCCAGACGTGCTAGGGCAAACCAGTCCACACACTCACATGCTCTTCGTTCCTTCAGGGGCCAGTGGGCCAGCGTGTACAAATGTCGTCAGCTGACAACGGAGACGGAGTTCGCCGCCAAGTTCTGCGACAAGTCTCGCCTGGGCCTCAACGCCACCAGAGAGATTATGCACGAGATGGCAGCCATGTACCGGTGCCGGCGCTGTCCCCGCATCGTTCAGTTGCATCAGCTGTTTGAGACCGAACAGCAGTATATCCTCGTCATGGAACTGTAAGTGAGCCCCTATTAATCGATAGGAATGGGTGATGAGCAGCACAACATTATGTAAATGTAAATGCTCCTGTTGTCGCTAAAAAGGGGTACCAAGCGCCAGCACATCGTCATTCCATTGTCGATCTTCCTGTTAACGACGAAAACGGGCAACGAGCGGCAATGCTTCTTCATGGAACTTCGATGGCTGAGGCAATGTGGCCAGTGGACTTTCGTCGTATGGCAATGTCAGGCACCTCCAGAGGCGGTGCTAGCGTGTCCCTCTCCATCAAAGTTTCTTCCTCTAGGCATCAGTTCGTGGATGGACTACCGAGTTGCTAACCGCGTAGTCGGATGGGTAACATGTGCTGAACATCTTTGCTGATACATAATTAAAATGATGGCGGAATCGTTTAGCTAAGTGAATGGTAATATTGCCAGGAAGCTAGGTTTAGTCTTAGTGACTTTGGTTGTTACACAAGTCGTCTCCTTAGGGAGACTTTCAAATCGGTTCTCGACAAAGCTGAGCTTGTGTCGTAATTCAGGTAAGCCATGTAAAGGGAGTGGAAATAAATTACACTCCATGCAAGTCTCGGTAGCTCGCTTTTCCTCATGGCTCAAGAGGTTGGGCAAAATCCATGAGCCAGGGCCTACTTATCAAAGCTATCTTGCCATGCAACTGGTCGAAACATGCGACCTGTCCTTATGGCAGCAGCCCCTCCTGCCAGCGACCGCCGGCATTTTTCAGCCAGCGCGCTTTGTATGGGGCCCCGCAGAGGCGCGTCACGCAAGCGCGGCCAGCAGCGTGGGCTCATTCACAAACGGCAAGGCCGCCGGCCGCCTTATCGGCCAAAATAAATGATCGCCGGCCCGGCTTCCGTCTGTCGGACGGTGGCGAACGGACGGCACGCAATTAGCGTTCACGCCCTGCGCCGGCGTTGGACGGCGGCGCGATCCGGCGGCGATATCGCCGACCGCTGGCCGGTGGAGTTTTTCCGCAGCCGTCCGCGTCCCCGGCCGGCCGCGCGTCGGCCGACGCCCACCGATTCAAGGAGCGGTAGAACTGGAACGGCATTCGGCCGGGGCGGTCAGACTGGCTGTCGTGGATGCCTGGATGAAACAAGGCTGAGTTTGAAACCTACATTTCAGCGCGGCGTGCAGACTGTTGAATTATCTCCTGTTGCGACTCGACAGAGGTGGTGCAGACCTGGAAGACTAAGCTCTGGTTCACTCTCATATTATTTGAAGCTCTAACAGGTGTTCCGTGTACTTGTTTACAAGTATCACCGTAACGTCAGATTTTTGAAACATTTGTGGTTGCAGGCAACGCCAGGCACAGTTATTCATGAAAGGCAAAGGCGAAGGCATTCCTGTTGTCTGGTTTGAGACGGGTTAACGTTTTGAATACCATGGAATCTGTACTAAACGATATGATTATTTGCAATGGGAAACCCGGTTTTCGATTCCGCGGGATGCCTGTGGGATTTGCTGATGATTTTGCATTTTTGCCATCAATGTAAACTGAAAAAATGTAAATGTCTTTGTTAGCTCGGCTGTTGTTGTTGTTGTTGTTAGCGGTAGCTGTTGTTAGTCTTGGTGGGGGCTGATGATTATTTCTCATTGCATTCGCTTACTGATGTGCCAGCGGTAAGTGTCTGAAAGGTAATGGATCTGTGAAAGTGGTGGTGGCGTGTTGCAGTGGTTACGACGTTCGCCTCATGACCGAAAGTTTTGTTTTGAGTCCGTGAGATAATGACATTTCGCCGTCCCCGCGACAACCGACGTGAGAAGTTTCGACGTGTCATGACCTTTGTAGTCAAGAGCGTCGTTAAATAATCCAACAACCAACCAACCGACTTCGTGACAATAACTAGTAATTACCTGCATAACAAGAAGCAGACGTCGCTAGCAAGTTGACGATGGTCTTTTACGTGTGACTGGTCACTCCCCGAATAAATGCCTGCTCTAACTGATGCTTGTTTTAAAATAAAAGCAAATATATTCCTCCCGAAAATCTACTTTCATGTACAGTCCGAGGGTTTTCGACAGCGAAACTGCCTGGTGATAGGCTGCCATACAAAACTGGCAGGCCGTGAAAGCATCGATCCTTAAGATGGAGGCAGAAACGTTGCATTTAGCCCGTTGAGTAATGCAGTCGTTTAGATTAAGATGTTTACGATTTCCAGTTTCCCGTAAGAGAGTCAGAAACCCAAACAGTTCCCGTCAGAAACTCTCTCACGTGATATGCAGTAAGGTCTTTCGAGATAAATGAAATTTCCACATGAGCCAAGACATCACACGTTTTTATTAATTCTTAAATAATATTGCGGGTCCGAACTTGGTCTTATCACGGGGAACTGTCTAGACATTCCCATGGGTACTAAAATTGTTAAGGAATCGTAATTCAAGAGATGTCTGTAAATAACATTTGACCAATCAATCAAGCAAGCAGACTCCCAGCTCTGTAGTTTTCATTGACTGCATGACTGCGTTCACCCACTGCATACTCACTCCGTCTGCAATACAAGTTATATATTGGCAACACATCGAGCGCTTTTAACTCGTGCTGTAAAATCTTAAAGTGTAAAATTTCATTGATAAGGAAAAAGTTTTATTGTATGTGACTTAAAATTGCCCAGTTAAAACGCTCAAATTTCAAATAAAAAATTATGTGTGGCTTCATTGTGGGAGGAGATTCCAATAAAATATGAGTAGCTTTCAGTCATAATTGTATTGTTTTATGACATCTGCCGTTTTTATTTAGTGTTTTTGTCAGTATTCTGGAATGACATCGATATTATCATGCAAGCAACAGTATGAAGTGTTTTAATTTCTCGGAAAGTTTTAATCATCCCAACACATGACTCCGCACGATTTGAGATATTGACTTGAAAACGTAATTGTCAAGAATAACAAAGCGATCATCCATTGCCTCGACATCAGCCTTAGATTTGCCCAATGTCAGCATAACATGAACTGTTCGCGGAAACGTTTACCGCTTCTTTGAACACAAATGGACAACATGAGTTAACGTGCAAGCGAGCGCTCTGTCGTTTCGTGTTCACAACATCCAAACTCATAAAATGGATCGCGAGTAAAAAGTCAATTTCCGTTACACTTCAAAATCCCCAGTACACAGATATTGCGGTTCAGTGCAGGTTTCAGCCAAAGCACCACAACAGAAGTCAGATGGGCATTAACGGGATTAATGCTCGTGTCGTGCTCAGGGATGACCATGCACCGCCAGATCAAAGCCAGCGTGACTTCATCAAGTCGGAACCCTGAAATGTCGGCAGGACCTCACCTTTGCCTGACGATGGAGCAAAGCCCGCACCCCGCTGTCCAAAAGAAAAACTGTTTATCTTGCTTACGCTGCCTGCTCACCGCTGAGCGGGCGACCAGTGGTGACGAGTCGTTTTCAGGGTCCGGTCCTCCTCGTTACACTTTGGTCCCCGTCCCGACCATGACTTCTGCTGCCTCTGAGGTCATCAGAGTTGTTTAAGAACGTCCTAGCTGCCACGATTCGAGCAGATAGCCGTATATGTTGAAGAAAGACATGCTGAGCACGTAAAATGCACTTTGGCGTAAAAAACGCCAAGACAATAGTGACGGAAGTCTCGTTCTTTCAAATCCTGCACGTGCCTCAGGAAACTGGCCCAGTGCAGACATATATGAGCATTGAACGGCATGACAGTGTTCCCAACTTATCAAATAACGGGGAACGATAGGCAAATGTGGCTCAATAGATATGGTCATGGAGCTCGCCCCACGCGATAACCAGATCGCTCGCTTGCCTCCTTAGAAGGCTTTCCTGGTTATAACACAAGCAGTCGTATTAGTTTTCTGGTTCCGGAGCAGCTTCTTTTTGTGAGCCACTTCAATCCGTTTTTGTTCCGTTTTCGTCAGGGGAAGTGGCGGAGACCTACAGGGCATCCTGGACAACAACCAGGTGCCGTACGAGGCGGACGTGGTCCGATTCATGAGGAACCTGCTGGAGGCGCTGGCGTTCCTCCACGAGAGGAACATCGCCCACCTGGACATCAAGGTCAGTGAACGGCGGAAGGCCGACCTGGTGTCTGGGATTCCCGACACCTGTGCTTAAGGAACTGCTCGATGTAGTGATACTGCTGCCAGTTGAGGTGGGACTGCTGGATTCCGCGGAACAGTTAGTTGCGTCACTTTGCCACGCCCATGACGCTGTCGGCGCGGTTTCTCTTGCTAAAGCTGTTCAGGTGCTGTGACGACACGATTGGTTCGGACAACACCTCTGATTTTGGTAAGTTCTAGGTGCGATGTCCTGTTTGCCCGGATGGAATCCTGCACTGCGGTGATACACGTTTCTTTAAACTTGTTTTGGTCAAAAATGTGCTCTCAGCCTCAGTCTAGCCTTTCAATCTCAGGGGGATTTGCTCCGTACGATGGTTCCCGTTTTTTTTTGGACTACTATGATGCAATGTTTCTGGCTCGCAGGACGTGCACATGACGGCTTCGACGTCAAGTAGCATTGTTGAAGGCCTGGAGGCAATGTTTAGCTATCCACCAAGGAAAACTGTTTGTGACTCATTCTGCTCTGAAATAACTCAGCAACTTCTGTATGTCTTGTGATTCAGTTGACATGTGTTTTGCATACTATGCGAGATTACCGATATCGTCGGATGCAGCGAGTCATGCCGAATTCACGTCCCAGATGTTTTATCTTCGTGTTTCCTCAGGATCAAGAAAACCACTTGGAATATGAAACGAGTCTACTTACGCAAACAATGCTGATAAGAATAACGTTATGGTACGCGCTGAAAAAGAAAATCTCATTGATGAAACATACCACTGTGGAAGAGTACTACAATATGAGCCGCTTTTTTGGTGTAATGAAGAGACAAAGAGTTTTCCATTCTATTTATAGAGTGGTAGTTTTGAGTGACTGTTGCCGTTTTCTTCCATCATGATGTCGTGCCATGTTTTGAAGAAGCCTTGCTTGGCAACACGGCGGCATCTTTTTGCGGATACCTTATAGCTTCAGAAGCAGCTACAGTCATGCCCAGGGTGAATCAATGCGACATTTTCACTTGTCAGTGATCATATTTCATGGCAATGGTATGAAGAGCTGGCCGTTACATTTGCAATTTCTTTTGTCTCGGGTGAATAACCGGGGGAAAACCAAACGTTGCTTTGCAAATCTGCGTGCTCCTGGCACGATAAAATGAACGTTTGCACTTCAGTTCGGAAAGCGGGCTTCCCGACCGCGACGGTAATCCAAACCTCGCGGACGAACGCAACCTCCGAACGCTTCCAGGCTGCAGCTTCGGACATGGCGTGTTCTGTGGTGAGATGGGCGGGGGAGGTGCCTCTCCAAACCGAGGCCGGCGTGGAGACAAACCGAAACCGCACGATCGATCTTCCACCAGTCGACAGCCTGGTCGGCGCGTGACGCGGGTGGGCGGAAGAACGGCCGGGAAGTCGCGCCGCCGAAGAGCGGGATAATTGAACACCGGCGTCCGTCAGCGAGGGCGGCCAGTCTCGGCTGACGGTGCGCTGTCCATCCGTTTCCAGCCGCAGAATCTCGTGCTGACGGGCACGTTCCCCGACTGCGACATCAAGCTGTGCGACCTGGAGATATCGCGCGTCATCTCACCCGGCCAGGAGATCCGGGAGATGCTCGGCACACCCGACTACGTCTGTGAGTACCGCCCAAAACCCCTGATTACGTCAGCGCTCAGAACTTCTGACAGGCCTGTGAGTACCGCGCAAAATCGCTGGATTCGTCTGTGAGTGCCGTCCAAAACTCCTGACTACGTCAGTGAACACCGTTCAGACATCGTGACCACGCCTGTAAGTACCGTTCAGAACTCATGACTTCGTCTTTGAGTGCGACCTGAGACCTCGAAACCATGTGTATCGGTGAAACAGAGTACCTCGAGCATGGTTTTAATCTTCGTAAGTATAGTTTTGTCCTCTGAAGCCTTTCATATCGACAAATGGTGCTCGAGCGTATGACTAAATGTGCTATCGAATACATAGCCAGGAAACTTTGATCAGAACATGGTTAATCTGGTCACAAAAATGCACTTCATCAAACTTTGTTCTTACCCTGTTCTTACCTTTACCCTGCTACCCGTCTCTGTGGCATGGTCTTTCGACCACAACTTAATCGAGAAGCCGGACAAGCAAACGCTCCGCTGCTTCGCATCAGTAAGTCCACGTCAGCACACACTCATTGATACGCTGTTTGCCGGTTCAAGATCACACCCGATCGGTTTGGCACGTCCGCCAGGGGCAGCGCTCCGGCAAGGCCAGTGATCGTCCGATGTCTGGCCGATAGTCGCGGCGCGCCGGGCCAGCGCCGGCCCGATCATGCTGTACCGGCGTCTCTGTCGCGTTTTACGACCACGACCGACACGCGGCCCGGCTACCGGCGCCGCCGAGCCGCCGCGCGCGCGGCAATAGCCCCGGCCGCCCGGCCGGACACAGGCAGTGCATTAGCGGCGCGATGCGACGCCGATAGGCGGCGTGGCGCGGCCGGCGGCCGGCCGCCGTCATTCATCGAGGACCGTTGGCGCTCCGGAGGCGTCGGGATCTCCGGCTGTTGATACGAAGGTCGGACGGCTGGCGCTTGCAGCCGTTGTCCCCGGTTGGACACCGCCGGCTCGTGGAATCCCGTCCAACAGCAGGCATAAAGCGTGCATTGCCCCGTCTCGTCGACACATTCCGCTGCATGACTGGCATTTCACGATGCTGGTTTCTGTTGCTGATCGGTTGACCACGGTCGATAAAGCCCGCAGAGCGTTGGGGCTCGAACCCGACATTCGCTTCAAGGGGGCTCGAGTGCCGGCCAGCTCTAGTACTCGGTACTGGGCGGGGTACCTTGGGCCACGAACCGAACTCGTACAACTGATGCATTTCGAGGTATATCATCATCGCTATAGTCAAGTATATGCACAGTTGCGCCGGACTCTCTTTTAGGCGCCAATGCCATGCCTCTCCCGTGCCTCCAGGAGGGCCCAGAAGTCAACAGAACGTGTGTTCGGGATCACACAGCGAAGCCTTTATGGGCTGCGTCTCGGCGACCTCACGCTCCAGACTACTCAGCTCCTTTCCGCCGTCCGCCTGACGTTAACCGGACTCCGCCCTGGGCCGCCGGGCGTCTGCGTCTGGAGAGGCCGACCGACCGCCCTCGCTCACCCCCACACTCGCCAGATAGGATCAGCAGCGCGCGCTCTAGTCGCCAGACGGAGACTAGCTGGCTGAGGCCGCTACCTCAGCTGCCTCCCGGCGGCTCGTACTGGTCTCAGAACAGCGACTCTGGCTACAAGCTGCTGATCATAGCTTGATGGGAGCCATTGTTGCCGACTGTTGTAAACAGTCATTGCTTCTGTCCGTCTCGCTCGCATTTCCTCGTTACCCTCCTTTGCCTTCCTGGCGTTGATATCTCTGATGTAGCCCATTGACTGGTATCCGTTTGGTGCGACACAGCCGCCCCGACCCGGAGAGCTGATGTTTCTTGCGTGACTGTCTGTTGCTCGTGGGGCGAGACCTCGGTCTCTGCAACGGACGATACCCGCCGTTGACTGGCGTCCGTTTTTTCAGCTCCTGAGATCCTGCGCTTCGACCCAGTAACTCTGGCCGCCGACATGTGGTGAGTGAGGTCATCCACACGGACTCGGGGGACGGGGGGCGTGACCTAAATGGTGGTCGGGTAGAAATGTGTTGGAGGCGACTGGGCTGACTACCTCGTGAAGATCGGCGTTGTCTGTCTCATGTGCCACAGCTGTTGTCTCAGAGACGTTTGGAGACAATCGGCTCGGATCAAATCGTGGATAATTGCCTCAGAGACGGGAGAAGTATTTCAGAAAAGCCGGGATGTTTGTCTGAAACATTCGTAGTCAGCGGCGTCAGAAGACACCAGTATTGTCTCAGATGAAGCTGACGGGGATTTCCTCGGACACTTGTCTCACAGAGTGAGGCGCATTTCATCAGGGTGCCTATCTCAAAGAAGAACGGGTTCATCATTAACTGAGCATGCATTCGAGGTCTTTGTCACTGCACCTTCAGTTTCCATGAGATAACTGTGTGCAGCCATGACACTGCAGAGTGCTGGAATATCACATACGTCATCCAGTTTGACAGAATAAGAGACCAGCTTTCGGAAGATCTGTTCCAAGGCCTGCCCAGTGCCGAAAGAAACGTAATGGAAATTTTGGTGAGGGTCAGCTCGTTGGATTATCCAAACGATGCCGCTGCGCAACGCGCAACAGCAAAAACGCATTTGCGAATCATTCTCGGAAGAATTTCAACATCCCCACTGCGTATATGTGATGACGTGCCTTGCGGCCAACGGATCATCAGTGGCAGGGTGCGCCTTGTATTTCTGTCTCTGCCGTATTGCCAACATCGGTGAGCGCACATGTCGTTCTTAATTTCAACCGCGCTGCATTCCGCGGTGAGTTCCGAAATCTCTGACGACGGGTACGCTGCAGCATCAGCGACCTGGCTCCGGATGGCACGGCTGCCGTCGCAGAAGCCGCCGGCCTGACCCGGTTCACAGGGCGCCGCTCGTCGTCGCTGTCGCTCCCGTCCCTGCGCGGTGGTCGGGTCGATAAATTCCCGCCGGGTCGGCGTATCGCCTGGCTGTTTGTCGTCACCGGTCGGGTCGCGGTGGCGAGGTCGCGCCACCGGAGCCGGCCGCCGAGGCCGGGCCTTGGCGTGTCGCCCGTGCGCCTGCGATAGACGGCCCGGCGAGGACCGGCTGGGCCACGCGGGCCGGCGGCCGGTCGGACGGCGCACACGCACGGAGGCGCTCAGATCAGTCGTCTGAGCATGTGCATGTCAAGGTCTGGGTCCGATGCGTTTGCTTTTAAGGCAGTGTCTTTTTAGTCCGCGGTCGGAAGCCGCTGCAGTTTGGCATTGGTCGCCCAGTCACATTACTCGTCGTCGATTTTGAAGATGTGGTGACTGCAAAGACCATTTGCTTATCATAAATTTCAATATCTAAAGCAACCAAACCATAAACAACGATATCACTCAATTTGATTTCGTAATGCATCTTTAAAGGCCAGCATCAATTAGTAAGCTGGCTACAGCTCCATAAATTATCTTATCGCACTTAAAAAGTCTGGCGGCCATCGACATTCTCACACATACGCACTGACAAATGATCAGGTAGAACATTAATTTAAATAATTACTCTTCCGCTGATAAATAGCTGGTGATTCCATGCAGATGGGCGACTGCCATCTGCTCAGGAATGCTCTGAATGTTAGGAGTGGAGGGGCGTGGAGGGGAAACTAGACAATGCACGCCTGAGACAAGAAACCCTAGGTAATGCTAAACAAACTGGAGAGCAGTACTTGGTTTAGGATCTTAGAACCACTGTTTGCATATAAACTAGACGTGAAGTCTTTTACACAAGGCGCATAGTTTAGAGCATCATTCACATACTGTTGTGAAATGTTATGTGGGAAGAGAGAAAACCTTTTTCCAGATAGGGTTTTGAAACGAACGGCAATTTTTCTCATTAATGCTTTTTATCCTGCCGTACAGTGTGTACATTTCTGTGATAATTCCACATCACGATAATCGGGTCAAAAACCTAAACGGGTCGGTAATGTTGACATAGAAATAGATCCGTCTCCGCTCAGGTTTCATCTCGAACATTTTTGGGAGCATGACAAACGGAGTGCATCAGTTTTTAGCGAAAGCAGTGGCATGCAGGGAAATAAACTCCGTATGACGCCAAAGCACTGAAAACGGCAGCCATGCGACAGAAAAATACATACCTCCGCGCTTGCAAATATGCATCGCAACTCACGTGTCACTATGCATAATTGGCAATATTGCCTTCAATAATGTATTCACACTTTCTAACGTTCTTTAGCATCATTTGTCACAAACGGGCTGTCGACGTAATCCCACGTAGTTTGAGACGGCAATTTTATAAGAGCCACGTCGTTCCATCCAATTTACCCACTTTTCCTGGATCCTTTATCCCTTCCATCGAGTCATCTCGTTTCCTCTTTCCTCTGTGGACACCTATCGCGTGAAGATGATCGTCCGCTTTAATCGTTTTGCCAGTTAGCGTCGCTCCCAGTATGGTGGGCGTCACTTTAGATGCATGAAAATCGTGGATTAATTTCAGAGCGGAATAAGGAATGAGATGATGCACCCCTGGTGGCTGAAAAACTCCGACCCGCCAATAAAACGCGCCACGGAAGTGCCTGGGCCACATGAGGCCCACGCGCCGGTTCAAAAACGAGGGTAATCTGCCCAGATGGAGACGCCCCATAACCACCTCAAGGTCACCATGAATAAACAGTGCCCGGTGAGGGCTGCTGGCATGCTGGCAGCAGCCAGCTGCCAGCATGCCAGCATCCCGTCCCGTTCGACGGGACGACCGTCGAACCAGGCCTCGAATGGTCCACGGCGGAGCTGTAGGGCCCGATGCCTCTCTCTCCCGTTGAGACTCTGCATTTTCTGCGAAATTTTGGCAGTACTTTGCTATCACCGTTAGACCGTTAGATGGCGGCGTATCATGACGGACTGTGTAAATCATGCTCCTCGCTGGTCATGATTTATGGTCATGGTCATCTTAAAGGCTTAACCGCTGCGTGAATAATTGTCAGTATTGTATGCAGCGGCCTGATGGTTGTTCAATGTCGCGCGAGCGGCCCGGTCCGTATGGCATGTCATGCTGATACGTCGTGTTCTGGGCGGCCAGGTCTGTCGGCGTGCTGGCGTACGTCCTGCTGACGGGCTTCACGCCGTTCGGCGGCGACACCGACTCGGAGACGTTCCGCAACATCGCCAGAGCCGAGCTGGAGTTCCCCGACGAGCTGTTCGAAGACGTCTCCGAGTCGGCCAAGGACTTCATCCGCAGCTGCCTCGCCAAGGAGCCCAGGTGCCCGAGGAATGCGGAGCAGATTTTTTGCGGGATTCCTTCCGCCCCACAGATGGATTTACTGGGCCATCCGGCCTTGTGATGAGGCAGCGGGGCTTAATGCTTCCATTAGGGCCCTTGGGCAACGCGAGCGGGCTGTGACCATTTGTTAGCCGATTCTGTTTTGGTAACCAGACACGCGAGTCGGCACCGCTGTGGAGGACCCACTCTTTCACATGCCGGTGTTTGTGGGTCAGCAAGATTAGCTGGCGTCCTGTTGGCAACGACCCTGTCCGGCCCTCGTTATCTGCAGACAACTCCTAATTCATGTAAATAGACCTCGGAGAATCACTGCTACTTGTGCTTTGAAACGAAGACACGAGATGTTGCGTAATTTAAAAGAAAGTACATCAGATCGTCAGCAGTCTGGCCGATGACTAAAATACTTGGGGAATGCTACGTGGCAAGGGTCTCCGACACCGGAACTGATACAGACAGCCACCATACCGCATATAAAATGTCTAGGAAACGACTTCTTAGCCCGCGACTGAAAGACCACAGTGAATCCGCTACTTTTGTGGAATTTTTGGTGGCAAGAGTTAATGACAATGAGCATCTCCCACTAACCACCACGTAAAAATGTTTGCTGACCTCACAAGAGTCGAAGCGAATGTCACATGCCGTACCGAACGGCGCCGTTTATGCTTCAGAATGGCGATTCCGAAAACTCTCGGCATACTCAGCGCGACAGAATTGATGTTTCTGTCACCAGAATGGGACAGACTGCGGTAGAAAGCATAAATGACCGTGTAGTATGCCCTTGTTTTTCGCCGCCAACAGACAATGTTTTATTCAGCGACTCGTGTAATGCGTGTTTCCGAGATGGTTTTATTCAGCAGCCCGGCTAACGGCTGACGATTTGCTTTGTCACCAGGGACCGGATGACGTCCAGACAGTCTCTGTGCCACCACTGGCTGAGGCTGCCGACCGTGCTGTCTCCTCCGGTGGCGGATACCACTCCTCCGATCGTCAGCGATGAGGGCCCGCTCAAAACCAACGACACCTGCCGCAGCACCCTGCGACGGTCCATCTCCAAGAGCCGCGAGGTCCTCTCTGTCAAGGTCAGCAGGAGCAACCTCAAGAAGAACATCTCCAAGTCGCGTGAGAGGCTGTGCGACCTCAAGTTCGGCTTGCCCATGTCACCCGACCAGTTCCCGCTCAGTCTCAGGGCGAGCATGTCGAAACTGGCGGACGGTGCGAGCAGCAGGCCGCCGTGGAAGGGGGCCGGGGTGCGCGGGCCGACCGGGTCGCTGTCGGCCGCGCCCGCCGAGAGAATCAACACGTTCAAGGTGCGTGACCAGTACCAGAACCAGGTGGCCGCCACCCTGGGCGGCAGCACGACGAGTCTGGACTTCAGTCCGTCGCCGTTCGTCAGGCACAACAGCCTGCGCGGCAGGAGGAAGAGCTCGACGCAGAACGGCGAGTCTGCCGACTTCCGGTCGTCACTGCGCAGGAACAGGAACAGGGACAGTGCCATGAACCGGAAGAACAGCGTCAACGCCGAACCGAAATCTGCGCAGGAGTGTGGCATTGCGAAGGAACAAGGCACCAGATCGCAGTCCGTGCAAGACAGTTCCGATGTGATCTTGCGTGCTGAAAAGAAACGCAACTTCAGGAAGGAGGCCATTATGCCCATGGAGGAGGAAAAACCAAGCAGGATTGTAGTGGACATCATCAGAGATGACGACGATGTATTTTCCAGACTTTACAGGGACTTCCGAAAGGATGTAGATTCAAAACCGAAGCCGCCTGTCAACAAGCCTACCTGTCAAGCCGACGATGAAAAAGAGAACGTCATTTCCGACGTTGGTTCTTCTGTGACTGTGAACCATCAGCCCCCTTCGGAGACCGTAACCCCAAACTGCGGCCTTACGGGACCGACGATAGAGCCTGGCGTCCCTCCATCCCAGCCTGGCGAAGTCTCCGTGCATGATAACAAAATGCAACCTAAACAGCAGGATACTCTTCAAAACTACGCTGAGAACGGTCTAACGGCCGACAATCATATCGCCGTCAGCAAAAATGTCGGCAGGCAGCCAGAACCAGCTCAGACGCAATCACCTGCCGACCCAGCTGAGCCTCTAACCAAGTCATTGGAAGCTCCTCAGCCTTCCAAGAGCTCGATCCAACATGCAGCCAAGAAGCAGACCTCGTCGACGGCGACCTCCACATCCCGTTCGACGTCACCCGCTTCGCGTCCCTCCGGGCGAGAACGAAGGATCACCAGCCCTCGACGGAAGTCCAGCTCCAGCGGCCCGCCCCGCCACCTGGAGCGTCGCAACACGGTGGCCACCATGCCAGCGCCCGCGGCCGCTCCGCCCGTGACGTCACACCGACGTCAGGCGTCGCTCGACACCCGCGACTGCGGCGTCAACACGGTGCCGGCGGCAACGTGCGACCGAGGCGTCAACACGGACGCGGTGCGGCTGGCGTCCGTGATCGACGAGGACGTGGTCTGGGAGCAGGCGCAGACGCTCGGGCCGGCGACGGCGCGCGGCCGGCCGGCCGTCCAGCCGGCCCGCTCGCCGCCTGCCAGGAGGCGGCGCGACTCGGCCGAGCCCAGGCCGAACGAGCCGGCCTTCGACAGGGCGGCGCCGCTGCGGTCCAGCCGGCGCGACTCGACGCGCCAGCCGCGGGGCGCGCCGCACGCCGCCGGCCGCACCAGCTCCACCGAGGACGGCCGCCGACTGCGCAAGCCCTCCGCGGAGGAGGACGGCCGCCAGGCTGAGGAAGTCCTCCACGGACGAGGACGTGCGCCGGCTGGCGGCGCGCTCCGCCGTCCGGGAGGAGAGCAGGCCGGCGCCGATCAGCGAGCGGAAGAAGGCGCTGCCGCTGCACAGGCGCTCCAGCTCGCTGACCAGCGACCTGGGCGGCAGCGAGGGCTCCAGCGACGCCGGCAGCGAGTCCTACAACGTGCTCAGCTGGGAGGAGCGCGCCGAGCCGGACCGGACCACCGAGCTGCGCCCGGTGGTCACCAGCCGGCTGGTGCGGCGGCTGCGCGACGGCGTCCAGCCGGCGGCGCCCGGCCGCGGCAGCCTGCGCCGCAGCAGTCGGCCGGCGCTCGCCGTCGCCGAGCAGGAGGGCGACGGCCGGCCGCGGCCCTCGGCCTACAGCAGCGCCGTGTCGCGAGCCGTCAGCCGCTTCCAGGCGCTGACCAGGGAGGCGCGCCAGCGGAAGACGCCGGCGCCCGGCCCGGTTGGGTCGGAGAGTCCGCGGGAGAGGCCCGGGGGTGAGAGGTCCTCTCGCCAGTGAAGAATGGTGGGCCCGGCGAAGTCCTGAGTGTTTTTTGGAATCGGGACGCTGGATGTCGAATCGGCAGTGCAAGGAAAACTCCGTGAGCTGAGCTTGAGAAAACCGACGCCTGGTCCTTCGTCGGTGCTTGGACGTGTTCGCTTAGCGTGGCGACTTGGTTGCATTGTCATGGCTGTTAAATCCTATTCAATGGGAGGGCACTTTGGGGCCTTGGTGATTGATAACCCAAAGCTGAGAGAAAGCTGGCAGGATTCATTACTGGATGTTAGCTTGAAATAGCTGGATTTACATGCTGAGATCACCTTTAAACCTCGTGTGGATATGATTTGTAACTAAAAGAAATTTGGCATACCTATCCGTCGAAAGTCGCGTTTCGCGTTTGGAGGTTTGACAGGAACTGATGCCTCTAGAAGATGCGTGGATTTTGTAACCTAATATGTTTAGAAGCGTCTGTGCGCGCCTAGAAGCGTGAGTACGTGCCATAAGTGGTAGCCAAGCGTGTTTTGTGCTTTAACTAATGCTCTTGCATGTGCGGTGTCTGAGAGATCGTGCACTGTTATGTGTGCGTTTTTTTTTTTTTTTAATAAACGACGTAAGCAATATTTTTATTGGTTTAAAGAGCATATGTTCAGCTTGTTGTACAGCTTCCCAGCCACCAAAAACAAATAATGATGCTTTCATCACCAATTTCTTTTATGTTACGAGAGATGTTGACCGACTTTTAACGATATTCAAGTCAAATGGCTCTTGCAAACCCGGAAACACGCTCCATATGTGCTTCAGATTTACCTGTGTAAAGAAAGATCACGCAAGCATGTCGACTACGACTACGACTACTACGACTACCCGTGCAGACGGGAGGGGGCCGGGGGCCCGCCTCTTCCCCACCTATAACACCCGCATTTTTTTAGTGAAACCTCTGCATATCGTTTTCCCAGCAGGTGATTTTCGTATTATGTCAGTTCTCACTGAGCTTCGCTCCCCCCTCCCAAGAAAATCCTGGCTGCGTGCCTGCGCCACAACACTTTCTGGGACATAAAATGAACGAGAAAAAGGTACGGCGATCTTCACACATACCCCAGCTCAACAATGACAACACTGCAAGTATTTGAGCACAATCGTCGTGCGCGAAAAAAAACGCATCGTTGTTTAACTTTCCATTATGTTAATTTTAAGCTTCTGTTAAAGTGCTTTCGTTTGTTTAGCGTCCTATTATTTCGCGGAAGTGGAGACCGCTTAAAAGTTACGTGCCTCCTTCCATTTACTTATACTACAAGCTTCGATGACGCGTCGTTGCGATCCGACTCACTGCTTTTGTGGTTCCAGGCAAGTCGTTGGATGCTATATAAATGTCTTGCCGGTATCAGCAAGAATTTAAAGCGATCCGTCAACAACCTACGGTAATCATTCCTTTTGGCCATGTGACATCCGGGGTATGTCTAGTGAAACTGAAACGTTACGCTTCGTGTTGGCTGCGATGATTCGAGACGGTCTGGAGAAGAGCCACAGTCACAGATTTTATGTAGGTTCTATCCTCTGAAGCTTCACTAATCGGATTACGCCGGGTATCAGGGGAGAGAGAGAGGAAGGGAGAGAGAGGGACGAATCGGAGAAGGGTAGAGCAACCAGGAGTCTGACTGCATTGCTGATGCCTGGCCATCACTGCCACATATCTGGCCACAGCTGCACAATCGGAAATTGCAAAGCTCTTCTAAGCTACACTGTGATAATTTTCCTGCATGCATTGCATTACACCAGACATCCCAAGTTGCAGGCTGTCGTTTGATATCAGATTCACATCTATCCCTCGACTGATACACACAGTTCATCTTATAAAAGTGTCGCACATTTTTCGGCAATAAATTCTGACGCTTTCTTGACCTTTGGCGTCAGAGGTGAATATAAGAGGCCAAGCCGTGCGTCATAAGATGAGACACGTCCTATCTATTGTCGTTATAATCGCTTGGATCAGATTCTGTACCTGCCGCTTGCTGGGCTGGTGGGGGGGGGGGGCACTAAACGCCCTCTCCCCCACTTTTTTGCTGCGACGTAGCTTTGGTTTGGCCTGCGCACCCGCGCCAAACTTTCAGTACTCCTCGGTACATCAGCTCTGCACATTTTGGCAAAACGAAAAACTGGACTAGGTCATCGAAGGTCATGTGAAAATGACGTCGTAAAGACAACCATGTTTTACGGTTTGCCGTTTTTTCGACTTCGCTTCATCTTTGCCAGTACTCTTGGACAACAGGATCACGGGCGCAGTCAAGGGGGGGGGTGGAAACCTGCCCCCGCTCGCCCCCTTAGGCCTGCATTTTTTTGTGAAAACCATAGCACGTCGTCTTATCAGCAGATGGTTTTTGTATGATTTCATTTCACAGTAAGCTTCGTCCCCCATCCTTAAGAAAATTCCTTACCGCGCCCCTTAACAGGATGTTGTCAATTTGAAGTACAGGTCACATCGTCACAAAAGGTCAATTTAGACTACCCATAACCCATAACCCATAACCTTACCAAAGGCCATCTTGGGTCAGATTTTACAAACACGATTTTTTCAAATATGTGGTGATTTTTTTATGTGTGGTGATTTTTTTCAAATATGCGCACATTTTTTTCAAAAATGTGCGCTTTGTCACAGTCATTTGAAGGCTTTCTGGTCCACGTATGAATGTTAATTGGCACGTTGGTGTTGTCACACTGTCACGACAGGTCAATGTATACTACCCATAACCTCACCGAAGGTCATAATAGGTCAAGTTCTACAATCACGATTTTTTAAATGTGCTGGCAATATACACGTTGTGGCAGGCACTTGAAGGCTTTCTGCACGTATATATTCAGGGACACGATGATAGGGTCACAGTGTCATGAGAGGCCAGTGTATACTAACTATGAGTATTCAGGGGCACTTAAGCGTGGCCACCATGCCAAGAGAGGTCAGTGTATACTACCTATGGACTCATAAAAGGTCCTCTTAGGCCAGATTTCACAAGCACGAATATTCAAACACAGTGCCCATGTACGAGTTGCGACAGTCATTTAAAGGCTGCCCGGTGCAGCTATAAGTATTTGAACGCGTTTTATGAAATTCCCAGCCCGAATTAACCCAGAAAACATCGATCGCTAAATTTCATATTGAAAAACCTAGTTTGCACAAGACCTTCACCTTGGATGACCGTTGGAATTATTGGGTCTAAACAGAAACTGCAGACTATCTACAGCATGTCAATAGATGTAGTCCGCACTTCGGTCGCTTTGCATGAATTAAGCGAGGTTAAAAATGCCCCGAAATTTTGGACATTGACCGTTGACATGTATCGTTATCCGGGATCCCGATCTCATTCTTTTAAAATCCATCGGGGTCATACGATAGCAAGCTATCGATTGCCGTTTCGATCAGAGCAATCGATCTAAAGGTTCTGGAGATACCGGGTGGAGGCGTTTGAGACCCCTCAAAAAGAGGCCCCTCAAAAACCCTCCCAGCAAGTCGAAGGAGGCGCCTCAGCCCAGCAGCTGCCGGGAAAATCCCTGAGATACGAATGAGGTTCAATGAATTCTGCCGCATATTATTCATGACGGTGCCATGGCAGGGGAGGACTGAATCCGCCCCCCCCCTCCGCTTTTTTGCTTGCCAATTCCAGGCTTTTTAACGCAGCCTCACGAAACCTGGTTATTTTTCTTAGCTATTCTTTCTACGTACCGCGACAAAATTCCAGAATTCTATTTTGCTCAGGGGCGGAGCCAGGCAATGTTTTTGGAAGGCACCTCAGGCCATTTTTGTTCATGTTGAGGGTAAAAGGAAAATGTTTGCCAAAAACAGAGTTTTTAAGATAAAACTTAAAACTTTATATGGATGTATAGCTAAATAGTTGGGCAATGTGCAGATGTAATTTTGTTGATCTGAAGTCATTTTACAAGGTCACGTCAAGGTCAAAAGTCAAAATTTGTTTTTTTGCAATAATGTCGGTGTCGTTTTTTTCAATTGCCCAACCCAGAAAATATATGACGTGGAAGGGTGCCTTCTACTTGTGTACCAAGTTTCAGCTTGACACCAGATCGGGTCACGGAGCTATGACCTAAAATGCCGGTGGGCGTACCTTATATCGCAATAGCCATAAAATGAAATTTTTGAAATAGAGTGAATTCAAATAATTAAAAACGTTTACAGATAATACTGGATGCATACGACATCATTCCAAGTGACTCCAAGGTCACTGGACATCATTTAAGGTCAAAGGTCACAAGTTGATCTGAAGAACGTGTGACCATGACAGTTTCCCCTTTTTCATGTTCCTGGCACCGCCTATGCTACATTATACAACCATTGTAATGCGATTTGTACTTTTTTAGCATAACACGACAAGCAGAAGCCAAAAAAGGGCTTTTGTCTCTTTTGTTTATTCAGTTGCTGGAAAACTAATCCCCTTATTTTTGAAACCCTGTGAACGCCCATGAATTTTCTCAAAATTTCAGATTTGTGGACCCATGGTAAAAGCCCTATTCATAATCTCTCGATTCATGCCAGTTTCATGGAAATCAGTCCATAAACAACGGAGTTATAACGAGTCCAAAAGTACCCCCCATTTTGACATTTTTGCCCCCCTGTATCCACACATTTCAAGATTTTGGAAATTTCTTTTTATAAAAATGTAGGTCACGTCACGGCAAACCGATTGCCGTTGGTTGCGATGAAATCGGATGCGTAGTTCTCGAGATCTCAGGGGGGCGAGTCCGCCCCTGCCGGGAATCGACCATACCGTCTAGCACTCCGGGAATAGGGTTAAGCAAATACTATGGGGTCTTCCATCCGTGGCATAACAGGTGAGTAATTGTGTATAACTGTAGTTACTTCAGTCAATAATAGATTGGAAACAAGCCTAAAAACAGGATGGGCAGATGGTAGAACGTAAGGAAACTTTCTCATTTTAAAAATGCTCTTAGTACTTCATGGCGGCATTTTCTGCTGAAACTTCAAAGTAATGTTCTTTCTCTCGAGCAACAACCATAAGCGCGGGAGTCATGAGGCCATGGGGGGCTTCGAACCCCCAATTTTTTTTTAAATTTAGCATTGACACTGTGGGCGTCAATCGTCACCCCGTTCCAGCTGAAGAGGAGTTTCCGTGCCCCCTGGCAACGACCTTTCGCGTCCTCCACGATTAACTTATGGATCTGAAAAATGCGAAGTATTGCCATTGATGTAGATGGCAGCATGCCCGTTTCGTCGTTTTTCTTTTGTTTGCTTTCCAACTTGGATGGCTTAGGCCCGTCATCTACCGGTGCTTCCGACAAGGAAGAAATGCTTTAAAAGCACCACGTATCATTTCTGTTGATGTTTCGCTGTCGTTGACAACCCTATGTCTCGGCACGGGCGTAGCCAGGGTTTCTCCAAGGAGTAACCCGGGTTAAATTTAACCCCCTCAAAACTGAAAACTTCCCGAATTTCAGCCACTTTATATTTGAGTTCCGGAGATTTTTATTCACTTTGATTTTGGGGCGAAAAGCAACTTAAACCATCAACCAAGAATCCTCTTTGGCACCCCCTTGGTTATGCCCATGTCTCTTGGAATGATAAGCATGGACAAGGTGCCCCTTTTGGTGAATTGTTGCCTTTCAAAACTCGATTTCATGCTAATCTAACGAACTGATTCAACGCTGATATCAGTAACAAGTGATGGCCCAGCGACTGCAACTGCGTCACGCCCGGGCCTCGTCAGTGCTAAGGACGAGGGGCCTTGGAAACGAATGTCAGTGCCTCTGTACATAGAGACTCATTTTTGGACATGTTTCAGACTATCATAACTACACCTACTGCGTAACACACAACGTTATTTAGCAACATAAACTTAAAAAGAGTGTCGTTAGGTTTATATCGCCCCGATTAAGGCCTGTACGGCGCTAAGCCACTTGTGCGGGCGGTGATACCCAACAGGTGTTTCCTGTTGTTTTCGGATGAACATTACGGGTGCTTCATCAAGTCTCATTTCGTAATGGGCAGTGTTGGTGCAACAGAGGCAAGTAAAGCTCTCTGAGGCTGACAATATGTTTTTGCAATGCATAAAGCTTCTTTCATGGGCATTGCACTTGGTTGTTTCCTTTGTTTGGGTCAAATACTGCTTAGTCAATCACGGACGAGAAGAACAAAGATGAAAATAATATCCGTCCCGGTGCAATGTGAGCTGCGGTTAGGTAACCCATGGTTGCAGAAAGATCGCTAAGAGAAGTGACTCATTCACGGGTTGCGTCCCCTCGTGGTCTTTCTGCAACCTGCGCTGCACCAACCGCCTTTCCATCTTGTTGTTTTCGTATTTCATTACGCAGAGTTTATTGGGCCAAAATGAAAGAAGACAACACGCTAAATATTGGATTACTGGGAGAAAATATATCCATTCTTATGTATCAATGCAGTGAGCTCAGTGCAACAACGGGAATGAAAGCAAATATTTCGTAGTCCATATCAGTTGCACTTCAGGCTGTATTGTCCACGATAAACATAAAAAGATTGGAGCTCGTAACGGATTTTCTTCTTGAACAATGTCTCCCATAACAATTTTTCGCCATGCTTCGGGTTGATGTAAGGAATGGAAATGTGACGACTCTCCGCAGCACCCGGCGATCGATTTTCTTCAACAACGAATTCTGTTCACCGTTTATTGTCTTCTAAAGCACCAGACATAGGTAACTATCATTTGGCACTCAGGCGTCATTCCCTTACACTGAACGTCTAAATGTATTAATATTTGTCACGTCATCGCGGCGCAATCCACATAAATCCAACACTTCATCAGGAAGCGATGTGGCACTTTATCCCAAAAGGACTGCAGCCGACGCAGCATCAACGCAGCAACGCGACGGGCGGCAACTCGACATCCACGGGACTGGATGGTCCCCATCAGGCAGGTGCAGCGTCCACTGAGCTGCCGCCTCGCCCGGGTCGAGGCGGCAGCTCCGGTGAGCTCAGACGGACCTAAGGCCCGGAGTTCGGCCGGCCGCCGCCCTCTCCCGCGGGCTCTCCGACCTAGCCGGGCCGGGCGCCGGCGTCTTCCGCTGGCGCGCCTCCCTGGTCAGCGCCTGGAAGCGGCTGACGGCTCGCGACACGGCGCTGCTGTAGGCCGAGGGCCGCGGCCGGCCGTCGCCCTCCTGCTCGGCGACGGCGAGCGCCGGCCGACTGCTGCGGCGCAGGCTGCCGCGGCCGGGCGCCGCCGGCTGGCCGCAGCCGCGGAGGCTGCCGTGCCAGCCGGCTGGTGACCACCGGGCGCAGCTCGGTGGCCCGGCCCGGCTCGGCGCGCTCCTCCCAGCTGAGCACGTTGTAGGACTCGCTGCCGGCGTCGCTGGACGTCTCGCTGCTCATGTCGCTGGCGAGGGAGTTGGAGCGCCGGTAGAACGGCGCCGGCTTCCTCGGTGCCTCGCGCTCCTCCCGAACGTTGGAGAGCCCCGCCAGCCGGCGCACGTCTTCGTCAGTGGAGGACTTGCGCAGGCGGCGGCTGTCCACGTCCGTGGAGGTTCTGCGCAAGGCGGGGACTGTCCACGCCTGTGGAGGTTCTGCGAAGGCGGGGGCTGTTCACGTCCGTGGAGACCCTGCGGAGGCGGGGGCTGTCAACGTCTGCGGAGGTTCTGCGGAGACGGGGACGGTCGTCCTCGTCCGACAGTTTCCGCAGTCGGCGGCCGTCCTCGGTGGAGCTGGTGCGGCCGGCGGCGTGCGGCGCGCCCCGCGGCTGGCGCGTCGAGTCGCGCCGGCTGGACCGCAGCGGCGCCGCCCTGTCGAAGGCCGGCTCGTTCGGCCTGGGCTCGGCCGAGTCGCGCCGCCTCCTGGCCGGCGGCGAGCGGGCCGGCTGGACGGCCGGCCGGCCGCGCGCCGTCGCCGGCCCGAGCGTCTGCGCCTGCTCCCAGACCACGTCCTCGTCGATCACGGACGCCAGCCGCACCGACTCGGCGCCGGCGCCCAGCGCGCGCTTGTCCAGCGATGCCTGGCGACGGTGTGACGTCACGGGCGCTGCTGCTGCCGGCAGGGTGGCCACTGTGTTCCTGCGCTCCAGAGCAGTCTGACGGAGGGGACAGGTCGAGTCGGAGCGGCGGCGCATCCTCTGCAGGCTGTCCCGCCGGCTCAATGGAGGGCTGGTCGACGGCGACGAGACAGTCTTCCGCCGGGTGAGCGGTGGCGTGGTCGACGTTCCGGTCTTCCTCGTTGCTCTGTCTCGTCTGGCTTCAGCGGCGGAGTGGTCGGGTGCACTTCGCGTCTGGGGAACGCTGTCAGGGGTTTCCTTTGCCAGATGTGCGTCAACCGAACGCCTTTGGGGCCGCGGATTCTTTCCGCTTGTGATTCCGTCGGTGACTTTCGATGTTTTTCTGGGCTTATCGGATCCCGTTGATCGGATTGTATTCAACGACTCTTCACTTGATGTCAAGCTTTTGACGTCAGCGAGATCTCCTTTCGCATTTACATTTAACATTGATGAACGCCTGGAAGTGATGTTCCCGCTGCTGTCTGGTGCCTTAGAAGAGACACTACTGAGGGATTTCAAAAACATTAGCTCTTTCGACAGATCTGAGTTGCTTTGAAGCATCGGAGCGTTGCTATTTGACGTCTTAACTGATTGTTTGTTTTCTTTTTCATCATCTTCATGCTTAGATGTGCGAAGCCTGTTCAGTCTAAGATCTTCATCTTCCTTACTGCTCTCATTTCGGAGGATGTCTACAACTACTCTGCTTGGCTTATTTTCTACAGGGAGCATAAGCTCCTTCCTAGAATTGCGCCTGTTCTCAGGGCACAAGATCATATCGGAACTGTCTTCCATGGACTGTGATCGTATGCCTTGCTCCTTCGCGATGCCACACTCCTGCGCAGATTTCGGTTCGGCGTTGACGCTGTTCTTCCGGTTCATGGCACTGTCCCTGTTCCTGTTCCTGCGCAGTGACGACCGGAAGTCGGCAGACTCGCCGTTCTGCGTCGAGCTCTTCCTCCTGCCGCGCAGGCTGTTGTGCCTGACGAACGGCGACGGACTGAAGTCCAGACTCGTCGTGCTGCCGCCCAGGGTGGTGGCCACCTGGTTCTGGTACTGGTCACGCACCTTGAACGTGTTGATTCTCTCGGCGGGCGCGGCCGACAGCGACCCGGTCGGCCCGCGCACCCCGGCCCCCTTCCACGGCGGCCTGCTGCTCGCACCGTCCGCCAGTTTCGACATGCTCGCCCTGAGACTGAGCGGGAACTGGTCGGGTGACATGGGCAAGCCGAACTTGAGGTCGCACAGCCTCTCACGCGACTTGGAGATGTTCTTCTTGAGGTTGCTCCTGCTGACCTTGACGGAGAGGACCTCGCGGCTCTTGGAGATGGACCGTCGCAGGTTGCTGGGGCAGCTGTCCACGCTCAGAAGGTTTTCGCGGCTGATGGCTGGCGGACTGAGGGCCTGAACGGCGGGGGATGACGCGCTAGGCTGCTGAAGCCATCGGTGCGTCAGCAGCTGGTGAACTGTGGAGCGCCTTCTGGAAAACGAAACGGCACGTGAGGTCAACGATCCGCCATGCGTCGTGGGGACCGAGCATTCCCTGCAGACCAAAAACGCGCTAAAAAAGAGCCGGGATTGCATCACGCAAACGTGTCGTATCGGATGATCTTAACCTCTTTCGGTGAACTGCAGATATCCGAGTCACGCATTGTGATGACATCGTTGAACACTAGCGGCCGCATTCACGATTTTCGTCGCATTTCGGCTTTTGGAGTTGCAACACTTGGGCGGTCATGAGATCCTTTAAATGTCTCATCTGGCTACCAGCTGAATCCTCAATGGTGCCGACGCCGTTTCTAATCTGGCCAACAATCTGGCGTCTGATCTGGTGCCGGTGGGATGGTAGCCCGGCGCCGGGGGCCGGCCGGCCGGCAGCTCTCCCTCTCTCTCTCTCTCTCTCCGCCGTGACCGGCTCTGGCGGCCGCAGTCCGTGACGACTGCGGCCGACCGGGACGCACGCGTCACGTCACAGGCCGGCCAAATAAGCGGCCGACCGGGCGCCCCGACCGGTCCGCGGCCGGCTGCGGTGGCAGGTCGCCGGGTCCACTTGGCTGCCGACCGGCCGGCCCCGCACGGCGACAGGGACTGACTGCGCCGGGAGGCTCTGGCCCCACCGGACGGTCCGGACGCCACCGAGCTGTCCGGACACCGCCGGACAGTCTGGTTAAAATTGGATATTCCGGACATCGTCGGAAAGCCCAGATACCAACGGATAGTCCGGACACTGCCGGACAGTCTGGACACCTCCGGACAGTCCTGGCACCATCGGATAGTCCGGACACTTCGAAAAATCTGCACAGCGCCGACACAGGCGGACCCGGACAGCAAAGGGAAATCCGCGCATCATTTCACAATCCGGACAGCAAAGGATACAGCTGGACGCTACCGGGCAGTAATATACACGCTCACCAGCAATCCAAACATCATTTTCCAATCCGGGCAGTGACAGACAGAGGACACCATCTTACAATACAGGGGACGCTGAGAAATTCTGAAACGGTCGGAACATCGCAGGACGGACTGAATACCCCCAGACACGACTGGATGAGTCAGGCACCGCCGGACTGTCTAGTCACGCTTGACTTCAAGGCCTAAGTGATGCTCTGAGTCTATATGTTGGGGTGTTTACAAGGATGTGCGCACTGTCCTTATCGACAGTTTTTGTTTTAGAAAAATGCGGCATTCTGGTCAGAAACGGCATAAGACCTGAATGCGGTCGGACGAGTGACCAAGTGTATTATGAAAATGTAATTTGTGATTTATCTACATTTCCCTCCAGAAGGTGACTGGCCCAACTCAATGTGACAACATTCCGTCGTCACTAGGTGTCTCCAGTATGCTGACGCATTCATTTTAAATGACACGACCACAAAAGGACTCCAGGGGCTGTGGGTACCTAATTTCTGAAGGAAATCGTCAAGCATCCGCGTCCAATCTTGACGAACACATGACGAAGCACTACATCAACCGCATAGTAAAGATTCAGTAGGAAGTTCCGGATTTAAAAGTGTTCCGTGTTTGTGATAAATCACGTATAGTTCGCCTGCGTTAGCCAAACCGCCAGCCATAATTTAAAGAACTCATGACGTTTGAATGTACGCGGACACTGGCAAACTACCACCATGCAAAAAGCGTGTCCATGAAAATTAGACCATCCAAAAAAACCCGCTCGGCATTGTTCTCTAACCCGGGCTCCTTGGCGAGGCAGCTGCGGATGAAGTCCTTGGCCGACTCGGAGACGTCTTCGAACAGCTCGTCGGGGAACTCCAGCTCGGCTCTGGCGATGTTGCGGAACGTCTCCGAGTCGGTGTCGCCGCCGAACGGCGTGAAGCCCGTCAGCAGAACGTACGCCAGCACGCCAACAGACCTGGCCGCAGAAGTGGCAGCATCGTCATCGTTCAGGTCTCTTTTCCGGACGGCACAGAAGAGACAAGGGTGCTTATTACTACGGCGAGCCGCAAGCCTCACTCACAAATATACGCCAGCATGGGCCAGGCCGAGGTTAAACACATTGTAGAGGACCCACATTGCCTAATGACGAATGGCTTCGGTCACCGGCGCAGCCAAAGGGGAGGGGACGGCCCCCCTTAGGCCCGCATTTTTTGTGAAAACCATTGCACATCTTCCCAGCGGGCGGTTCTGATTTCAGTTAACACTGAGCTCCGCCCCCCCCCCCCCTACAGAGTCCTGGCTGTGTCCCTGGCTTCGGTGGTCCGTAGCTGTCAGCGGACCTCAGAGCGCCCCCCCCCCGTCCCCTCCCTGTCAAAACAAACGACGAATGCATGCCTCTCTATATAGCCGCCATTCAAGTCACTTTCTAGAAACTCGCGTCATCAACATGTCTGGCGGTCCCCGCGCGCCCCTCCGCGCCGCTCACACGGTGCCCGAGCGCCGGAGCGGCGTCGGCGGCCCGCGCACCACGCCGCCACCGGCACGGCCGACCCGCGACGGCCCCGACTCTGGTGACGTCACGGGCAGACATCCGCGGAATGCCGGGCCCGCCGCCTCCCGACCTACGCCGTCGGTACGCCATTGTTCGAGAGGCGGCCTTGGTCGGGCAGGCGTGACGAGCGTCGTGAGAGCCGATTAGCCCAGATTCCGAGCGCGATCGCGGATTTGTCGTCGATGACTCTGGTCCATTTCTGTGATAGCTTGAGATTTCACGATGAAGTGGGAGGAACTTTCTGGGCCTGCGCCCCGCCGCTTGATGAAAATATAATTCGGCATCCCCGCAGGCGCAGCAGATTAATTGATTCCAGGCTCAGGTGGAATTTAAAGGAGACGCATGCGTCACTAGATAATGGTTAGACGGAGTTCATTAGTTTTCATTTATCCCCAGGATGTAGAAGGATGATTTCTGTCTCTTCGCTCTCTTTTTCAGAACAAAACGCAACATGACCCAGCAGCCCTGGGGTTTTCTTTCCGCCCTTTATCTAGGGCACGAACATCTGCTCACGATCCATAACAGGAACATTATGTAAATGGTTGTTAAATGACGTCATTTATCAAGGCGGTCATGTACGACCTCACGGACGACATCAGCCAAGTGGGCCTGAGCTAATTCTGGCGTTTAATGTCTGAAGATAATCATTCAATGGCCATAAAAATCGGCGTCCAATTTGTCTTTTTGAAGGTCATACCTAACTGAAGGCACTTCATTCTCTCAAACGTGCTCGAGACCATCACTTTTTACCTACTTCGCGTTCAGTCCATTACAAAATGGAAACGAACTATTTCGTGTCCAGTGCAAGATCATGAGTTCTCCTCTCGGCTCCTCGTCTGTGTTAGTTTGTTGCAAAATGTCACGCACTGTGTCCATGAACAAGTGCCGTTACGTGGGACGAAAAATCCATTTCACCATCCAAAGTGGTGTCCATCACCATTTCCCAAGCAGGAGCGGTGGAACCCCTGTGGAGATTGGGGGGGGGGGCAAGCGCGATTTTTACCTCGCTTCTTACCATAGGGTTAACGCCATAGGGTTACTGTTAAATGCTGGCCAACGTTGGAGGGGAAGCTCCCCCTGCCCCCCGGTTCCAACGCCCCTGTTCCCACGTGACGATTCCTCTGTCTTTGTACGAATTGAGTCATGCGGAACAAAAAACGACCCCCAACAAAGGCACTGCAAAAGTGGTTGGGCTTCATCCCACTAGAAAAAACGGAACCTGAATTGTGACGCGTCTGCAGCTTCCAACTACGCCGTCGCGAGACAGCAATGTGACGTAATAACCGCCTGGATACCATGCACTGGCACAGGCACCAGACTTCTAACAATTTTTCATGGCCGGGGACAGCGACACATGTGAGGTTCTTGACACTTAAACCTCGTCACGGTGAGAGTGCTGCAGCTTGTTGGGGTGAAGGACGTTTGTTTCTTGTCTGGCGACTCCTTGTCGATCCCAACGAGACAGGGTGGATGAGTAGTCGGGCACGATGTTGACGTGGTGTGGGTACAGGAACGCCAGCCGTACTCAGAGGCGTGAGGGTAAAAGCTGTCCCCAGTCAAGTCGTCATGTGTTTATTAGACGGTATCAATATTCAGTGTATGTATATATGTATCAATATATATATATATATATATATATATATATATATATAGATGTATATGTATCTATATCATTATTCACGATGTTGAACGAAATAGCTTTTTATACCGAACCATATTTTGATACAATACAAAGCTACAGTACATTGGTTTAGCTCTGTACCAGGCAGTGAAAAGGCTGCGCGTTAAAGGGATATTAAATTGTTTCCTAACCACATCTTTGCATGCAGTCACTAGAATAAGTGCACAGCACGTGAAGAGCTCTGGAAAGTGTCGCCGTTCTTTCAAAGAGGACATTGTCGATGTCGGTTTTCCCCACGGCAATAGCGAGTGTTTGTGATGCTCTGTTGCTTATATCAAAGAGGTTGGCAGATAATGGACCGACTGTTAAGCTATTGACTTTGCTTGGCAAACCCCGATGACCACAGATGTCTCGTTTTTAAACTGAAAGGCTTGCATCCGTAGCTTTGGGTTCAGAGTACAGGCCAAGGAGTTTGCATTAATGAAGATCACTTTTCTTTCGTCGACGATCCGTAAGTTTGGTTTGCAAGCCATGGCAAGGCTTCTCTGTGACCTCTCATTTCACAAACAAAGGGCAGTTGGTGTCCGTTGAATGATGTCATGGCAATGTTTCGGCGGCAATAGAGTGCCCCCAGCTAATGTTGATTTTCATGGTTTTAAACCTGTTTGGCTGCAATGTCCCATTTCCTGTAGACAGCCTTGGTATTGCATTGAGAAATGAGAAAAATCGGAACAAAAAGGCTTTTCCCGACTAACTGGCGTAACCGCAAAACCCGAGCTTTTGTCTGCGGTGAGCTTTGGGATACAGTCAGAGAACTAACCGAGGTACATGCTTCTTGGAGCCTGTGTATTGCATCATTGTCTACAGCAAACTGATCCAGAATTTAATGGCCTCCGAGCTGCCCTGCGGCTCTTTAAGATTCCATGATCGTCCACCTCTCCGGGGAGCGGTATATGTCGGAAGAGTCTTTTGGTCACGAGAGGCTGGCCAGCGAATCAAAAAGAACAAGGCTGAGACGCTCTCAGGGCACCAGGCTTCAGGCGTCTCCACCCGCCCCTGCGACCCCGTCAGACACTGCCAGTTCCACAATGCTCTCATTGAGGCTCCACCCGACGGCAGCCGCTTCGACGAACGCAGCCTTGGGCGGGCGACGGCGACCCACGAGTCCTCGAAGCCCCGCCTCGGGGGACAGTCCGAGACGTGGGCCGCGCCAGCCGCCGGACTCCCGGAAGCGCCCCACTCGCAGGAGAAAGCCGCCCGTTCGCCGACACGTGACGCGTGGCAGCCCCCGGACAGTGCATAATCCACGGGCGGTCACGTGACCAGGGGGCGCGCGCCGGCGCCGCGCCGGGCGGCTCCGACCAGCCGTATAAGGCGCCTGGCCGTCCGTTCGGGCCGCCCGACGGTGATTAATGCCGCTGGAAGCTCATGGGCAGCCGTCGGCCGGCAGCGACGGCGATGAATCATCTCTGTGTTGACCGGTCCCCAGAACGGGTTTGGACGTGTCGGTGACAGCAGCCCGGACGATCAACGGTTTCGTCGGTCGGGTCTCATTGGTGTCGGGCGCCGACGGTCCCCTTTGAGTCCGGGCCGTGGGTAGCCGTGTCTTCGCCTCAGTGTCCGCACAGAAATTCGTATTGCATTTCGTCGTATCACATTCCTTCGTGCGCAGATCTTCATATCGCATTCCTTCGTACGCAAGTACTCTTACCACAAATCTTCGTACGCAAAGCTTCGTACGCAAATATTCTTACGCGCAAAGATTACATGTAAAACTTCGCACACGCGTTTCTTCGTATCCGCAAAACTTCGTATACGCATTTCTTCGTATATGCAAATCTTTATGTCGCATTTCTTCGTATCCGCAGAACTTCGTATCTCGTATTTTGGGGGGAGCGGGTACTCAAAGTTTGCCGTCGTGTTAATGATCCTACGAAGGATCATTAACACGAGCGAAATAACGAAACTATCGAAAGATAATAGCGAAAAGATTCTCATGTTGATTTTTTCGCATACCGGCTTCAAACATGAGATGACATAATGAGACCTGATGGCCGACAGAGGACCGAAAAGTTATTGGAACAATATCTCCATTTTCCTGCATATCAGTCAAGCTAATTACTGCATTTGTCATGATAAGATACCTTAGATGTCAAAAATTTGTCTGCCGTCCTTGTGGCCGAGGGGATAAGGACTTTGACTCTGGTCCCGATGGCGCCGGGTTTGAGTCCCGGAAACAACAAACCGGGACTCGAATTGTTCAGCCCGACTATTCATGGTGCAGTCAACTGGCAACTGACCAGAGAGGGTAAGCACGACACGGAAAGACCGTGCCGCAACATTGTGCGGCACGACAAAATCCCTCCGCGGTTCTCTCTGGCTAAAAAGGCCGAACGCAAAATTATCCAATGCAAAATTATCCGTTGAACTGGATTTGCATTACGGGATGGTGGGCTCAGGGCACAGGCAATACGTTCTGCTTAGCATGTAGGTGCTCTGAGCCCGAAAACCGTCCATGTGAACCGTCTAGGCGAAATTAAAAAAAGGGGGAAAAGGAGCTCACATTTATCTTTCTGCAAAATGGCGCAGAAAAACGTATCGTTGAATGCACAACAAAAATCATATACTGAGACATCCGTATGGCATGGGAGGTGGGGGGCAGAGACGTTTTCTCCATAAAACCAACGTTAAATTTCCCACAAAGTGGGGGGCACGGCCTCGTACACAAAAAGGCACCCTGCTGACCAGTAATGCGGATTCTTGTTCATCTGACACGGGAGCTCCGTTTAGGCATACAAATATCACGATTTGCTTCATTTTATACATCTTCAGTTTACCAGAGCATGACATTATGGTGATGCTTGGAAAGAATAGTCTAAAAAAGGGTTTTGCTCACCTTTTAACATCCTGAGACATCCCTGCGCCTCTGTGTCTTACCTGTGCCCACTGATCGAAGCGCACTTTCTCATTCGCAATACACGCATGACCAGGCAAGTTAATATAATTTACTTTGCTAAAAGGAAGGAAGAGGTGCACGCGTCATTGTGCACAAAAGTAGAAATGCAGCAGGCGCGAAGTGCATAAATGTAATGAAATGTGATGCAAAGATTTGCGTATGCGAAGAAAAACGATATGAAGATTCGCGTATACGAAGAAATGCGATAAGAACAAATGCGTATACGAAGTTTTGCGGATACGAAGAAATGCGTATGACAAAATTTACGTGTACTAAAATTTGCGATACGAAGAATGCGTATACGAGGTTTTGCGCTTACGAAATTTTACGATACGAAGATCGACATACGAAGAAATGCAATACGAAAATATGCGATACGAGGATTTGCGTGCTAAGTTTGCGTACGAAGAAATGCGATACGAAGTTCTGTCATGGAGCCCTTCGCCCCTCTCTCTCTCTCCCTCCTTCTCTCTCTCCCGTGATACCCAGCGCAATCCGATTGGTGAAGCTTCAGAAGACAGAGTCTACATGAAACCCGTGATTGTTGCTCTTCTCCAGCCCGTCTCGAATCATCTCGGCCGACACGAAGCATAACGTTTCAGTTTCATTGGAACATACGCCGGATGTCACACGGCCAAAAGGAATGATTACCGTAGGCTTTTGACGGATCGCTTTAAATTCTTGCTGATCCCGGTGAGACATTTATATAACATCTAACAATTCGCCTCAACCACAAAAGCAGTGAGTCGGATCGCAATGATGCATCCTCGAAGTTTCCGCACATACAAAGGACAAAAAAGAATTTCGCATGATTCCTTCTCTGATGACGGATATACCGGCCAAAAGAGCATTTTACTTGAGTTGCTTCCAATAAAGGTTACTTATAGAGGTGGCCGTAATGCCGAAAAAAATGTCGTCGCTGTGGGCTTCATTGAAAACTGAAGGGAAGTTGATGCGTGATGACATGGACTCAGGATGTCCTTCACTTGAAATTACATCACATGTGCACCTACAAAGGTAGGGCTGCGTGGGCGTCCCCTTCCTCGGAATCGTCTAAGCTCTCGCGACAAAGATACGACAAAGCAATCGTGTGGGTACTCGAAACAAAAACCACTGTCTGCTGCCAAGACTTTTTCCTTCGGGGTTTCCCATGCATACCATATGAAGCCGCCTGAATAGTTATCGGTTTACGACTGGTAATAACGCACCATTACAGCGGATTTTTGGCAAGATTCTGCATCAGGAAAAAATGCGCGGCGTTAGCCTTGGAAAGCTTTTACTACCACGGGTCTTAAAAAAACTGTGTGTGGGGGGATTTTCATGCCCAATGAGCGGGTTTGATTTATAGCACACATCACACGATAACCATAAGTCCATGAGCTGCCACGTGACCTGTTGCGGACTCCGCGGCCAACTGAGCACCGGCACTCGACCTTGACCGGTTTGTTTACTGAGCATTCCTGCGTGCGAGGTCCGTTCTTCACGCGCGTCACTCCCTGGATGGGAAGCGCATCCCGTCTGCCGCTTCGTCGGCCTCTGACAAGTCGCGCTGTCTTCCGAACCTCCCCTGGACCGTTATCTCCATCAGACCAGATGCCTCTGAGCGGCCCGCGCCGCTGCGCCTCCTCCGTGCCGCCGCGCTCGCTCGCGCGGCATGCGCCGCGTTTACGCAGCGGCAGACGATGCGTGAAACGGCAGCGGTTCAGTTTGCAGTGCGGGACGTAAGCACCGTAAGAACCGTTAATAGCTCGGCCCGACTCGCCTTGACAAACAGCCGAGGCCAAACACGTTGCAGTACTCGAGGTACCGGGGGATGCCTTGGTTCTGAGCAAGTCATTGCAACAGGAATCCCCCGCGCCTGGGAAGCGGATCTGCGAGAAACACGAGGCTTTGGGGATAGAGTTAAGGAGTTGCCAAATATGAAAGATGCATTGAGACAACGTGGGAGCAACGGGAGAGCATAACTGAGGATGCATGTTGAGCTTTATTGATTTGGCGACAAAATGTTGGGGTATAGCGAGCTTAAGTGAACAAGATCGATGGCACTGTAAAAACATTTCATCTACCAAAGACAGACTTAGACCAAACGTTTCACCTTCGTTGTAATTATGCTGAGCTTAAATGTCTCTTGGAAAATACCACGCCCCTTCCCAACAATGCCAGATAAAACCGCCCCCTGACGTCAAATGATAAAAGACCTATTACTGCGGCATCACAGAGGGGACGTAAATCAGCGACCAGGAGTCCAAACGACAAAAATCCCTGCAGAACCACGAGATTCTTTGACATTCCTGAACCGTTTGCATTCGTTTTGCAGACATGAAGGATTTTCCTGTCGGTGACTGTTGTGTCTGTTTATTGGATTTTGTCATTCAGTTTCGTTTATGGTTTGATGGTTTTCTGATATTCGAAATGAATCGCTCCATCAGACGTGCTGGAATTTGCAAGAATGTTTTGCGTATGCTTGCATTTAACGGAAGTTTATGGATGGTTTGTTTTTTACTTCGATGTGTAAATGAGGTGCTAAATGGTAAAAGGCCGCATAGACTTGCGCATTTAAATCAAAGGCTTGAGGAGAAGAAAAATGACAAGTAGGTTTATCTGTGTCTAATACTGCCAAACAATAAAGATGTCATTTCAGTCACATCTCGCCTTTTTTACTTGCAAGAGGAACTAGTTGTAGACAAAAACTAAATGCTTTAAAACGTGTCACGTCTATGATTTTGCCCCAGGAATTAAAATTTATCGAGTAACTTTGAACGTATTAAAGATACTCAAGAAACATTAGCTATGAAAAATGTTTCATTTTCCTCGCCAGCAAAACACTTGGATACCCACTAATGACGGATCACAAATACCTGATGGCAGTTTAAACAACTTCTTCTGCTATAGCCGATCAAAGCTGACAGCACCAAACGACGTTGGGGCTGGGGATATGTAACTGATGTGCGCCAGCTGATGGTTCGTCACTCACCATATGTCGGCAGCTAACGTCACCGGGTCGAACCGCAAGATCTCCGGCGCTGAAAAACGAAACAATCAGAGATCAGCTCATATCTGCACCGGAGAACGTTTATGGGGCCATTCAAAAACAGAGGACAACCGGGGAACGTTAGAACACCTCAGGCTCCAGCAAAACATGCAGATTTCAACGAGTATCAACACAGCTACAGTTGACTATTTTCGTGTCACGGCTATAGCTCATCAGAAGGGGCTACCCAGGACACGTGCATATGCGTGTCTTGATGCGCCTGTGAATCAGCACCGTCGGTCGATGGCCGCTGTCGTCACGTGTCGGCAGCGGCCCTTATCGCGCTCTGAATTTTCTCACTAATGCAGAGACTGTGTTCGGATCATCGCCCACATTCCTGGGCCAGTACGCGGCGGCGGCCGGCCGCTGATACCGAAACCTGTCCGTCCACCGCCCGTAAAAACCTGGACAACCGGCCCACGCGCGCCTCGGGCGCCGCGGGCGGAGGGCAGTCGGAGCAAAGAGAGGAGGCTCCCTCTGGTCCCGATCAATGGGCCGGAAGCCACCTCTGAGGCTACACTCGCCTCGCGCGCTGGCGCCGAGGCCGCGCGTCGCCGACCAGAGCCCTCTCTGGGGCGGCGATCGAATCGCAGCCGACATGACGTTCGCGGCGCAAAGCGGCGCTCTTGCGGCCCGGCCAGCCCCATCAATCACGGCGGGCCGGGCGGTGCTCGGCGGACGGGAGCACCGCGAGTGACAGCTATTGCCTGCCGCGCGGCTGCTTTGCAATCGTGCCGCGTGCAGGACAAGAGGCAATAAAATCGATCAGGTATCTCATCGTCCGGCCGGGTCAGGGCCTTCTGAATCGGGGCTGTCTTTGAGCGATGCGTTGCGCGCTGGAGGGCAGAACGCAGCCTCTGCGGCTCTTTTATGCGGTATTCGGCCGTTTTGTAGGCACCTTATGATGAATGGCAACTGCGTGGGCCAGTGCCAAACATCCGGGGAGAAGCAACAGGCGCATGTTGATAGTGCCTGTTGATGACGTTGATAGCGTGGAGCTTCCTTCAAATACGCTGCGTGTGCGGGCTGACATTTGATAAACTGATATTACCATCCAGTTTGCGGAAACCTCTCTCGTTCAAAGCAACGACCTGCTTCAACATAATTCAGTTTCTACTTCATTACAGAATGACGCGCTGAAGGAATATTGAAAGGCAGTTCATATTACTACAACTCCCTGCGCCTGCTATTCCACTTAACTGATAATATTCTGAAAAAAGTTCCCATTTAATTGTTTGTTATTCCAGTTGAAATACTTTCGAATTTCACTAATGCAAAAGTGCTAGACAATTTATGACAACACGGGGATCAGGCTATACCATCAGATCGAAGATTTCATGAAACGTAACGCTTTAGCAGAATGCATATCGCAAAGTGCAATAAGCGCAAAACTGCATCATCTTCGCATCAACGTCTGTCTTTTCGGGAGTCCCGCGTACACTGTTATCTTCCAGAAAAGATAAAGATTGTGCTGCACTGTAACTTGCATATATAATTAATATACATAATAAATAAATATACCTATATATATATATATATATATATATATATATATATTACGTACATCTATAACTTATATATAACTAACTTAAATAAAGTATCTTATAAAGACCAAATAAAAAAATAACTTAAATAAAAACTAAAATAAATGTAAGGCCACAGCGTGCCTGCTGTCATGAAACTACTCGCCGTACTTACGGAAATAACTTGGAGTGCTCGCCTTAGTTACATACGTAGTCAGCAGTCCAAAGCCGCGGCCAGTGGTGCCGCGCTTGCTCAAACGTTAACAGGGTTCTGAGTGGCAGTGGTACAGATATGGCCACTGCCTACATGGCCGCTCCTGGCTTTGAGCTGTTCCCATACGTTGTTGTAATTATAGACCTCATCGAGAGTTCGGAACGTCCTCACTGACGTAATCAGGAGCTCTGAACGGTACTCAGCGGGATAATCAGGAGTTATGGGTGGTACTCACTGACGTAATCAAGAGTTTGGGGCGGTACTCACTTTTGAGTTTTGTAACTCACTTTGGAGTTCTGAGCAGTACTCAGGGAGGTAACCAGAAGTTTTGCGCGGCATTCGCAGGCGTCGTCAGAAGTTCTCAGCGCCGACGTAATCAGGGGTTTTGGGCGGTACTCACAGGCCTGTTAGAAGTTCTCAGCGCTGACGTAATCAGGGGTTTTGGGCGGTACTCACAGGCCTGTCAGAAGTTCTCAGCGCTGACGTAATCAGGGGTTTTGGGCGGTACTCACAGGCCTGTCAGAAGTTCTCAGCGCTGACGTAATCAGGGGTTTTGGGCGGTACTCACAGACGTAGTCAGGTGTGCCGAGCATCTCCCGGATCTCCTGGCCGGGCGAGATGACCCGCGATATCTCTAGGTCGCACAGCTTGATGTCGCAGTCGGGGAACGTGCCCGTCAGCACGAGATTCTGCGGCTGGAAACAAAAAATGGCGATTTTATGATGCATTAGTATTTATAAATTCATTCAGAGTAGTATGACTTGCTCGTTGATCGCAATTATGGACCTTTTTATGGACGAACGAAAGGCTTCGTCAGAACCCCCAGAAACGTTGTCACTTGCTTTATAGTTATCACGAACCATCTCTCATGCTGTTGATGCCATGTTGATCCGTTTCGGCCGATATTTGCTAAGTCCTCTTTAGTAATAAAAGGAAGAAATGAAAAAGCCTGGCAATGCCATAATGATGAGAGAAACTAAGCACTTTCTCGGAGGGTTTTCATAACCAATAAGCATTGTGCTCCACAGGTGAGCAATCCTACTGGCCATGCATGTTTTCTTATGCGGTCAGCAGCACTGTCTCCAACCCCAGAGTAATGCTAGAAAGTCGAAACCTCAAACAGAAGTTTGAGGAGGTGATGTGGGTCCTTCAGCGCAATGGACGTTCCCTACAATGCCCTACGAGTCACCAGAGGAGACATCAGGTGTCTCCCGAGTCACTATAGGATATAATCAGTTCAGCTTTAGTTTGCAACTTAAAACATTCCGCGGAACAGACTGCAGGACACGCAAAACGCAAACACTAGCATGCACACGCTCATAGAAGCGACATCAGCATCCAAGAGACGCTTAACTCGGTACTGCCTAGCGTGTTTTTACACCCACGACCGCCTGGGAGTGTCAAAAAGGGCACCCCTTGTTATCTTAGGATCTAACCGTCGGATATGAACCGGTCTACCACTAACTGATAGCCCTAGGTCTTTCGACCCAGGAAATACTACGTTAGCCCTGGTCGCGTGACTGATGGCGTCACAGGCCGCGCAAAACGAATAACACGACGTTGGGAAAGGTGACACCGGTTCGTACATCATATCATTGACAATACTGGTTTTAGAGCCTTCAGCTGGGTGTCAAACGAAAGGCCACGATCTTCTGCATCAGAAGCATGCAAAAATGTAACAAAGATGTCGGGTCAAGGTCAACCTGGGCCAGGTGAAATATTCAACAAGCGCCTCTCGAGTCCCCCAGAGGAGACAGCTGCTGCCCCACGAGCACGAGGAGCCAACAGGTGCCTCCGAGTCTCCCATTGCTGGACGAGTCGGCCGTAGATCGTACCTCTCCGGCTGCCGCCGGCAGGCCTGACGGCCAGCAGTGGCCGACGACAGGCCCACAACAACCGGAGAAAAACGGCCGTCAAACTAAATACCGACGCCGGGCCGGCAGGGAATTTCAATGAGGGCGAGCGCTGCACGGCGTGTGGCCAGCTGAGCGCACCAGGGACCGGCGTGTGATCGGCCGGAACTCTAAACCCAGGACGTGTTCGGCCTGGGAACAGGATCCAACAGACGCCCAAGCGGAGTATGATGCTCGGTCCAAAGGAAGGGGACACCACTGCAGGACTGAACTCACTGCGACGTCTTTACGCCGTTCGGGCGACCCGCCTCTCCGGTCGGCGTGGGAGACCGGTCTTACTCTGCGGCGGAGGTCGGCGTTTCGGTCGACGATTCGTCTCTCCGCGCGGCTGGGACCGGCGACTTCTGTGACCCGCAGCGGAGGCCGGCCCGCCCACCGCCGCCGGATAACCAGCCATGTAGGCCACCCACGCCGTGTCGAAAGGACAGCACCTCCGCCTTCTGAACAGCGCACGGACCGCCGGTGACGTCACGCCTACTGACTGCCTTTTATGGCCCGCCGATCAGTATTCGCGCCGAACCAGGCACTTCGAGCACCAGATGTCGCTGCAAGCGTTGCCGTTTCCGGGAGAAGCGGGACATTTAACCCTATTCCGCGCTCCTGCCCGCTACGTACGATTCTGTGCTGGGCGAGGGTAGATTCTAACCCTTCCCCCCCACCGCGATTTCGAATGTTATCGGTTCGATATCCTCGCGGAAAACGGCTTTCGATAGCCTGCAGCGAGATGTACATCTCTAAAAAAGAAACGTTGAAAATTTAAAAAGGATGATAGGGGGCTCGAAACGAGGGTACAAATGCTGGTTTACTTATACGAACTTCCCGAACACATTTCACGATCTGTTCTGTTCTAATTCATGTTATTCTACCAACAGTTGCTCGGTCTATCATATGTGTCAGGAAGAGGTCGATTTCCACATTTATAGGCGTATTCAGGGCGCATCAAAAGGGGAATATGTTTTCGAAAAATGTTAATCCATTGTACAACATATTTCGAGCCTGTTGAGATTATATGTGTTCTGAAAATATCTTTTTTTGTGTCGCATGCCATATTATATACATATGACAAATGCCCTTAGGCGGATCCAGTTACAAAAAGTGGGGTAACTTTTCACATGGCAAACTGAGTCATAGTTTCTCAGGAAAAAGAAGAAATAAAACATGCTTTCTTATATTGCCCTGGAGCTGCATCTGGTCGCTATTTTTACTGAAATAAGCATATCGCATTTGATCGTAATATATGTGATCGTAATATATGTCTGTCAGGCCCACTGATGTACATCCTAAAACCGATGTTTGGAGACGCCCCTAACAGCATATATAGTTGAGTTATATGCGTAAATTAGGGAAGAGATGTCTATACCACAAATCTGCTTTGTTTTATTTATGCAATGAGTCATACATTCTTTGGAAAAAGAATACATAAATATATCTTTTACGTGCACCTGGATCCGCCATTGACCACAATTTTGCCTGAAAATGCTTCAAATTATGCAGATTACGAATATTTCAATCTTCTGAACTGTCCGCAACATTATAAAGGACATCCAAATAGTACATGACCATGTCGAAATGTGTGGCCTCCAGAAAGCGCGATATTCCTCAAACATGTCTCCCAAAAACGTGTCCTGGAACCGCCTCTAGAGGAGGTAAACTTTTGAAATTTTCTGTCAACGTGTGAGAAACATATTTAGAGAGAACCAAGACGTTTCGTGGAGCATCCCCAAAAAGCCCGGGAATGGCGAGCGAAAAACCGAAGGAGGGGACAGAATCTGCCTCTCCAAGCACGGAATAGGGTTAATGAGGTCGACAAGGTGAGGGAAGCGATATCTGGCAGCTAAGGTGATGTTAAGATTAGGTTTTATCTTAACGTAGACGTGAAATCATTTCACTGCAATACTTAACTAATCCGATCGCATCGTCAAAGAAAACAAAACCGTTTTGACACATGAGATTTCTTATCGGTGTAACCCAATGGTGCATAAACTCTAATTCAATATAACTCGACATTTATACGCACTGTGCATACATGCAGATGCCATGCCTCTGATAAGCCGATAATCTAATTCGTTCAGGTCATTTCAGTTAACAGATTTAAAGCGGTGTGGGCAGACCAGGCCGATGCCTATCTCATCCCGCTGACGCGGCCCGCTGTTCCGGCCTCGCTGCGTGCCCCGAATGCATACATCTCCGTAATCAACTCGGAGCAGGTGTTTACGGCTCCGTTGGGCGCTCCAAACGCTCGCGCCGACACGTGAGCGCTCGGCTTTATGACTCCCCGGCCGGTGTCGCCTCCCCGGGGAGACGGCCGGCCGCGGCGAGGCCAATTCCGCAGTGACGGTGCCCCGGGTCGGAGAGCCGGACGCCGCGCCCGATGGACGTGCTCGCCGCCGGACGCCGTTGCGCAAGCCGCCGGTCGTAATTGGGAGGCGGCTCGTTATGACAAGCGGCGCGGAGGTCCCCGTTCCTCAGCCGGCCGGCCGCCCGGGCCAAGGTCCGCGGCCGGCGGCGGGCCCGGGGACCCGCCGGCGCGTGCGGGACCCGCGCGGGCCGCCGCCGTCGTCGGCAAACGTCTCGGTCAGACGCGCCGCAGACCGGTCGGGACGCCGGGGGAAATGGGCCGAAAACAGCCTGATTCCACGGCCGCGCCGCTGCAGCGCGGGTGCTCGCTGTGCCCGAGGGGAGATCGAGCGGTGCGTTGCAAAATCGGCTGCGCAGTGCTCATGACGCACAGACGCGCCGATTTGCGGTCAAGTCGGCCGCGGCGGAATGTCGCGGGGACTGTAGCCGGGCGGGGCGGCGGGCAGGAGGCTGGCGAGGGCCCGTGTGATGTTCCGCAGTCGTTCGGCTCATGCATAATTGATGACGCTCTGGGCAGGTCCGGTCGACCGGTGATTTGACAAGGTCGCATCGATTTGACGGACGTCGCGTGACACTTCATGATACGGACCCTTCGGCGGCTTGATTCACACGGAGCCTGGTCTTCAGACCGCGCTGACCCCGCGCCAGGCCGAACGAATTCGAGTCCCTTCTAAAATGGGGGAGGAAAGGGAAAACTTATCACGTACGAGCGGCGAGAAGTGATGTCATTTATTTCATAATGCGTGTGTTCACTTGTGTAAACTGTCAAGTGTGGTGTTTTTAAGCGCAGTCTTGCCGATTAATAGCGTATATTTTTGCAGTCAGTCCACATGTGTAGGATTTAAGTACCAATGGCATATTACGTGAATGTGGACGTGAACGTGAATGGCACCTAAGGAAAAGCGATAAACGCACACGCCTCGCGGGCAAAAAAAAAATTCTTTTTGAGTAGCAAGTACCGCACGGATGATGGGACAGCGATTTCAGACATACAAATAATGTATTAATACCGTTCACTTAAAATCTAGTGCTGAGATTTCAGTCGCCTACAACCGCAGAACGGCAGCGGACACCTGGGAACGTAAATCAATAAAGTTCAGCCGTGTCAGGGCGAATAATGTTTGAGAACAGCGCCACCTCACAGGCGGAGGGCTGCGACCAGGAGGCGGCTGACAGATTGACCCTCGGTGGTTTAAAAAAGGGGGATTAGATTATTCTAAAACCCTACCAGGACACAGCAGATCATCGCTAAATAGAAAACTGTGACACGGGTGTGGACACCGTCACCATGGGGGAGGGAGGCTGAAGATGTAAAGGAGGTACATGTGCCATCGTTCCGAAAAATAGGATCATAACAAACCATTGGCTTTATTTTTCATCGATGCGCATCCAGTTTCTGTTCCGAACGTTCGTTCGCTCTGTGTTTGATAGCACCATACCTTTAACTGGTTGCGTTTCTCCCAAACCAACGCTTCGGCAACTTTGTGCCCGCTATTCGGAAAACCATGGAAAACTCCACGCGGAGGCGTGGAGTCTACAAAAACCATCGAGGTTGCAACGTTGTCCTAAACATGTGACAAAATGCTAAACCTAATCCCAATATATCTGTAAAATATCTGTTAGTCTGAAGGACGATAGTTGTATTACTGATTTTTTCGGTGACTTGCGTGGTTACATCTACTGCGCGAGAAGCGATATCGCTCATTTCATGATGCACTTCACATGTTTAAACTGAGGCACGTAGTGTCTCTAACCGCAGACTTGACGATTAATGGCGTATATTTTTGCAGTCAATCCACAGGTCGTGAAGGATTTAAGTATCAATGGAATCAATGTAACGGGGTTCGATTGGATACCGTGATCCCCTTCGCATGAGCATCGCCCACAAACATGCAAACGAGTCCTAACGGAACATCGCGAAGGACGTCTCCCACGGGACAGGAGGGCCGACTGTCCACCGGGGACGGGGAACACCTGCACACCGTGTAGCAGACGAAAAAAACAATCACGCGTCGCCTCAGAAGTCACGCTGAGCACGCGTGAGCGGCAGTCCATGGGAGCCAGACAGACGGTGACCCGTTTACTGACCTTGATGTCCAGGTGAGCGATGCTCCTCTCGTGGAGGAACGCCAGCGCCTCCAGCAGGTTCCTCATGAAGCGGACGACGTCCGGCTCGTACGGCACCTGGTTGTTGTCCAGGATGCCCTGCAGGTCTCCGCCGCTGCCGCTGCGGAGGAAATCGAACACAAGCGGGCGCTCTGTGAGCGGCTCAGACATAGTCAAACCAGATCCATGGCATCTAAGACAACTGATGCAGCAAAACATTCACTGATCACAACAGAAGACTATTTAGTGTTTATCTTTGTGAGACATCTTTATCGTATGAATGAACCGCAAATATTAACAGAAAAACACGCCCCTGCAACATTCCGGCCCTGACGTATCCGTGAACTGTTGCAGCAGGACGTTTGGCATGTTTTGTAGGTAGGACCTGTTGTTTCTTGGAATATTTACGATTTCCTTGGTGGTAGTCACTGCTTACTGTACCCTTTATTTGAAAAATAAGATTCTTTCCGGCGAAATTTTGAAAGGATGACGTCTCACCTTGAAAACAGATTAGCCACCAGTCAACACACAAGGCCTGATGACCTGTTAAGTAACGTTGCCTATGAAATAATTTTAAAATAGTTTAAACGTTCTGAAACATTTGATCGACATTAAGGAGCTTTGCCTGCCGTATTCGACCTCATATCGGCCCATTTCCAAATTAAATACGTTCCCTGTTCAGACGTCTGTCAGACCAAATTTCAAAGCCTGGACTGACCGGGCCCACTGTTATCACATTTGAATAATGAGCCCGTGTTTCGTCACAGGGCAAGGGCGCGCGTCCGTGGTGTACCATGACAATGAGCCTATCGAAAGACTGGACGGCGAAAAATAATTAACGATGGGAAGCAGTAGCTCCAAACAATACCAAGGTCCGACCATGAAATGGCCATGATTTCACCCAATTATGACGTGGCCTTTAAACACCCTCTTTTCGGCTCATATGGAAACAGACAGGTAACAGCGTATTTGTGAGGTGACATCATGCTAACGTTAGAGCAGGAAACCATCTGTGAGCAAAAGTCATCTGCTTTCATTCTTTTTTTCCCGACAGTACGTTGACGACGTAGATTCTTATGAGACAAACTGGCTAAAGCAGTAATTCCACCGCATATTCACGGCAGGAACTAAATGTCTAGGTGGCATTCGCTTCGAAATAAGTTTTACACCATTCTGAATATTTTCTTCTGAGCTCTATTTCCGACATGATACAATCAACATTAAAGGAATTAAATGCTAAACATTAGATTATAATAAAAGTCGCCCTCCGAGGGCGGCCATTCGCTTCCAGGCCATTTCTCTCTGCAGCTCTGGAGCGGTATAGCTCATCTGCATGAAACTATGAGTGTCTGAGTTACATTCCGTTAGGTACATTTTGAAACCTATTTTAGTATTGGCTCATGTCAGATTACAGAGATATATAATGCCATTTGTAGGTCATGTTCCATGGTTTTATATTTTGTTGCGTATGACTAATTCATTGCTTGTTCAACAAGAGGTCAGAGCTTATACTCACCCTGAAAGGGGTGTTCATCAAGACATCACGATCTTCTTTGACCTTTCAAACGTGATGTGATGTTAACCCGTTAGCTCAGGGGGGGGGGGCAGTTGACTGCCACCCTGAGGTTTTTCTGAGATTGCGAGAGAACGAACAAACACAGAGTCACGAAACTTTGTGTAGCTTTTGCTCCATTAATTTTACATCTAGTGTCAAAATTTTGGCGGCAGGTCAGGTGCCTGGCCTAGATCAGGTCAAACAGACCTATGTCAAAAAAAGTTTAGCGCTCTCTAACTTTTTCGCAAAACAAGATATCTCAGTAATAATTTCAGGGATTAGTGAACGTGATAAATACAACAAAGCTGCTATCTCAGATTTCTCGGAATTTTCCGGGTCATTGACCTAAGGTCAAGCCCGTTTTTAAGACATGTCGTCGTTTTTTCGCAAATTGACGGAGTATTTCATAACATTTTTAGTGTGGAGTGAAGCAGACATCTATTTACCGTCATTGGGCAAAGTATCAATGACTTCCAGCCATTTACCTGAGGACAGGTCACGAATAACTGTAGTGAGCCAAAATGTACCACAGTCAAAATCAGCCATGAATTACTCAGAATGGGTAGAAAATGGCAGAACTGGCTTGTACGGACGTAAGTAATACCAGGAGCCTCAAAAAGTTTGAAAAAATTGCATATTTGGAAATAAACAGGCTCTCGCGAATAAAGCTCAGCCAGTTTTGTAGATTCGTAACTGATGAATTTTTCTGAAATTTAAGCATGAAAAACCATCACAAGAACCTCTAAAATCAACAAAATATACATAGATTTTTTTCGCGGAAATAAAGGAACGCTAAAATTAGTTCCCATCAATTTGGTACCGCATACGGCAGCAGTGCACGCCTGGCAGCTGCCGCGAGAAATGCCGTGTCTTTAACTGAACGTTTCGGCGTATATATTGAAGAAATGTGGGAAATTAGACGTACATCGGCATCCACGGACCTTTACTTGTGCGCTGGTGCCTTTACCCAAGCGTTTTTAGTCACAGTCCTTGAGATTAAGGCCATTTCTCGGTCTCATGCAATCGGTTATGAGAAAACATATATATAGGACGTAAATTGCTTACATATTATCTAAAACTAAAAATGAGACCAGCTTCGAGCTCTACTCGTCACAAGTTTTCAAATGGTATGCTTATTTTTATCGTGCGACCAACCGTTCGTGAGTTAGAGGGGGGCGGTCAACTGCCCCCCAGTCGCCCGTGTTCGAAACGGACCGACGGTCGTGCGCGGGTTAATAACCTCCTCTGACCTTTTTGATAACAACGAACTTTTTAAACGTGATGGGCATAATACAGACAATAAAGACCGCCTGTTTGGTCTCGAAGGTTACGAACAGGTCAGGAAAGATCAGTCCACATCGGTTCAAAACACAACATTGCGTCTCCTTGATGATTTTCTACCCACCTGCCAGATACTCACAAGTCTATTTGAAACCTGTCTCAATCAGCCTGGCCCAGGGTCACTACAAACTCCGTTATACGTGTCCGTTTGCTAAGAGTAAGATAAAACCATTGCAGGACATTCAAACGTGAACGGCAACCTTTCTCACATAGAAGCAAATGTATGTCCACTGCAGCCGTGAAGAGGCAGCTTGACGCGAAGTACAGGTCGACGTTAAGACCAGTATGAAACTATCTTGGGCCTATCTCGTAGAAAAAACGGTGATCACGTCACACTTGTCTCAATGCTTTATGAGTCTAGGGGTTTTGAACCGTCACGGGCTGAACTAGGCCGCGACCGCCGCGACAATGAAAACCTACACAGTGTGATGGATAAATCCATGCAACTTGCGTTCACGCCTTTTCCAACATTTTTTTCTGGTTATGCTTGGACCAGAGTCATCACCGTACAGAACTTGTTCCAATGACTCTGAATTTCGCAGCCCATCTTACAGTTTTAGACAACCGACGAATCTTTAACAAAAGATTTACATCGTCGATGAACAGAAAAGCAACAAAGATTCCCACAGATGCACTCAAAATTGCTAGAAGACATGCAGAAGATAACGGTCCTAAGTAAGAGATGACGATTGATTTATGGGCAGACGCAGCTTGTGCTTCCTCGCATTGCACGGCTAAATAGCTGAATGACATCAGCACGGTCTGGCCATCCGGATACGGATATGGTGATTTCATGCTTCAAACCGAAATAAAGCTGCACTATCAACCGAGAGCTATTCAACGGCCCAGGATTCCCGGCCGTCGGCGGACCCGACCTTTTGGGGGAGAGCTAGTTGGTGAATAATGGAACCTCAGAGGAAAACGCGAAACCGGTTTTCCATACGGAGAAGCTGGAAACTCATACTCGGTTCTGAACGAAAACAAGACGGATGGAACCCAGCTGAGAATGTGGAACATACATAGTGCTTATGAAAAGCAGCAGTGCGGGCTGATTGCTTTTCGAAATCACACAAAACACGATATACAAGTAATGGTATATTCATATTTCTACAATGAACAAGAAACCAGGGAGAAAAATCCCAACCAGTGCTTGATTTAAATCCAGCCATCCTCTACTATGCAAAGAAAGCTTCCATTTCGTCAAGGCCTTCTAGCACGCGTCTCGCCTTTTTAGCCTTTGCCTCTGCAGGCGTCCCGGCCATCTTCGCGGTGGTGGTCTGCGTATGCTTCGTATTCTTTTCCAGTTTTATGAGCGATAATCAGAATGTGGTTTAACTAACCAGGTGGTAGACGATACGATTTTATATATATATATATATATATATATATATATTTCTATATATATATATTTATACCATATACCATATACCATATAGTATATATGGTATATATATACCATATATATATATATATATATATATATATATATATATATATATATATATATATATATATATATATATATATATATATATATGGTATATATATATGTACATATATACTATATACTATACGCATATGCTATATATATATATATACATATTATGCTTAATGCCTGCATCGGAATTATATGGACTACATTTAAATAAAACAGTCACTTTTTTCCATTATCAGATCGGTGTCGTATGGCAATGCTGGTTGAGCCAACTCCCACAACAGTTTTTGAAACGTAATTACATCACTTCAGTACCCTGAAACTTCTTTTGCGCCATACCGCGCCGAACAAATTTGGTGACAGACGCTGAAAAATATTACGCGAAACGCATTTTATTTCAGTTAGCTAACAAAAAAATGGGACGGGTCCGTAGTGCACAGCAACCGATATTGCGCTTAATATCTGTACCGCTGGACAGTCGTGCTGTCAGGAAATTACAGTTATCTAAATCTTGCAAGGCTGTCGGTCAAAAGCGTTTACCATTATCATGTGTATCTAATCATCTCAAGATGTTTACGCGAGCAAAAACAGCCTGAAGGTGCGTGACTCAAACATCGATGTGTTCTGAGAACCCAAGAAAAACTTCATGCCAAACATGGCCGCCGCCTGAACGTGGGAAACACGACCCCCAAGGTCGTCATGCTGAAGCCAACCTCCACGGTGGAAAGCTGGACAGCAGTGCCCACCGTCGCCGTGGCCTTCACTGTTAAAACGACTGGCATCAATTGCTAGGGCAATCAAAGCCCCATCGCGAGAATGTACTGCCGTGCGATGCCAGTCCGAATCGATAACAGGGGCTCACTTACAGTTCCATGACGAGGATGTATTGCTGCTCGGTCTCAAACAGCTGATGCAGCTGGACGATGCGGGGACAGCGCCGGCACCGGTACATGGCTGCCATCTCGTGCATAATCTCTCTGGTGGCGTTCAGGCCCAGGCGAGACTTGTCGCAGAACTTGGCGGCGAACTCCGTCTCCGTTGTCAGCTGACGACATTTGTACACGCTGGCCCACTGGCCCCTGAAGGAACGAGGTAACAAAAACTCTGTCACGCCGACGAAACGACAATCCTGCTGTGTCTCTGTCTCTGTCATTGGCGCCATGGTTGCTCCTTTGTTCGGACAAGTTTTGCTGGCATCCCCTGACTGAAAGCTTTCGCGTCCGATGCACCTCAATTCATTTCACTTGCATAGTTAATGAAATGTCTATTCCTTCTCCTAAAGCAACCTGGTATTGAGACGCCTCGGAACTAAAATTAGAGTAAGGCGATTGGACAGCTGCAGTTTTACTGTGCTCTATTTCACGCACACAAAGTTTTGTCGTATTTCATCAATCATCTTGGACCCAGCCCTGCTAGTAATACTCAAGTGTAACCTCCGGCTAGTCATGCTAACGAGAAATTCTTGGAGAAAATGCTCCCACCCTTCCCCTCCACCGGAACATTTTTTCGCTGGTAACCAACTACATGTTAAAGTATTGCGATTATGATGATGTAAAAGCATGCTGGCTTGTTAACTCTCGCGCTAGTAAGGTCCCAACAAACCGTCTCAGATTTCGCTAGCTTTAGACAAACGGCTGGGTTTAGGTGTACCAAAATTCCGGCGAACGTTTTCCAGTAAATCTAATGACTTACGGGGTCCACAAGCTTTTGACACGTTTGAAACTGTCGTATTTTGCCGGAAAACGTCCTATGATGCTGGTTCGCTCGGAGTGACCGACCGACCGCGTTCGTCTGCCAACGCATGGTCATCTTTTGTCTATTCTGCAAACTGCAAAACTTGTTTAGATATAACGATACATGGCTAATGACTTGAGCGATCAGATAGCTTACATCATTGTTTCATTGCGCGTTTAATGGTGCCAACACCAAAACATTCAGAGACAAGGGTGTTTTGCGTGAGGTGAAGTGTGTCTCACGACGCCAGAAAACGTAGGCGGACGATTCGGCTCCCGGCCTTATTGCGCAGGCGACAGATGGTGAAGAAACAGATGTCAGTAGCTCAAATTCCATTGCATCTCCTCCAAATTTTCATGCGTATCAGTTCAGATGGCAATGATTGGGTTCCTAGTAGATTGGGTTCCTAGAGTGGGATTGATAAGGGTTCCTAGAATCCCGACCGACTGCGTTGGTAAGGATTTTCTGTATGATCCGGGCGTCCATCAATGCAAGAGTTAATACCCCTCTGTTTTGGGGATGAAACGATGTGAAAAATGTTTTTACACGTCTCCGCGTGAAGACGGTGATCACATCATTACATTCAGCTTTTGACTGTATTTTCCTAACCAGGAAATTACGACAAAGAGGGGCGGAGCACCTCAGTTACGGAGATGTGTACCACTTAGCCCAGATTCCGGACACAAAGGCTTCCATTGCTAGACAGTTGCGATCATTACCGATACGATCACAAGGTGAAAGACGTGCCGAAAAGTGGGCGGGGCCGCGACCTTGCCTTGCGCTGGCCGTGATGGATTGGGTCAAATCGACTCCTCAGATTTCCATCAGCCGGACCGAGACTGCAGAGAATGGCTGCGGGCCTAGCACCGGAGATTGCAGCGCTAGGCGCCGCACTAGCACCACGCGCGGCCACGCTGCTTGGGGCAGACAAGCGGCAAAAGTCAATAGCTGATCGCTGATCGGGATACGGATCGACACGTGCTCGAGACTCTGAGAGGACCATAATGAGGCCCGGACCATGTCTCAGCGAAGGTCAGCCGATCATCCAGTGCCACCGAGGAGGAGCAACGGCTGAATTTCAATCAATGAAGTACCGATATGCTCCGCTCATAAATTGGCTGCTGCCGATATCCTGGTTGAGTCGAGCCTTGAAAACGATGTCCATGCCAATTTGCAGACACAACATCACTTAAGTTTAGAAGGTCTTGAGCTGGCTGATGCCATGGTTACTGAGAAACTCCTGGAAGCCATTTCGTGCTCTGACGTACGTATAAAGTTTCTCGTGGTTGAAGAACATGGGGTACTTGTCCGGTTTTCTGCACTTTGGTTTCGTGCATCGCAACAGTATGTCGTGTGCAGCCTTTCGTAGCCTTAATGCTGATGTCAACGTGGAAATAGGTGCCTTGACGTCCCCATAGTCCCACGGCTCAACTCCTGCTCTCCAGTGAGACGGGTCGACCAGACTCTGGTCCCGGCTTCGCCATCACGGCATGACGGCACCCCTGCCCCCCCCCCCCGAGCGCCAGGCCTCTCGTCCGGCCACGTCCGCCGTGAAACACTCTCAACTGAATAAAACCACGCTCCTCCCCCGCCCTGCGCAGCGGCAGTCTGGCAAACGACCGCCGGGCCGCCTGTGCAGACAACGCCCAGCGCCCAACAGGCTCATTAGAGTGCAGGGCCCGGCCGGCGGCCGGCGCCCTCCCGTCCGCTCGCTCTCTTTCCATCGCCAGCAGGTGACGCTGATTAATGGACCGTGATCATAGAGCACCGCGCGTCCGCACTGTTGAGGCCATGCTTGGCGCGTCGAGCTGGTTTCGACAAATGCGGGCTGGGCTGCTCGAAACCTAAGACGGCGACGAGCAAATGAGCTTTCAGGCCGGCAGAGCGGAGGGCAGGATTGACAAGGCCCTCGCTGTCGGCAGAATGTCTCACCCCCTCAAAGGATGGCAGCTTTTGCATGGCGTTTATGACTTCGTTGCGGTAACGTTCCAATCATTCGGGTCAAGGATGGACACTAGCCGTTGTTATTGGCTATAGGCCGAGCATAGATCGCAGGGAAGTGATCTATCCGCAGCCATTCCCAGGCAGCAAACCTCCTCTTTCGAGCCGCGTGCGCATGGGCAGTGAGCGCCGATCTGTGTCATTGGGACAGGGTCTGGGGGCGTGAACGGCTCCGCCTCGTTCCCGGTGGTGGCGACAGGCTGGGCTCGGGCGGTCACGTGAGCTCCGGTCGGCCCACGGTCACGCGAGCCACGGCGGCCGCCGCTGGGGCGGCAGCCATGTCACCAGGACACGGTGGCACGGGCCTTGACTGCGACCTGGCGTCGCCTTGATTTCGTCCAGGCTCCATCCCCTCGGCTCATTCCACGCCCGCGGAGGTCTGCTGCTCCCTAGCCCGGCTGCGATTGTGCTCTCTCTCGGATTTGACTAGATGTGGGTTCTTATCTGACTCCACTCTGACTCCGCACTGACTCTCGCCTAACTGAGCCTCCCCGTCCCCGCCCTGACTCAACTTCACCGTGCGCCGGCAGCCGTCAGAGTCGCGGCCGACTCTGACTCGAGCCGCCTGCAGACCGTTCGGGTCGGACGCGGTCTGAATGTGGAGCTCGCCCGCCGTGTTCGTCGCCTCAGGGGCCGTCACTGCCTGTTCGCAGGCGACCTTCACGGTCTGTTCGCACACATGCTGAGCACACACGGCCCGCGCATCTTATCACTTGATTCTGGCCGTGAGGTGCCGTGATCCTGGTGTCGGTGTATGACAGCGGTAAGACGGCTCTGTCAACATAGTTTAAGTTAACTGTGCTGCATTTACATTGGCAGCGTAGTAATTCTTAAAGTCATCCAAGTTGACAGGCTGTCGTAATATGAGAACAATTGAGGGTAAAGAAATACCAATGGCGATAAGTGGTATAATGTCGCAATTATCTTCTAGTAAAACGTTGGGAACATCAACACAGTTGTACTGACTGAGGATTAGAGTGTAAATTGCGATATCTGAAAACAAATGAAACATTGAAGACCAGCTGGAAAACGGATAAAAAACAACAGCAATTTGTGGTTCAGTAATGACTTGCCATTGAAGCAGCTCAAAACCATCATTGTTACATCTCAGGACAGAACTTCTTGAAAACGATTGCTGTTGAAACACCATTTCAGAATCCTTACAGGAAATGACGTATTCGACGTAGGCGTAGCCATTTTTATAGTTGCAATGCATTTCCATCCCACCATGCATTTAAGTTTCCTACATGGCTCATATAGCCTGCTGTAAGTCTTCCATGAATACCCTATTATCGCGGAGTCGCTTCAAGAACATAAGTAAACTGTCTGCCATCATCAAGTCGTGAAGACATTAAGCTGTGGTTCGGCATGGCTTTGCGACGGAATTTTTAAATAAATCGTCAAAGGCAAGCGAACACAATGTCAAAAGTTCTCGCACACCGAAATCACCTTTGCCAGTCGTGCCAGCCAAACCAGCCATTACCTCAAACACAATGAAAGTGATTTTCCGCCGGGCGAAAACCAAACCTTCGCGCCTGACATCCTGGCGTGAGTCATTGTGAACAGCTGACGGAAATCGTGACGAGCAAGCCGGACTTTTGCTGCCCTGCAAATGATAGACCGTGCTGAGTAACGGAACATGCGGTGTTTCTGAGTCATCGCACTGTAGAGAAGACGACAAAAACGCAGCTACGACAGATTCACTGTTGCCCGACCACTCAGACTTTCGTAGACAACGAAAAGTAGAGGTTTTGAGGTTTTACCGGAGTGTGTTACAAAGTTCATTTGAAATGGGCCTGAGCCACTCAGTACTGATTCATGTTTTGTGGCCAGTTCACCTATGTAAGCCGTCCAGATCTGCAAGCCATGCAATATTTGAGCTTAGTCGTTAACGGTCCCATAATACGTGATTCCTCTAATACATGAGAGGCCCTCTCTTATGGTTTTTACAAAAAAAGCGTCTCAGCAACCGATCCTAGGCGCTCATCTCTGCTGATCCCTTGTAAAAACAGCATTATCCAGCTCTCTCATTGGTTATGTCACCAAGTCTGTGTTCAAATTTCAACAACCCGAACTATGCATCTTTTACACATCAACCGGTTTTGAAGTGAAGCGCTCGGTGCTGACTAAATCATTGAGGCTTACAGCGGCGAATCGTCATACATTGCTTTCCTCATGAGATCCGAGGAAACCGAAGCCGATACCGAATCCGAAGGCTATTGACATACGCAGTGCTGTCAGTAAGGCAAGACGGAGCTCGGTTGGTTGGGTTGATGAAACGATACGGATAACGCCCTATCTAATTAAACTATCGGACGGGCGAAGCTCTGCGGGCGCCGTCCGCTCGCCGCCCCGCCACCCAGCGGGAGCTCCCGCGAGACATCTGGGTCAATGGGCGCGGCTGTGTTTCTCGGACCTCCGCCCAGCTGCCGCTCGGTCCGCGGTCACTCGGCGCCGGCGACAGCGGTCACAGTCGGATCGCGGCCATGGACAGTCCGCAGTGACCGGCGCCAGCGACGGCGGTCGTAATTAGAATCAGGTCGTGACCAGACCGCGGTCACAGTCACACAACAGTCAAATTCGCGGTCATCAGTGGCCTGCAGTCGTCGGCGCCACCGACCGTGACCAGAATTACGTTGGGCTCACAATCAGTCTTCAGTCACAGTAAAATGGCGGTCGCATCGTTGCGCAGTCACTAGCGCCTCGACCGCGTTATAATCAGACTGCGGTCATGAAGACGATGACCGCTTGCGGGGCGAGCAGATTAGCAATCGAAGACCGCAACTGAACTCTGCAGGTACTGCCAGGCAGCCCAGAGATCTGGCACGAGCTACGCTGAATGCCTACATTCGGCCTCGGACCGTCACGGGGCCAGATTTTGTCACAGCCGTCATCAGGTGCATCTCTCCATCGTCACCTGCCGAGATCATGTCCGCAGTGGAGACCTCTCGGGCCGCCATCACCTGCCGTGCCCTGGTCCGAGCTAGTTCGCCCTCGCTCGTTATCGTCACGTGCTCTGTCCGGGTCTGGTTCGCCGCTGTCGGCGCCAGCCACCTCGGGTCCGGCGCAGGCCGGAGACAGATCGCGCCCAATTTGGGCAGTCCGGGGCCGCCGCCGTCGACGCCGCGAGCGTCCCGACAGTGGCCGGCGCCAGACGACGCTCCCGTGCCGGAGTGATGGATTTCGCCGGCCGAAAACATGTACACCTCAGCGCGTCTCCACTGCGTCACTGTCCTGTTCCGGGGGCCGGAGGCTACGCGGTACAGCTCTGCACCTGCACGGCAGCGAGGATTCAGGTTCAGACCCAGTGGGAGAAGAATACGACAGCCATCAACCACTTCAGGCCTTGCATCCTGCACGAACGCCGAGTGTTTGCCCAATACTTCAGCAGCTCAACATCTTTGTACTGAAATGCCGGGCTCTTATCTCCGTGTTTTGACGTTTAACGGTGTGTGGCAAACTCGATGCATCTCATTGTCGTTGGAGTGACGATGGGCTCAGTGCCGTGCCTGTTATCATGGGTGTTTTGTTTACTTTCGTGTCGCGGATGACGGCCAAGCTCGCGCCTCTGTCGCCTCCGGGAGCCCGAGCAGACGAGGATTACCGCCCACCGAGCCCGCGATACGCCATGTATGGCGGCGGCTGGCGGCGCCTGTTTAATGCGGCTTCTGGTGGTACCAGCGGCAGACCTCCCGGCCACCAGAAAGGCTCATCTGACGGCATGCCGTCCCCTGGCCGTGCCCCCTCCACTGGCCGGGGAACCAGTGACACCGCCTGGCAACGGGAGAGGAGGCATTGGGAGAGTCATTCGCCTGAGATTGTAAAGGATCGAAAATGTCAGCCGATTTTTGGCACCACTTTGAGTTGGTGAACACGTTGGGAATGATTCGCAAAAGCCCACCAACAATATTACTTTGCGTATCATGAAAGACAGTCTAGACAGTGATAGTAAGGGACATGTCTTGGTATGAAAAAAAACGTTTCCCATTGGCTTTCTGGTCTGTCCTGTACTGACCTGTTAAAGCAAGATTGATAACACCAGTTAGGGCATGCCTGGTATCGAGCATTATTGTGAGCAAGTTGTCGAAGGCAACGTGATAGATATCTGATCACTTAACTCGAGTCTGTAAGGGCTGCATAACTGATGCAGGTTTTAAAATATAAATTTCATTACTGAGCCTGATGTTTTTTTTTCGTCTGTAAAAGTCTTGGGTCTTTAAACGAACACAGAAAAGTTGCACAAGATCTGCAGAGCAGTGTACTTACTTATTGATTGCAACTACTTTTTGGACAATTTCCTGATTGAATAATATTTTGTATATTGAGTTCATTGCTTCGACTTGTTTTGCCAAACTTTCTGAGAACTAACGAAAAATATTTCCGATACTACTTCGTTGGCCTTTGAACGGTTGGCCAAACAGTCCGAGGTACTGCCCTCTCGGGCCTAACGTGATTTTCCTACCCCATGTCATGAGCCAAGGCCTGAATAGCCCGCTAAATTTGAACGGCAGTGTTTTAATTCCTGTTTTTCTGTTTGGCAGATGCATGGGGAATTTTCTCATGTAATCTCCCCTAATCAATAAGGTTTTTTGAGGCGATTCAAAATCCGATGTGAATGAATCATTGGCATTTTTAATTAGGCCGCAGGTTTAAACCAATCCTAAGTACTGACCAGATTTGAGGCATTTCCCTGGGTACCGAGATTTCCGATCGAGGAGGCGTAATTCAAGACATATCTGTCAATTATATTCTTACGAACAAGCAAGCAAACATAATTCTGGTTTTTATCGATTCTTTAACTGCGTTCGCTCGCTTCGCCCGCCCACTCAGTCTGAACAAGATTTCTGACAGTTGCTGTTCACGTTCCTGTCGCAGCAATCATCTAAGTCCCCGCTGTAATTCCTGCAGTCGTGCACCCCGCAACAGCCTGTGGCTGAGGTTACCGACGCTTGGTCAGCCGACACGACCGGTTCTAGAGGCGCCACCGAGACTGAGCCGCCGTCCCCCGATCGCCGCCATTTCCCGTCAGCCGACACCCGTCATGTGTGACGGCTGTCAGCCGCCGGCGTCGGACGGATGTCCGGGGGACGCCCGGACGCAGACGGCGCGCTGTCGGGCGGCAAAAACCCGCCCGCCGCGGCGGCAGGGAGCGGCCGGGGCGCGGGACTGGGGCGGGGCGGGCCGGCAGCCCGGCGCCCGCCCGGCGCCGGCACCTCTCGCGAAGGCTGTCGATCGCGGGCCGGTGGCGCGCCGGTGAGTCTCAGTTCTAGTGGTATTTGCGAGGAGGCTAGTTCTAGACCAAGAGACTGAGGTATCTGGGACCACAGGCCGGGTTTGCGAGGCGCGACACTGTTGGGCCCTTCTGAGAGGCTGGGATCCGACGGCTGAGAGTGGTGCGCCTTCCGCGATTGGTCACGGCACTCGTCCCGCTCGTGCCATGAGGCAGAAGATGATGGACTTTAACCCAAAAATGCAGTGTAAAGAGCCATCCCACTAGCTTAGTAGTTGCGAGAGCATCTTGCCTCGTTCGATGTGTGAAGAATAAAGAACATGATAGAAAACAGCTTTTTTCGGTGGAGGCAAATGACAACCATCCGTGAACAGAACTGTCACTGGGGGATTTTGCGCGTGCGCATCAGTATCCAGTCGTTGTAGTTGAATTAATTTGTTGATAGTTTTAATTAACTTAGATGTAGTTAAATAAAACCGAATCGAGCAAGTAAACCAAGGTAGACGTAAGCCAGCATAGAACGAACAAGGCCCTCCGACCAGCAGCTCTGCCGTCCGCAGCGACCAGCCGTCAACCGTCCCGCGTCTTGCTGACCGGACGCGGTCTGACCAGCTGCGCTCCTGCCAGGATCAGCCGAGTCGGCGTCCACCGGGCAGTGCAGAGAGCATCTAGTCAGCCGACTCAGCCCAGTCCCGACTGGCCGGCCCCATTCCTTGGCGCTGCGCCGGCAGGGGCAATACGATCGGGGGGGAGGGGTTGCTGCTCCGTCCCTCCGCCAGGGGCCGCAGGGATCAGGAGAGGGATTTCACGTCCGACACCGCCCCTGGGCTCGTATGCGATACCCGAAACAACAGTCAACCGACGGCTATGCTCTAGCCGTGTTTGCACATGCATCATCCGTCAATATTGGAAAACCATGCAAATGCCTGGGACTTCGGAGAAATGGGACATCATCGCGCTTCAGGAACGCGTGACCGAATGGGATTTCCGCCCGTGACATACTTTGACGGGTTGCGGAGGCACCGCTAGGCCTTCGAACGACCTTGCGTGATGTAAGCTGTGGTAAGTTCTTCAATATGCAACTCAGCCTGTGATAAATCGCCGCGCGTCGTTGCCGTTTACGTAAAACAGTCGCGATACATCAAGATGATGCCTGGTAAGAAGTGACATCCGTGAAATCCTCTTACCAGCCAGGACTAAGCTGCGAGAAATCCCAGAGGCGACTATCTCTAGCATTCATTTTTGTGAGTAATATTTATAAAAGTGGGACGTGCACGCAACGTGCCAGCAACAATCACAACAATCATTTATGCTCTGTTGGTAACTTCATCTGTTTTTATGCGGGATCTTGTTAAGACGTTTTCATATTTCAGTGGAGTTGTGGAGAGGAGTTCAGAGGAGTACAGCGTCTCAGCAAAACACGATAAAAATGACGGGATTAGTTTCGTAACCGGCTGACAGAACCTAATACGGCTCTGGAATGTCATGGGAGATTTGATGCGAGGGCATTCAGGGACGCAAATACGGGGTCATTCACATCAATAGTTATCGCAGAAGCTGCTTGTGTGATGTGTTCGCAAATCGAATTCGGTGATCGGATTAAATCCGACACATCGTAGAACACTTCTAAATATTCACTGGGATCTCTGCGCCATGTAGGACATTCACCACGGGAAATTCATTAATGACTGCATATTTCGTACGTGCACAATGGCAAGCACTGCAGATGCCCCTTGATTAATTGTTTATGCTTTTTCCGTGCAAAGATCAGTCGTAAATATTATACATAATGCCACTGCATCTCTGAATGGGGCCGGTTTGGTTGATAAAAGGGGTCTTTAAGGAACCATGTAATATATAAACAGGAGCATATAAAACGTAGTGAAAATCAGGAAGGGAAAAATATTAGAGGTTCGGAGTTAACGCTTTCGATGCATTGCCGAACATTTATGTTAACATTCCAATGACTGCGGATCGTCGCTCTATTCGCCATATGCTTTCAACGCCTTTGTTTCCGAACAGAGATGGAAAAAGTGCGTATCACAACGTCGATTTTTTAGGGGCCAAGCTTCCAGTTTTCATTGACCATCACCATAGATGTCGCAACGTGATATCCACGGTGACATCACTGATCCACAGCTGACATCACCAGCAACTGAGCACGGAAGGACTAAACGTAAACATGCCGACACAGTACAAAGTCCAGACGCGGCGAAAAAAACGGGTAGTCGCCACATTCCCGGAAGCAGGAGCCTCGGCCAGGTCGCGGTCAATCACCAGGTGCCGCGAATTAACAGCGAGCGGCCCCCGCGACCCGCTCATCTCGGAGCCCGTGTAGGTCACATCCATCAGCCGTTATGACGCGGGTGCCGGGAGGCCCCGGCCAGAGGGGCCGGCTGCAGAACGGCCGTCTGTCCGCACAGGGAGGCGGGCAGGTCGGCTGGGAGGAAGCGCAGTGACTCAGAGCCGCGTGCGGCCCGTTCCGGCTGTTTTAGCCGCTCTGTTTGGCAGTGACGGACGGATGATTCATCGAGCCCGCGGCGCGTCCGGCACCAGATTGCCATATTTGTCGACTGCTCGGTTTGCAGACACACGCAGTTCCGTGCAGGGCCCGTTACTCGGCACGTGGACTTGGAGTCGGCGTGACGCGTGGACGGGGCTTAAAAATGGTTCAGCACGTCTGCCACAAACTTCATCCCGAGCCAGTGCCACTAAAGTAAAATGTATTGATTTATGGACGTTTTGCGCGAAACACGAACTGACTTAAATCTTTTATGGCCTAGCCCAGGGGTGTAACTTTAGACTCTTTGCGGATGCACATGCACCCACAGACCAGATTTGTGCACCCACAAACATGGCCTGTGCACCCACAAATCAAAAAACAGTTCATGACCCCAAAAGCAAAACCACTCTTTCATAACAAAAAAGGCCCCGCATATGTACACAGAAAGCAGGGATGCATGTGTGTGCGGAAGTCTACTACGTGACAAAAAAACGCAGCGCGAAAATGCATCAAAGGCTCACCCAAGGGAAACCAATCGTTCTTCTGTTCTCAAACGTTGCGTTTTGTCTGCCCCCGAAATTTCAAAATCCCGAATTCTCGATATCTGAAAAATAGTGGCCGAAATCCGAAGAGTTTTTGGTTTCCAGCGAAGTAAAGGTTGCCAGGGCCCCTCCCGTACAACAGCCCTGACGCCCGAGTGCATCCACAAAGGATTTTGAAAATTACACCCCTGAGCTAACCACTGGCCTGCAACTTTTTCAGGACTTTCGATTGCCTCTTCACATGAAACAGCATTTCTATAAACAAACAGATGACGAAATGGAGAGGGAGAGTGCAAGAGGGAGGAAGAGTAAAGACTGCGAGCATATGCAAATGCTCTCTTGGTCAACAAGAACTGCAAATATTTCCGGCAGCGTTTCTCACCCATTTGACGGGTTTGTTTGGCCATACATAAGACAGACAAGCATTCACCATCCAGAGAGTTCCCCTGAGGACAATGACAAATGCCAAGCTGGAGTCAACTGTCGGAAACCAAATAGATATGTCTTCGTTATTCAAGCCTTCAAATCAACGCAATGCTTTGAAACGTTCAAATAAATAAAAGTATTGCAGTTTCAAAACAATGTGTTTGTCTGGAGTAGAAGGGCAAGTCGCCTGACAAGGGGGACAAACAGGGAGATTATTTTTTCCGTAGCTGGAGGAAGTTTTGGGAGGTATAAAGCACGGACGACAGATACGCAGAGCTAAGACAACGAACGACCATAACACTTTCCTGAGCTTGGCTTATTTTGCGATGTGTTCATACCAAACACTTGAATTGGTTCTTGTGAGGGGAATAAACAGCTTAGGACAAATAATGGACATAAAGCGTGCCACTACAGCATTCAGGATTAAATAACACTCGCCAGGCTACGGAACTTTTCCCTCGGTTGTGATGACTTACGTGGAAAGGGGCGTGGCGTGTATCTCGAAGAACTTTTCGATGGGCTCTTGGCGCACGAAGGTGCTGTACTCCTCGTCGCTGAGGCTCATGAAGCCGACGGGGAGACCGGAGTTGAGAGCCGGTGGCAGTGCCGGGGCCAGGGCCGGGGCCGGGGCCGGGGCCACCAGGGCCACGCTGCTCAGCGGCGGGTGGACGTCACACATGGCCAGTGTCCGGTCGGGGCCGGCGGCCGGCGCCGGCGGCAACTCGCGCCGCAGGGACGGCCGGCGGACAAGCTCTGGACGGCCGAGGTCAGGGGCCACCGCCGCTGGGTCACCAGCCGGCGGTCTGACGCTGACCTGAGCGCGGATCACGCCCGACTCCGACGCCGTCGAGTCTTCCTGGTCGGACACTCGGACGGTCGACGGTCGGCCGTCGCGTGCTCACCTCCGGACCAGTGGGCCGATACTGCCGGCCGCCGTCGGCCGCCGTTCCGACGATACAGATGGGCCGCGCGCCTGACATCTGACGGCGGACGCCGCAACTAATGCCGTGTTGGCTGTGCCTGGACTTAGGTCATTGTGAGTGTGGTTTGTTTAGAACATTTAAGTTGTTGATGGTATGTTCAAGTTATACGTTCATGTGCTCTGTGGGCCCTATGGGCTCCATGGGCAAGAGATAGATGATAAAGGCAAGAAAAAAGATGCACGGCTTTCAGAAAATCAAAGCACCGAGGACAATCAATGATACCTAATGTTTGTTTACGCGCCGAGTGCCGAAGGGGAAGTGGACCAGCGGGCAAGAAAACTGGCATGAAGCTGCACAGTTTTAAGCTTTTCATGGAATACTGACGTATTCCCAATGCATTTTTACGTAGTCTTCTGCTGCAGAGTGTGGTATCCGCCCTCTCCTTGTCATTGTGCTCGATCGGCATCAAATAAACCCGGTCTCACCGGCTAGAAGAAAATGATAAACATCTCGCTTAATACTCCAGCTCCGAAGCAATCAGCACAAAAGAAAAGAGACTAGATCTAACGGAAACCAAGCCAGACTAGTCAGTGCCCAGAGGCCGTGTGTTGCTGTCGGAAACGTCGGGCAGAGGCAGGGTTCCAAGACTATGCGATTTTAGTCAATTTTCCAGAGCTGCTGAACTAGTGAATAAGGCAAAGCGTTTGAGCTCAGGAATTTTGGGGAAGGTGGGCCTCTGGGACTGTGGAGGTCACTCTTTCCATGACATGGCATACAACACTTTAAAACTTTTTTTTTGGAAATGTGGATCACATTCTGAGGCGTTTTGCCTCCTGCGAAGTAAAGCGCCCAGTTTGCGTGTACCTACGCAGCAATAGTGCTGCATGTCGTATCGTATACAGTTTATTTGTAGCACAGGTGATCATTTTGCAGACTTGGTGGACATCATTCCGTAGGCCTAGAATTATACCGATGAATGGCGCCATCCAGTCCCCAAACTCATGACCTGAATCGCATTCAAAATTTCATCTCAGGCAAAGTCGTCAGAGAGGCAGAGAAGTGTTGGGTAGCGTGCATGGACAGATATTTCAAAAATTCCTCTCATGTATCTCTGCAGCCTTATTTCAAAAACTTCCACAAGGTAAAGTTATCTTCAAATATCCCCTCTCTACTATACTATACTATACTATACTAATTAGCTTTTAAGTGGCAGCGGCGGGTCAAGTATCCAAATTGCTTCAAAGGCTCTTGCTATGGGTCATCCAAGGACAAGAGATCCACAAGAAAAGAAAGACTCTTTGCAAACTATCTTTGCAAAATCATTGGTATGTTAACCTCAATATGGGGACTTCATTGGCAATACGACAAAGAAAAAAATGTTCAGGTAAGGATCAGTTTTGCTTGATTTACGGCGTGCTTTTCCAACACCTGTAATGCATTTTTAAGCACTTGATCCTAATGGTTTGCTAGGATGACGTAAGCAGCCGGACGCCGTGCTAAGCATGATTTGCCGCATGCACTTCGACCCCTACACCCGATCGTCAGTTCCAGGTAGCGGCTAATTTTGTGACGAAGGTTTAAGATGCCACCAAACACGACCATGCCGCAGTCAGCATGACCCTCTGATCTTCAATTTTCAGCAGAACCGTGGGTCAAAAATCGCGTGCCGTGGAGGCTGAACGCGCCTTGTCAGAACGAGGAGACCAGTGCTCCAACCATGAGAAACCGAGAAAAAGTTAATTGAAAAGTTCAGTTAACTTCGTGTCTAGAATGCCTCCTATCATGGGTGGTGCCATATTCTTCTGGTCGCTGTCTTTCCGTCAATGTTGGTCGAGCACTGCAAGCTAGATAGAACGCGATACTCTGCAGTATGGCGAACATCTAATTGTTTAGATCCATAAGTACATACGTGTCTGGATGCACTAGATGGTTTGACAAAGCGTCGCTCTCACCCAGGGACGTAGACAAGGGGATGGGGCCATGGGAGCAATGGCCCCCAGAGACAATCGATCTACACTAGACATAAAACGATTTTGCAGGAATACGGAGAAGTGATCTTGTATAAGTTGCAGAAGCAAACATGATATGTTTTTTTCTGCGCGTCCACTATGAGTTACATGATGCGAAATTTCTGCTTTTCCTATAAATTTCGTCATATGCCAGCGGCATATCAAAAAAATTAACATTTGCCTCCCCCCGAGGAAAACTCTGGCTACGTGAATGCTGCCACCTCCTATGCTTCAAAAGCCATGTGTTCGGAAATGATGGGTTATATGATCATCAATGCCAATTTTCTAGGAACGACTCTTGAGCGGTGCGATGACGATGAATGTGACGAAAAACTTATTAATTTACCACGGTCCGTCGCCACATATCTGCTTCCACCTCATGGTCTACTGGGAGGCATTGTTCGCCTTACTTCACAGACTGTTGTAACGGGCGGGGAAAAAAACGGGGACAGAGTCTACTTTTTGAAGGCCTCCAATTGTCTGCGATCCACGAAAGCATGGCTGGAAGAACAAGAAGGATTGCCCTTGACATTTCCGGTGATCCCGTGGAAGCGATTCAGGTCGCCATGTCTTCCGCGCCGATTAATATGTCACGTCTTTAGGCCATGTTATCTGTCAGTTTCACTGACAGTCGAAGAATTCACTCGAGCGCAAGCCTCGGTGTCCAAGATTATAAGCTGAAACCTTCATATTTCTGCAACTGCCTAATGGACTTTGGAGCGCGTCGACGTTTCCTCACGAATGTACCTTTTTAGTGCTTTGATCTAGCTTCACACAAAGAAAACAAAAGTAGAGTTTTGGTTTTGTGTTTTTTTTTTTTGCATTTCGTTATTTTTGCTTAAAGCGTTTCTTTTGATGAGGTGTTTAGTCGTTTATCTGCGAATCATAGGGTCATTTCATTTCACCTATAGACCCATTAAAAGCTGTTCATGCGGTCTTTTGTACAAAAACGCATTTCATCTGTCTTTAGGACGTTGCTTTGTTGCACGTCTCTACCATCACCTCCTACTTGGATGTATGCATCTCTTGTACTTACTGAGCAGCCTTTCGGCGTCACAGAGCACACACAACAATCGTTCTATTCCTGCCTCAAAGAAAGCCTTGTCATTGACAGACTTGGCTTTGAACCCGGACACGACTGGAGTAACATGGAGATAAGCGGAAGCAGCATCCGGGGTTTGCTGCAGGTAACTGCAAGGAGGCGCCGCCTGGAGCACCCCTGTGCCGCGATCAGTACCCCAGCTGGCAGGTCGCTGGCCTCTCCTGCCTTGAGAAGTCGGGCTCGAGCCGCTCCGCTGCTCGATATCCGGCCCGCGGGTCAGCTGCAAGCTTGCCGTCAGCGGACTGGCACGTCATGTACATGGTGAAGTGATTAGCTGTCGTAGCAAAATCAGATCTGGAACGACGCGATCGGACGGAGAGTTTAATAAGCTCTGCTTTGCGCGGACTCTGATCTCATACATAGCAAAGTATTTGCATGATATAAAAAAAATAGTAAAAAAGGGGAATGATGGGCCGTAGACAGCGGCCAGAGGACACCACCGCAGCTGGACAGTGATAATGTCTGCCAGTGCTGCGGGCAAGGCCATGACGAGAACAGGGGCAATACATCGGGGAAGAGGAGGCCCAGCCGGTGAAAAGTGATAGCGCTTAAAAATTACGGTTCTGCCTCAAGGTTGCCGGAAATTTCTCTTCTGGCCTTGAGAGACAACTCGAAGCTGCTCGCATTTCGAGGCTGGAATGAGTTGCAAAGTGGTCGTAAATTCGCTGTTTCATCGGCTCTCCAGGACTTAAAACTGGTTATTACATTTCACGAGCGCGTGAATGGAGATGAAGTGTTCAGGCCCCCCGGGCAGCAGGAGCCTCTCGCAAGAAAATCGAGGTAGTAGGTCACACAGAAGCAGCTCGTCTCAAGTCATGAATGTGTGAACCAAGGTATAAACAAAACGGCCTTGACCATGCGACCGCGTTTACTTGCTAATACCTAAAAATGAAGTATGCAGCTCATAATTTCACGAGAAGCGCCATCTTACTAGACTTTCCCGCAAATTTGCAGGGAGGTAAACAACTCAAACTTTGTTACGTCACGCATCCTTTGTGATATGGCATGATTTTCGTGAAATTGTCCCAGCAGCATTAATTTCGCTTAATAGTCAGCTGCAATCAAATGTAATAACACTTCACTTTGCCAGCCATAAATGTGTGCTTTCGTTTGATTAAAAGATCTTAACGCGGTGAAACTCACATTCAGTTACTCCAGCGCCCACCAAAAGTGAAAAATGTCGCTCAAAAAGCACCATTACAAGTATTTTAGCGTGGAGCCACCGACGATCCAGCGAGACCCTCGGGCCCCCGTAGGGCCCCGGGGTCCCAATGATGCCCTGATGGCCACCTCATACCGGGTGGAACTGAACACATGCCACAACACGAACGCCGAGAAAACGTATAGAAATATATACAAAGAGGGCGCCAAAGACGAGGCGAGGAAACAGTTTACCGACAAGTAAGTACCTCTGCTCTCGGCCGAACATTCCGCGCGATATAAGCATTCTGCGACTGAATTCCTGTCTATGTGTTTCAAGATGAAGATGTAAACAATACTTGCTCAATGATCAACTTGCACTTTCCAATGCACGTATGGTAATTTAAAAAAGCAATCAGATGTGTAAAAGACCAGTATAGTGAATTGGGAATTAAACATGTATTGTGATATCGCTCGGTTTATTTTACTGTCTCCGGCATAACCATCCTAATATATTCCGAGCTCATTTCGCCTTCTTCAAGTTCAGTTTTTCAAGCGCATTCCATCCCTGAATTATTAACTTGCTAACCTGCCGATTTCAGCCTACATTACCTGCAGCAGAACGCGGACGCCTGTGAAGGCAAGCGGTTCATGCGAGAACAGATCGCCCACAATCGACTGAAGCGACAAATATGCCAGGAGCTGCAGCTTGGAGAGCGTTCTCTGCTGCAGGTGCGACAGCTTTCTGCTGCTAGTAAGCCGCCCTCTCGCCAGGGCCTCTGTTTGATCAGGCAGAGTGGCGGTTCTCCGCTGGGTAACCCGCTCTGTACTGACCAATCTGTGTATGGTGCGACCGGCCTCAGGGTCATCTGAACGCACTGAGCCCGGCAGAGCCTGAATGGACCCAGCTGGAATTCAGTGGATATCGCCGTGAGCTCTGCTGACACGTGCTGGGCGCCTGGGCGACCCTGCGGAGGACAGAGCTAATCCGAGGAGATTCTGTGCAGTGCAGCAGGCCAGCGTGACTGAGTTGGTGCTGGTGCTGGTGCTGGACTGAGGAGCTGTTGTGCTGGCCGGCAGGTGCGACAGGCCCGCATGGCTGAACTGGTGTTGGCGGAGAAACGCCAAATTGACGAGGAGCTGGCGCAGCGAGGTCTGGCGCTGTACGACCAGAGGATCTAGCGCTGTCCCGCCAAAGACGGCCTGCGGAATTAATGGCGGCCTGCAGTGTCCGGCCATTTCTCTGCCGCCGTTTCTGGTCTCGACGGCTCTCGTCATCAGCTGAGTGGAGGGACTGCCGGGAGTCGGCGGTCAGGCCGAGGCAAACAAATGAAATTAACCTGACGACGTCAGATTTGTCTTGTAAACAACGCCGTATAGAATAACTTTAGTGCTATAAAAGCAGAGTCGTCACTGAGTCTATAAAATTTGTCACTATGTTTAGCTACTCAAAAGCGCTCGTTACCCTATGCAAACAATGAAGATTGTACATTTAGAGAGATGCTTTGGACACCTTTAAAGCGTTAGGCTTGGCGTGAAGTCCTATGTCACAGAAAACGCCGTTCCATGTCTGTCATCCACACGGTATTGTGTTAAATGTTTTTGTTGTTCGGATTCGTCGTCATTTGAAAAGCTGCAGTCAAAGCAGCCATTTTCCTTTTGTGCACGTCACTGATTGAGATCACTTTTCGGCGTAATTGAAAGCTGGCGACGACGTACGGACTTCACAGACCTTCGTGTTAATAGATATATCTTTATACCATTTCGTTTCAATTGCCGGTGGGCTATCATTGCATCACGCGACCCAAGAAACAGAAATCGTGTCCCGGCGTAACACTGCTTTCATGTACATAAAAGCTCCCCTTTCGTGCATAGTACAATATAGTCCTAACTAAGCCTAACTAAGTAACCAAAGGATTGTCGTTGTCACATATTCTAGCCACGTGCAGCCCGTTATGTGCTTACCACGTACCCACTCACTATCGCTGTGTCGATTTAAAGCTATTGGTCAACCTTACGCCGGAGGAAACCCTCCGTTCCCTTTGTTCCGACGGATTCCAGGTGATTTGTAGCCCTCCTCGGCGTATCGACCATCTCTGTCCCGTGTTGCAAAGTCGGTGCATGTTCCCACGGCCTCTGCGCACCCGATGCCGTCGCTGCCGGACAGGGTGCCAGTACGTCCGACCTCGTCGCGAGAGAGGGGTGCGCTTCGCAGTATCGATCGCCTCCTCCTAATGGCCGGTTTCTTCCCGGTCGTCGGCATACTGCGAGCCTCCGGCTGACCTGAGCGGAGCGAATTGGCCTTGCTCAGTTCCCGGCAGGCATGGTCCCCGTCTCCATTGTGATCGCTGGCCGGCTGGATGGTCAGGGACGGTCTACCGGCCCATGTAGTTCACCTCTCGCCACCGAGCATGAACAGTTGGTGAGGAAAGGCCTACTTTGTCCTGTATAAGCTGGTAACATTACAGCTAATGAAAATATGAGGGCACTAAAGAGCTAGTGCGCAACTAGCTACAGCTCCAAATGACTAGGTGTTTTAAAAAAAAAGATAAGGAAACCTAAGAGACCAGCGCGTATAAGAAATGAGGAGTTGTAATGTAGGAGAGATCATAGCAGGGAATTCAGGATCCATAGCCTCCAGTGGACGTTTTTCCTGTGCTATAGGAATGAGGATGGTCTGCATAACGCCGAATTTTACGTTTGAAGACAAGCAATGAAAGGGAATGTAAGCGTACAGGACAAGTATAAAATATCATTAGAAGATCTTGTTCTTGATATTTCAGACGCTAAGAACGTCAGTATCATTAAGAAGGGCAGCGAGACCTTCAGTTTGGGAAGTGAATTGAAAAGCTGTGTCTGCCATTTCTGCCATGAAACATTCTCCATAAAAATGAACATTTAGCACTCAGTTACAGGACTTTGCACCAGAGGAACTGTCAGGTTAAACATCACTCGCTCCCACGAAACAAACACACACACACACACACACACACACACACAGAGTGTGTCTTCCACTATGTCTCCTTCCGGATCCGCCCTCTGCCCTGTCTTCTGTGTGGGTCCCATCCTCTGCCCTCTCTCCTGTGTGGACCCCACCCTCTGCCCTGTCTCCTGTGTGGACCCCGTCCTCTGCCCTGTCTCCTGTGTGGACCCCAGCTTCTGCCCTGTCTCCTGTATGGACCCCGTCCTCTGCCCTGTCTACTGTGTGGACCCCGTCCTCTACCATGTTTTCTGTGTGGACCCCGTCCTCTGCCACGTCTCCTGTGTGGACCCTGTCCTCCACCCCGTCTCCTGTGTGGACCCCGTCCTCTGCTCCGTCTCCTGTGTGGACCGTTGAGCTAAGACCCGCTCTGTCGGCCGGCGATCGGCCGCCGTCGCGCCATCCACGGTCAAGTTTGCGCCGGCGATGTTTTATGGATACGCCGCGCCGGCCGAGAGCCGACCGCCCGGCCCGCGCGGGGCAGCGACCGCGGCGGCGGCGGCGGCGGCGGCGCAGCGGGGCCGGCGGCCGCCCGGCCGGCCGCCGGTGACGGCCGACCGGTGACGGCCCGTCACCGCGCGCCGATACCGCTGACGGCTCAGTCGGCCCGGCGGCCGGTTCGCCGGCCGATCGAGATCTGGTCCGGCGCCGGCGTCGCCGCCAGCGCCGGCGTTATCACCGGCCCGCCGATCATTTTTTACGCCGCTGGCCACCCGGAGGACGGGTCCAAGGCGGCGAATCTCACACGCATTGTCTTTTGTCCGCGACGCCGATGTGAATGATCATCGGGCAGCACGTGTGGGTGGAAGAGCGGGGGAGGGGGCCCGGTGCACGTGAGGACACGAGCCTGGGTGGAGAGAGAGACGTCCTGTGTCTGGAAGAGAGCGTGCCCTGGTGAACGTCCGAGCGTGACTCGGTGTATTTGGGAGCGCGAGCTCTACTGCGCGTGAAGCGTGCGCCAACAGGTGTGTGAGAGAGAGAGTGAGCAGGCCCTGGTGCCCGTACATTTGTAAGTATGACTGCAAGAACAGACCTCGGCTTACGTGAATGCGGGCATATGACCACAGTATGCTTCAGTTGATTCGGAAGGTGTGAGACCATGCGGGACATGCGTGCCCGTCCAGGCCAATGGCTTGTTTGTGAGCGCAAACGCCTCCCGTACGGAGTAGCGCCAACGTCTCAGTATACGATATATACTGTTACATATACACGATAGTTAGGCACTTTCTAGAGGTGCGTGTTCCAACTTAATTTGTCTGCAGAATGGCCGGATTTCTGTGAAGATAAAATGGCGTCAGATTTCGGAGAAAAGGAATCTCATATGGTAGCGCGCACACGTGTATTCATATCGAAGGTACACAAGATGGATGAATGTTACACCACGCAGGACGACAACGATGATGAAATATTCCTGACGTCCTCTCGACACCAATGAACCAGAATAAACAGTTTATAAAAGACAGCAGCCAGGATAACACCATCGGGGTAACTACAGCACTGAGTTGTACTTTTAGGGGTGCCTATACGGGCCCGAATCAGAACAAAGGCGGAGAAAAGATTACGGTTCAGGCCTCGCCAGAAGGATTAACCATCTAGATAACAAGCACCAGAACCATTTAGAATGTGGGTAACCTTGTTTCCATCCCAGCTCCACGAGCCAAGTTTAGCCAAAGACACGGCGGCGTGGACACAAGCCTTTGAGACATTGAATGCCAGGGCGTTTCGACAGTGTTCGCCTGGATGCCGCGTCCGCCTCCGCGCTGGCATTTTCTCACGTCACTACCAGGAAATAATTGCTATAAACATATACGTACACGGCACTGTTAGGGAATATGATAACAGAGGGCGTTAAATGCTCGCCAGTATGCGGGTAATCGGTGAAGTAACCAAGAGGGCACTGAAGACACTCATCCTCTTGGGACCAGCTGCGAGGCCTCAGCTGCTGTGTTTTCGGCGGGCCGGCAAATTTCCCGCACGTCAGAGACAGCGGAGTACAGGTTCGCCTCAAAGGCCAGCGCAGCTCCACATTGCTATATAAATACCCTGCTCAGCTCCACGCTGTGCCTGCCGGTCCCATGCCGGGCAACTCGGAGCAGGCAAGTAACAGACTCAAGACTAGCATGACCTTTGGTGCGCGCCGCACAGCCACTTACGCGAGCCAAACTCCATAGGCGACCGTCTGTCAACAGAAGGACACGAGCTCAGGGACGACACGTGGGACGTGGAAATCACGTGATCACGGCCGTGCCTCCGCGTGCCGGAAAGCCGGACCACGTCGAACGCCACGGATGGGCCCGGAACGGGGTCAGAGGAAAGGCTTCTTCTTCCTTTCAACCGCGGCGTCACACGTCCACGCGCTGTCGCATGTGGAACAGCGTGAAGCTCGCGCCTCAAACACGGCTGCGAAAGGCTACTCGTGACTTCGCACCACGTGCGATAATACTAAAGCTCAGGTTTAAGACGATGCCGGTAGATGTCCCGCGCGTCGCTCTCATGTTCTCCTGCTCTCCAGTTTTTGACTCAGCGAGTTAAGGATCTTTTGATTGTCGATCACGTAGAGAGAGCGGAGGTAACGGCGAATCTCGAACTCCACCCGCGACAGCTGCTCAGCGTCTACGTCTGCCAATACAGAGGAACCGTGTCACCGGTCTGTCGCGGCGGCGTGGTCCAGAATGAGACGCTGGCTCTCAGTGTGCGGAAAGCTAACGTCGCCACGAGAGGTGGGAAATATAGGATCCAAAGGTGCACTGTGCATCTGCACTGTTTCAGCGACACAGCTGCTGATCACACAAAGCTTTTGCCTGCCCAGAACATGCTGTCACAGTCATTCAGCTGATACGTATTTGGCGGAGCGGCCGGTTTAAGTAGAATTTTGAACGTTATATAGTCATAGTTATAGCCCTGACAAAGCTGGCGCCCAAGTCTAGTTGCAGCTGCATGTGAAACTAAGCGATCTCATTGTTAGCATTACCATAATGGAAGCATCTGAAATATGCTAGTGGAGATGTTACTAAATCATTTTTAATTGTCGGCATTGCTCTGTGAGAAATTATCCCTAAAAAGAATTGTGGCAAATGTTTCTGTCAGGTAGCAATGCCTTCCGGAGCAGTTCCACAGGGTTTCATTGGCATAACAGTGGCTGCGGTAGTGTCAGTTGTAATAGGTAGCAGCAAATAAACAGAAGTGTCCAACATAGTGACAACAATTCACTGATAAGATCCTTTCCCGTCCTAAACTGGGGCATTTGTCTGTCAGCTACAGCAGTGACTCGTTTGCGTTGTTGTTGGAATAAGAGAAATGATTCAACAGTGACAGAAGACGATTCTTCCACTTCTCATCATTAAAATTTCCGGCATGAAAGCAACAACATCTCAAATTTCAGCACTTTGTCCTAGTTCAAATCCCACGAACAAACAGGTGTCCCGTGATGATGGGGGCCATGCCCCCCCCCCTGGACCAAGCGGTCTGCACTAGATATATAGCGATTTCGCATGAATATAAAGTAGTGATGATATATATGTTGCAAAGGCAAACATTATATGTATTCCTGTTGGTTAAATATGTGCCCAGTTACGTAAAATTGTTGCTTTTTCGTATAAATTTCGTCATATGTCCAGAGGCATATGGCAAAATTTGACATTTGCCCACCCCCCCAGGGCAATCGTGGCTACGTGCCTGACTCGAACACTAGCCAGCGTCACGACCACGATGGGTCCGCGCTCACCCAGTGGCCGGCTGCGGCAGTACCGAAGCGTCCGCATCGTCTGCGCCAGCATGTGCATCTTCTCAAAGTTCACCAGTCCGTTGATGTGCGTCCGGTTGCCCTCGTGCGTGAACGTCATGTCTGCGCCGGAGGGGAGGCGGTCAGAGGCGGCGCAGAGGCCGCCGGCAGCGCGCTCGCCACCAGCGCCCGTAGAGCATCGACCGAGACGCACCGTCTGCACGCGCTCAGGTGCGTCGAATCAGCGCTGTTGACGCGACAACGACTGTTGCAGTCGCATCGTTCTACGAACGTCTGATACCAAGTCGCCGGCGGGCAGTTTTAGGAGCTGCGCAGAGGGCGCAGTCGGCAGCTTTCTGAAAATGTGGGGCATCCGAGTGGACGATGCGGATGAACGTCGGAATGGGCAACTGCGCGCTTTTCAACGAAACAATGCCGAGAAAGAACGGAGCCCAGGCTTGATCTCAAGCGATCGGTCGCCTTTCTCATTCGAGCGCAGCGACACTGCCTGGCTGACACGCTCAGGCGGACGGGGTTCTTGCAGAAGATGCAGTATTGGACCAATGACACGCCTGACAGTCTCCAGATATCGCAAAGCCATTGTGTCCAGAAATACTCAGGCCTGCTGCGAGCACTTGCTCCATCTTCCGGCGAGCTCCGGACACACCGGACTCAATTTACTCCCTCCGCCGTCGACGCCTGGCAACGCGAGCACGCACCGTCTGCCAGCAACGACGCCAGGCGACACAAAAATACACAGACGAGCATCGGCACGGGCTCTTGCATCACCCTGACAACTGAAGTTAATTACTTACCGCGCGCGACTTACCGGCGCGTGCCTTCAGCTCCGAGCAGCCGCTCGAAACGCGCGCGACGCCGCCGTCTCACCTTTGATGAGCAGCGGCATAAAGGGAATGATGGGCGGCAACAGGTCGGCCATGTACACCCGGTAGGCGCGGTGGTTGCGGGTGGGGTCGATCAGCATCTCGAAGGCGGCGTACATCTTGCGGAATTTGGACGGCAGCTTCTCCCACGTCTGCGTCAGCCGCGACACCGCCGTGTTGCCCAGGCCCATGACGATGGCGAAGAAGGCGTTGAGGTTTTTCAGCTCGCGGCACCTGCAAGAGAGCGGCAGGGTCCTGCTGAGGATCCCGTGCCGAGGTCCAGCGGAGCTTTGGCAACATCGGAAAAAAATGTCGACAAACCTTCCTTACGTGCACAAACAGAGCCCCGTGGGTGAAACGAAGATGTAGGTGCGCGACAGGTGACAAGAGAGAAAAATAAATGCGACAAAGTGCCTTTCATAACGACTTCTGTGGCCACCTTTTTTCATCAGTAACTGCATCACACCGATAAGCTGAAGCAGTGCCGCAGCCAAAAGAGCGCGGCAGCCAACCAGGCGCCGGCCCGCACGCCTCCCCACTCACGCGGTGGCCAGCTTGATGAACTTCTTGAGCAGCCCGACGCGCCGGCTGAGGTTGCCGCAGAGGCAGATCTCCGTGATGACCCAGTGCTGGTACTCGGTGAAGCGGCACAGGAACACGTCCAGATTGGCCGTGGTGCGGCCCTGCTGCTCCCGGCCCGTCACGTGGTACAGAATCTCGTACTGCCGGGCACGATCGGGGTGGTCACGTGACACCCGACGTCGCGCAACCAGGAATTGCCGTGACCGCTGTCATCGCCCTGGACATGTGAATGCAGAGCATGTAAATAACTGGCACGGGGCATGACATATGCCTTTCAATTTTACATACTTGTCATGCCTGGCCGAACACGGTTCTCCCTCATAAAAAAAACATTCTGGGTACTGGCGTTTCAATATAGATGCAGCGTCAATACAGCGACAGTGATACCACTACGCATCTAAGTACGATAAATGCAGCCGGGATAATGGCGTCGACTGGCCCATCGAAAATCTTCCCTCGCGAGCACGGCAGGTAACTCCCGCGCACCTCGTGAATCTTGTTGAAGGCCTCCCAGTCGAGCTGCGTCATGACCACGGCCAGGTTGCGCGTGTTGTACGCCTCGACGTCGAAGCAGCTGCTCTCGGTCGGTCCCTCCTGCTCCGGCAGCGGCGTCTGAGGAAAGAGAAGGGTCTCATCGCCCAACCACAGTCCAGCTCTTCTCTCCGCCAGGAGCCAATACGCGGCATTCTGTCAACGTACGGAACCCCCTGACTCCAGCTGTGACTTGCCGCAATAAACGCACCTGATTTAAATTTGCATTTTACCAGCATTTTGAGTAGCCTATGTTTTCCTCATACGATGAACGAACAGGACGCTAGTGGCTGCCTGAACGTCGCTGCAGTGCATGCAAAGCCTTTTTTGTACGTGTTTCGTTTGGCTGTGTTGACATGCTTGACTGGCATGATGGGACAACCTTGAAATAATATGGACGGCGCATGAACGATTTATTATAAGGGACAATTAGCCGATAAATGCATTATTAGACGCATCAACAAATGTACTTTTCGAGTCCCGACACATGGACCATAAACTGTCAAGAGTTCCGTCTGCGTGGCGTGTCGTGTACGAGCAGGAGAGTCCTTGAATGAAACAAAAGACTGGCAATGGCTCTCATAGCGATGGCAAAACCGTCCGAAGACAGTTCAAGAACTCAATATCGGCAAATAAAGACAGGAGTCTGTGCCCCAGGTCACCGGCTGGCTCCGTGGACGCCGAGATGGATCAAAATGGGCCACCGTGGACCGGCGGAAATGACGTCAGCGAGTCCGGCCGGCAATAGAAAACAGCGAAAGCAAGCGCCTTTTGGCCTCTGGAACTGGAGCAGCTGCGATTCAGAAATGCCAGATAAGGTCACTGCGGCTTACGGAGCTCAGAACAGTGAGCTCGAGGCGGGGAGTCCATCGAAATCGTCAGGAAGCAATCAGCTCTAGTGTTAACGTGTCTGCAGCCAGGTTGTGTGTGACGATTCAGACGCCGCGCGTTTCCTGTACATCCTAAAATTGGTACAGTCTTGGACTGGTCAGTTCAGCCGCTGGATGTGGATCAGATAAGTGCTTCACAGCGAAGCCGACAAAGTTTGAGCATTCAAGAGCGTCGTCGCACGTGGAACGATTTAACATGTCTGTGAGGAGTTCAACGGATATTTCCTGAGTTAAACCCTGGGAGTCGATCGAAAAGGCCATAGGCTGACCGCTGTTTACACCAAGTACGAGTCCGTAACACGACGTCGCCCCGAGAAGAGATCCAATGGCGCCAGCGCACACATCTGCAGCGCTAAAAAGCACGATAAAATCTACAGGCACACCACGGACCGACGATGCCGGCACCGTCCGTCCCTGTCCTGCCGTAAGGCCCTGTCGGAACCTCTGTTCCGCTGCGGCAGCGAGGATGCGGTATCGGATAGGGGCGCCCCGTACCAGGGCGTCCAGGTGGTCCTTGGGCGACACGAAGAGCCGCCCGTTGAGACTGAGCCCGGTGGTGACGCTGGTGACGTTATCTCGCAGAGTGATCCGCTCGCCTGCCGGACACATGAGCCCGGTCGGTGTTGTGACGCGAGAAGACGAGGCGGCATGGGCGCATGAACGAGGGGCCGGGGTCGTTGTCTCTTTCGTGAAAATCTAACATTAGCTATATAGGAAATACGTCTTTGGCCTCCCCTCCCCCCTTTTTTGGGTCTTCCACACGTCACTGCGAGGCGGCTTTGAAGCAAGACCGCCGACCAAACCTGTCTGTCGCAGACACGGAGCTTTCGGCTGCCGGAAAACGCGGGAGGGAACACGGTGTTTTGCGGCAGAGCCGTTACGAGGAATTGGTCGTCGTCAAACGCATTGCTTGCGCGGGGCGTAAAGACAGATCACCGTGAAAACAGGAAGAGAACAAAGCGGCGCGCGAGGGGGGGGCACTCACCAGACGACTTGACCTGAACCAGCAGCAGGTCCTCGTTGTTGAGGCCGAGCTTGTCCGCCGCGCTGCGCCGGATGGCGGCCGCGGTCGCCGACAGCGGGAACTTGAGCGTGCAGAACGTGTGGTCGGCGCAGTACACCCGGAATATCACTGAAACGGTACATCCCGGGCTCGGCACTCGTACTGAGACGGCGCGGGCTGCCGCGGCTCGGCCAAAGCCTGGCGGACGGCCTTCATCGACAGAGGCCAAGATCCGCGCACAGCGAAGCGCCGCGCAAAAACTGGACGCCTTCCGGCGAGCGGACGGCTGCAGGAAAACGGTGCCGACGGGTCCCGGAGGAGCAGACGCGGCCGTAAGCCGCGAAAAACAGGCCGAGGCTAATGAGATCACGGCGACGGCGGCGCTCCGGAGACGAACTGCTCGCGCCGGCCGAAATCAACGGGCCGCCGTAGGTCAGCACGACAGAATGAACTTTGTCTACTTCCTTATTTTAGCGCGGTGAGCAAAGATGACCGCCAGATCATGTGTTTGTGTTAGAGACGTCGGTTTTGAAGGATCTCAGGACGAGAAAGTCTGTTAGCAATGTTTTGGCTCATGCATTCCCCGGTGTAAGAGGGTTTTGCGGGTGCAAGAATCAATATAAATGCTTGGTCTGTTACTTTGAAGTAGACCTACGCCGAAGCGTTGTTAATATATGTTCTCATTGTACGCCCTTTTAACGTTAATGTCTCTAGCCTTCAGCACAAAATGGGCCTTTAGTCAGGAATTCATGGTTCGTGCAACAGACTCCGCTGGCACGGCCCTATCCCACAACTTCAACGCACTAAAACATTTCCCGGCTAAGTTTACAGAGGAAGAAAATCCAACTTCCTTTCATCTGAAAGTCCCACTGAAGCCATCCAAGACCAAGCGAAGAGAAAAACAAGACGAACTGTTCGTTACTGATGCATTGCCAGAACTGAAGAAGGCGTAGATGGATAGCTTATACCAGATTTCCTGGGTAGTTATCTGCAATGCGTTTTAAGATACTTCGTATGAAATACACAAACTAGGCTTTTAAACGTTGCCAAAAAACAATCACATAACGGAGCACAAAGAAAAGATGTACAGGCGTACCGTTGCAGCAGATGGTACAAATTCTTAAACAGCAATTGTAAACTGCGAAAAGTATGGAAAAAACATGAAGCTTTCAGTACAGCCAAAGTATGTATTATTCATTACCTTATACTGACCATATTGAAAGCAAAGGTCGTCCTGAATTTCACTTGGGACAGTTGAAGGTAATTCCGCTTCAGGGAGAATCGTACATTTACAGGGCATCTTCTCCTCAAATCGGTCACTGAATGTTTGTTTTCATTATCCCAACGATAACGTTTATAGATGATTAAAAACACCACCGCTCCTAGCCTGCTAACCACTGGAGATGGCTCGATAGCAGCTTGTCAGATGTTTAGAGCCTTTCCAAGAAAAAGAACAGAACAGGCGAGGCGAAACGTAGGGGGGGGGGGGGGGGGGGCCGGCTCCATAATAAGAAAAACATCGCCCCGCGTTCGATAAGTATATGTATGTAAGCACTCGTTAATCAGCAGTCGGAGCTGAAGTTGATCCTTAAACCTGACCTGACCTGAAGACCTGATACCGCCTGCCGCGGGCCGACAAAACCATCTGGCCCGGCGTTCGCGTCCGCCACAGCGGCGTTCGCCACTCACTCTCGTCGTGGTGCTGCATGGGCCGCATGCGGTCGGCCACCTCCTCGTCCACCGAGTGACCGCTGAAGAGGGTCACGCGGTGACCGTCGGCCGGCACCTTCCACTTGCGCACGCCGTACGCCTGGCGCTCCTGGCGCGCCTTCTCGCGCATCTCCATCAGGTCCATCATCAGGTGCGTCTCTTCCCGGAACAGGGGACCGTACGTGGTCGCGTCCGCCTCCACCAGGTGGTACAGGTCCTGCCGGCGCCCGGAGACGACAGGTCAGACAACGGACAGGTGAGTCAAGGTCCGCCGACACCCGGAGCCGTCAGACGAAGAGCGAGCGTTTTAGGCACTGCGGGGACCAACGGCCAAGAGGTCGGACGAACAGCAGGTGTTGCAGATCGTGCGAGAGCGGGGAGTTTGGCGTTCATCTGGTGCCCGGATGTCAGGCGGCCAAAAGTAGAACAATCGAGGAGGAGTAACAGCCGGGTCCAACCCCCATTCTCCACAGACCGAGAATTCGTGCGGTAAAAAAAACTTCCGGAAATTGAACTTTGAAGCTGCAGAACATCCATATCCACTTAAAAACGTCAAACGTCTTTTAAGTAGGTAGTTCGGAGATCGCGTGCTTCACGCGATAAGAGTATGGTCGTCTGCAAAGTTCTGTCGAGGCTGTTTTGAAAGATTTCCTTTCGCGCATTATTCATGTTTTTGAAGGAGCATCAGTGTCTGTGCGTGTTTTTGCGTCAGTTCCGGATCGGACTTATACGAACGTCGGCGAAATCTCTGATTTCGGTCTTGTAAAAGTGTTTCACACAATTTGGACTTTTAACTCATGTGGACATTACTGACTGAAAGTAATAAAGCTAATATGAAGATGACGATTTACATTATAAATAGCGCAGTTAGAACTACGCCATTCGCTGGGAGGGGGAGGCGTTTTTGCCCGCTCCCCCGTCTAACTTCGTAAGTAATGGACCGATGAAAACGTTTCAGATTGCAAACGATAACCCTCAACAACGACTCTCAGAAAATGTATCGTTTTTGGTGCGTCAGATCACCGACCACGCCCCACTCTTGAAATCCCCGAGTTTATTCCGAAAGTCGGAAGCGTCATTCATCTCATGAAATGGTTAAAACCTTACAAAAGTGTTGCCGAAAAGGCAAGAGAAAGGACAAGGGGTCATTGTCACAGAGCAAGGTCAAGACCAGCTTTTTTCACAAAACATAGCTGTAAATGCCACGAAACTGTTCTATGCACCAGTCAGACAGTAAAACAGATTTTGTTATGAGAATCATAGCTTTCGGTTATCCAATAAACTGTGCAAACAGGGTCACATAAAGGAAAAATGCATGACGTTGAAAAACGTTCGATGGCCTTGCCTTGAGCAACACATTAGGTGAAAAGCCGATATTTATATAATTTCAGTTGATCCATTCATATTGGATTCATTGTTTCGTCTTAACCATCAATTTCTAGCGAATATTTCTGTTCAGGTGGGACCTGACCGGGTCGGTTCACGCAATGCTCTAATTTGACCTGCCTTTGCTCCATGACTATGCGTGGCTTTGACTTCAACATTTGGAAGAACATTGGTTAGGATTTCTTTGAATGGTACACGAAGTTTCGACATGATATCTTGAACGGCTTGGAAGTTATCCAAGAAGGCCGGGGAGGGCAAATAGCCCCCCTACCCAGAGAATGGCGGGTTAGCATGTGTGCAAGTGGCAGCCATAATAAGGCCTTCGTTCGCAAAATTACGGCTAGTCATGTGCGATGAGTTTATGAGCCGGTCCCGTGGCACGGCGCGGGGGAGGCGCGGCGCGTGGCGCGGGGCCGACTCGACGGCCGGAGCGGTTAATAGCGTCGCCGGCGCTGTGGCCGCCTGACCGCTGTGCCGGCCACTGGCGGCCGTCCGGCCGCGGCTGGAGCTATTGGAGGCTCTCGGCCCCATGTCGGGCGCCGGTCGCTGGTGATGGAACGGCTCAGGGACGACCCTGCGGCCCGCCGACGCCGAATTGGTTCGCATCGAGTTCGCAGTTCGCGTGCATCGCGTGCAGTTCGCGTCGTATGGTATTGCATTACGATACGACGGCGGCGGGGTGAGCGGTGCCGGACGTCAGTCCCTTTACTTTTGGTGTGGCACCATTTTGCGAGTCTTTGGAGGACAGGGCTCTGCGAGCGGACGAAGACAGTGTGTCTCATTGAGATGATAATGGGATGATGATGGTGATGACGATGATGGGAAGATAATGACCCGCGCAAAACGTTACGGTTGGAACGGACCGATGGCGCATTTCTATTTTTGTACCCTTGTTGATGTAAGGTCCACTCGGCCTGCATCTCGGCGTCGCGCCGCGACGCTGAATGCCACATATAATGCAAAACTCCACCTCAAAATATCCTGATCGTTTGAATGTGCCGTAGTTTTGGCGATGCCAACCAATCTTGGGGAACTAAATCGACGCCTCTCTAAACTCGTGAGTGCCATCGGCAGCCTGATAGTCCCTGTTTTGACAATCAGGATACATACAGCCCATACATTTACTGTTTGTGTACGTATGATCTCGACTCTTCCCCGTTGTGGAGTCTCTGGCCTTCATCGTCCCCGTTTTGTCATTTCCCTAGTCCCTGCATGTATTTCAGACACTGGCACATTAGCGCAGACTGAATATGTTTGTTGTTTGCTTGTTTGCCTGTGGATGAGCACAAACATGCGCTTCGAAGTGCAGTGGACCGCCCATGTGCGCAACGCTAGACACTGGCGTCTTATCAAGAACGTTTTGACCTTTCAGGCACGAAACGCCAGCAGAAGCGCATAGTGTGAACGAAGCTGTAGGGGCAGAGGTCATTTTACGCATGTAGAATATGCATTCAAACCGTTGCTAATATGCTGCTTATCAAGAAACGCGCGCTGGATGTCCGGACAAATTGCGCGGTTCATTATAGCGGATGAAGCCGAAAAGAATAAACCCTGAACTATGTGTGTGTGTATAGACGTGGATATATATTATGCGTGTATATAATGAACAACTGCGTGTTTCGAAGCGAATGTGCTTTAATTGCGAAGCCTCATTAAACGTCCTCTCGCATATAAGCACGCCGATGAAGCACCAGCCTCTCATTCCGCTCGGATGCAAACAGCTCTTGGTTCAACTGCCTGAAACCTTAGCGCACTGCTGGCGGTTCGCTGAACTTGGGGCTGCTGCTGGCGTTGGAGCTGCTCAGACTGTTCTGAGAGGTTGATGTGATCTGAGACATATGTGTATGGCTGATCAAACGTATCGGAGAATGAAGAACGATAAGAACAAAGACTGGCTTTCGGAAATTTGAACTGAAGCTTTTCTTCTAACGACATGGCTATTCATGAGAGCCGAGGCAGGAATTCAGAGCCTTCAGCAATGACACAGTGTGTGGGCCAAGCAATGAGCGACGGTCATGGGAAAGCTGGCAATGGTGCTGCATCACCACTACTAGTTATGTTGTTCAGTAGTCTTCAGCATAATGCACGTGAAGCTACCCTGAAATGGGTTAAAGCTCCCAGTACGGACTAAAAACAACACGCAGCGAAACAGAAATTGCCAGACATGAAGCACACATGGCCCGTGCAGGGCCTGCCGGGCGGCTCCTCACATCCAAGAAGCTGGAGTTGACGCTGCTGAGGTCCTCCAGCACCGGCTCGTGGATCGTTTCGGCCCACTGGTGCAGGAAGCGGATCACGCGTCGTTTGCAGGCGAGCACGTAGTCGCCGTCCGGGTTCGATTCTTGGCACGCGCGGTACGTGATCACGGCGTGGTCAAGGAAACGACCAGTCTTCGCTAGTGGGCGGCGCCGGCCAGACGCCGGAGGGCCCCGTCACACTGCGACCCGACGGAATCGTCACGAGTCCGTGATGCGCCCCCGGCTGCTATCGCCTTAACCAACCTCAAAGCTGCACTTAGGTAATTAACAGGAGGGTTAATAAACCGGAGGAAATGGTAATGAACGAAAGGGGATGGTAATAAACGAGAGGGGATGGCGCCGACGCCCTTACTGTGAGCCCGGCTTTACGCGACCGTTTTCAAAGAGAAAACGGTGCTTTGTTTCGTTGTCATCTCCAGCTTTTGGCTTATGCTTCTTGTATGGGTCTCGATGCCATGGCCGCCCTGAGCGTAGCGTTTATATGCATTTCTCTATCATTTCTGTCCGAACCTTTGAAACTGACGATGCAAGAAAAACGGCCCCAGTTAAGCAGAACCTGTTCGGCAGACGCGTGCCCCACCGCCCAGGTGGACCCGTATCTGACGCATTATCCAATACCCGACCCGTATCTGAACCAATTTTGTTCCAGGAACAGAAAAAATAGCGCTGGGCAGGAGGTCTCCCGCGTACCATTCAAAACGCGACTGCCTCGTGGTGCGTGCATGTATCACCTGCATTGGCGCGACTCACAAGAAAAATATAAACTTTGGTAATCTCCCTAGCAGCCATGGTTCAGAAAATGCTAAAGAACTACAACATACCACATCATCGAAGTGGTAACGACTTTCATGACGGCTCCATGAACAGCACTTTTCTATTTTACCAGTAAGCCGAATTCTTTCCCGACGTGGCAGCAAGTGACAGACGCCTCAGCGAGTCACTCTGAGCTGACCTTAGACCGACATATGGCCGGCTCGAAAACTGTCAACCGCCGCAGGAGGCCGTCCGCTCTGGGATCGGCCATCCCCGGAGAAACCGTCCCAACGTCGGGCGTCGGCTGACCGGAGTGCCCGGCCGAGTCGTTCGGAGGTAAGGGCCCTGTCTGTCTGACTGTCCTGAACGTCGTGTAACGGCAGAGCCGCGCCATTGGACAGGCGCAGCGCTGTGGAGTTCCGGCACTGTCCGTCGGATCGAGGACCCCTCCCCGGCGGGCGTCAGGTGACGCATGCCGAGTCAGCGGCATGCATGTCATGACCGCCGGCAGTCGACACAATAAAGTTAAGACCTAAGCCCAGTTAAGTTCTAAGGACACAAATATTAACCCGTCCCCGACTGCGAGGGGGGCAGTTGACTGCCCCCCCTGAGGTTTTTCTAGGATTGCGGGAGAACGAACAAACACACACTCATGAAACTTTGTGTGCCTTTTGCATCATCAATTTTACATGTCGTGTCAAAATTTTGACCTTAGGCCAGGTCAGGTCAAACAGACCTATGTCAAAAAAAATTTAGCGCCCTGCAACTTTTTTTGCAAAACAAGATACCTCAATAATACTTTCAGGGATTAGTGATCGTGATAGATGCAACAAATCTGCTATCTCAGGTTTTTTCGGAATTTTCCAGGTCATTGACCTAAGGTCAAGCTCATTTTTAAGACATGTCATCGTTTTTTTTCGGAAATTGACGGAATATTTCATAACATTTTTAGTGTGGAGTCAAGCAGACATCAAGTCAACGTCATTGGGCAAAGTATCAATGACTTCCAGCCATTGGCCTGAGGTCAGGTCACGAATAACTGTAGTGAACCAAAATGTACCACAGTCAAAATACGCGATGAATTACTCAGAATGGGTAGAAAATGGCAGAACTAGCTTGCACAGACGTAAGTAATACAAGGAACCTCAAAAGGTTTGAAAAGGTATTATATTTTGGAAATAAACAGGCTCTCGCGAATAAAGCTCCGCCAATTTTGTAGACTGGTAACTAATGTTTTTTCCAAAATTTAAGCATGAAACACCATCACAAAAACCACAAAGATCAATAAAATTTGCATAGATCGTCTTTTTCGCGAAAATAAAGGAACGCTAAAATTAGTTCCCGTCAATTTGGTACCGCATACGGCAGCGGCGCACACCGACAGCTGGCGGGAGAATTGCCGTGTCTTTAACTTAACGTCTCGGCGTATATATTGAGTAAATCTGGGGAAATTAGACGTGTATCGGCATTTGGGGACCTTTAATTGTGCGCTGGTGCCTTTGCCTATTCGTTATTAGTCACAGCCCTTGAGATTCAGGCCATTTCTTGGTCTCATGCAGTCGTGTATGAGAAAACATATATAGGGCGTAAATTGCTCACATGTTATCTAAAACTAAAAATGAGACCAGTTTCGAACCCTACTCGTCACAAGCTTTCCAATGGTGTGCTTATTTTTATCGTGCGACCAACCGTTCGTGAGTTAGAGGGGGGCGACCAACTTCCCCCTCAGTCGCCGATGTTCGAAACGGACCGACGGTCGTGAGCGGGTTAATCTTTCTGGGCGTAACCTTTCTCACGTACTGAAATATTCACATGGCCGGAAAATGAGCGGTTTAAAATGAAAATCGCAAAGCAAGAAAAGGATATTTGTTGATGAGTTCTTCGGTGAGCTGCTTGAAGGGGAAGAAGATGACGTGGGTGAGCAGGAAGTCGTCCAGGAAGAGGTCGCTGATGGTGATCTCGGACGCCTTCGTCTCCGAGGAGCCGCTGAAGCGCGTCTCCAACAGGTGCTCCAGCATCTTCAGCGGCGTGCCCGCCATCACCGAATACCTGAAACGAGGGAGACGCCATGGTCGTCGTCCTGCACCGGATATAAAACTGCCGCCGAAATCGCGCAGGTCAGGAAATCGCGTCATGCGGCGCTCTGGTGCGTATGACGGGGACCATCGCAGAGCGGGCCAAGTCACACGAGTCTCTGTACGACGTTCATCGCGTTTGCGTCGGGATTCGGGACGATCAGGTGTGACAGTATCCGATCATCCATCCTCTACGAGTTCCTATCAAAGGGTCAATTACAACTCACAGCACTTTCATGAGTTACAGGCGTAGCCTTTTTTGTCAGGCGTTCTTGGATTGCGGGCAAAATTTCTGACATGCCCATATATATATATATATATATATATATATATATATATATATATATATATATATATATATATCTTATATAAGCAATCGCAGCGTTTGCTTTTACCAGCTTTCTAACCGTTTCTCGATGGAGCGAGCTGTCTTCTTGAGATCGCTTGTTAATCGTAAAATCAGCGTCACAAAGACACTCACTCATTAACGTTCCGAAACATTCACTTTTCATTCCCAGCATGCAGACAGTATCGCGACGCTACGCTTTGTGTTTGAGCATTGACATACAAGGCCATGCATATTAAACATAAAAGTAATTTCATTCTTGACATTTCCTGACAGTGAAAATCAGTGCAAAGTTTCACCACCACACCAGTTCAAAGTCAAAACTATTCCTAGATGGCATGTAACTGGTTATTTCAAAGTCGCAGTGTCACGCACGACTAAATCTGGACTTTCAGTGTCGGTTAACATTTTGCATAAAAAGAGCCTCATGTACGTAAAGACGTCTGTGGTCACGTGATGAGTATCGTCGTGTTGTCAGTCAGTGTCTATCTTGTCAGAATTTCGTCGTGCGCCTGTCGTGAGTGCTGAACAGGAGCAACATCACGAAGGTGCGTGGTAAGTCGTCTTGACAGAGAAGTCGTTGTAGCACCAATGTAATGCGATTTACGAAGCCTGCAATCTTCGTGTGGGCATGTGTACTGATGCACTACATCGGTGCTTTTCAAAGTGCTGTGTTCAATCCGTCGAGTTCAGAGTCAAGCGATAGCCGCTCGGAGCAGTTACGGAAAACACAGCTGCTGAAGGTCTTAACGACGCTGGCCTTACCCACACAAAGGTTGCAGGCCTCGTAAATCGCACTAAAGCGGTGCTACAACGACTTCTCTGTCAAGACAATTTACCATGCATCTTCGTGATGTTGTTCCTACTCAGCACTCACGACAGGTGCACGACGAAACTTTGACAATACAGACACTGAGTGACAACACGACGATACTCATGACGTGACCACAGACGTCTTCCCGTATATGAGGCCCCTTTTAAACAAAAATGTAACCCGACACTGAAAGTCCAGAAAGTCCAAGTCGTGCGTGGCACTGGGACTTTGGAATAACCAGTGACATGCCATCTAGGAATAGCTTTGACTTTGAACTAGCCTGGTGGTGAAGCTTTGCGCTGATTTTCAATGTTAGGAAATATCAAGAATTAAATTACTTTTATATTTAATACGCATTACCTTGTATGTAATTGCTCAAGAACAAAGTGTAGCGTCGCTAGAACTACCTGCATGCTAAGAATGAAAAATGAATTTTTCATAACTTTAATAAATGAGTGTCTTGGTGACCCTGAGATGAACAAAAGACCTCAAGACGACAGCTCTCTCCATCGAAAAAAAGAAAACTGGTAAAAGCAAACACTGCAGTCGTTTTAACAAGATATGCCTGAAAGAAAACGTCTTACTGTAATGCATGAATATATAAATATATATATATAGGTATAAGGTCATTTTATGGATTTGCTCCAGCGGTACTGAGAAGCAGAGTTTGCTGCATGCGGACAAATTTCACGACGGACCATGCAATTTTTTGGTACCGAGGGGTTTTTGTGGCGAAAGTTTAACGCGCCATCAAGATACCACGCAACGGCATCACCTATCGCCACGACGCTCTAACGGCAGATTACCAGTTGACGGGTGGGTCAAATACCATGCGCCAAAGTCATTCGAACCCGCCTTGCCTGGGCGGAAAGACCAGCGCTCTCCAAAACAACCCACTAATTGCGGTTACCTAACACCGGCGCAATCGGATACATCGACTTCCCGGATCTCCAGACGCTCGGAGAAGCTTTGTCTCGGAAAGGGCGTGTCTTCCTGCTGCACAGCGAAACGAGCCACCACCAGCTCCGCTTTCAGGAGGAAGGTCATACGGCTTCTCCTGTCAGGAAACGGCTCTCCAACTCTGCTGAATGAAAAGCTGAGTCCTCAAGTCTGCTCATGGGAAAACGAGTCGCCACCTCTGCTCCGTGAGAGGTTGAGTCCACAGGTCTTATCTACAGCAGGAAGGGTCTTCACTTCTGGCCTGCGGGAGGCCGAGCCTTCGGGGCTTCTCCACAGGGCGACCGATCGCCACCTCTGCTCCGCGAGAGGCCGAGTCTGCCCCGCAGGATGCCGGGTCCCACCACGGCCCCGTGAGGCGGACGCTCGCTCGCCAGCCCCGCCTGGCGGCAGGCTGGCCCTCCGGCCGGGACCCGCCGCCGGCGGCTCTCCCACCTGCGGCCGCAGTGTTGATCTTATCCGAAGTTGGCCGCCGAGCCGCCAAGACCGACGGCAAACAAAAACATTCGCCGGCCGCCGGCGCGCCGTTGCCGCTCGCCGGGCCGCGGCGGCACCAATTACAGCGCAGCAGTGTTTGCGGGCTGCGGCGGCAGCGAGCGCCGCTGAAAACCCCGCAGAGACGTCAGGTGCCGATTCCTCAATTAGTATCCCGCCAGATCGTTCGGCGCGCGGCCTCCGTCGCGTCATCGGAGCGGGAGGCGAGCGACGGTGCGGTGTCTCCGCTCCGTGCCGGGAGACGGCGCGGCGGCGCGCGCTGCACGCACAGAGCCGCGCCGGACTGATTAGCTTGAGATCAGAGCGCGGAGGCGGTGCGGCAGGAGAGCGCCGGAGGCGGCGGCCGGGCCGGCCAGAGGACGGGAGGCGCCCGCGCGCCCGCCGGCCGGCGCTCGTGACGGCGACAGTCGACAGGCCGTGACGTGACGACACGCGGCGCAACGCCGTCACAGACGCCGTCCCACCCGGAGAGCTCCCCGACGTCGGCTGCCGCCAGTTAGCGACCATATCAGCGCGGCGCCGGGCTGCGGAGCGGCCGACGGGAACGGTCGGCGGCGCCGCCGGCCGCCGTCCGGCAGACAGAGTGTCCCCCGGCGGCCGTGATGCCCGCCGTCGCATGGAGTCGCCGGGCCCGCCCGGCGCCGCCAGAGCCATCTTTCGGCCGGCCGGGGAGACGGGGCTGGCTGGGGCCTTCAAGACCGGAAGGAAGTGTAAACGCCACATCGAACGACACTGGGAGGAAGGAGCAGTTTTTGCAACACAGCGTTCGTACGCCGAATTCGGAAACCCGAGTTTCTCGTTGCTAAGGTGCATATCGATGTCCGGCAATCCATTCTGCTCGTGTCAACGCTCAAAAATGGTATATATATATTACAGGTCTGCTCCGTGCGCATTACACAGCTCCCGAACGGGCGCCGTTGCAGGCCCCTATAAGCTCCTGATCTTAACGAATTCACGTGAGTTTCGCTTTCTGCTATATTTAGGAGCTCGGACGGCCCCCGCCCAATTGCCCCTGGAATTCCATATTCAGCTCAGCTCTGTCAAAGGAGTGGATTTCAATTCACAAAGCTCTTCATAGGAAGTTAACGTGGTGAAGTGTGGGTGCAGATGTCGTAGCATACTAATGGCTGTTATTCCCCTCCAGAACAAGGGGTTGAATATAACGGTGCAGTGTTTGAGAAGTTCTAAATAACCAAGTACAGATGACGGAGAAATTTAGCGCGGACAAACACAAATACCCCGAGACGCTGTCGCGTTAACCAACCTCAGTGCGGCACTTAGTAAATTCGACAAGCGTCGCTTGATCCTACTTCATCTGATCCTCCTTATGATTACCTCGTCTACTAATCTCTTCATCCACCAAATCAGTTCGAACGCAGACTTCACCTGCACATTCCTTCCTACGTTCGCTCCCATGATTTTGAGAACGGACTTCGTCCGGGAACCTGAAAGCTTTCAGGTCACCTTGGCGCGGCACTGGGCCCAGCTGCTCGCTAATGGTGTCTATTCCCTACGTCAGCTTGTTCTAATGGGACTGCACTGGCGACCAAACTCTCTCAGCAGAGGAAAATTTAGGCGCAATCTGCTTGAACTGAGCGCGATTTGTGGACCCGAAAGCGGAAAAATGTCACCGGCAAAGCGAGTGTTGCTTCGCTGTACACTTGGCAACATTAAATACATGTCATTCACACAGACATAAGAAGTCTCCGTCACATGTTAGCAGCACCTGCAAAAGGCCAGATTCGGTCGTGTCAAGTTCTAGGTTCGTTTTTATGTCCATGGTGTAAGAAGAAAATCAGGGACTTCACTCTTGCAAGCAACGAAAGGCAGACAAGGAATAAACTTATGTGTGAAATAATGTTATGTGCTGTGTGAAGGCAAACATGTCAAATGCGTTCCACGAGAGTGAGTAATTGCTCAAATTTAGAGTCAGACATAGCTGACTGGCACAGTCGGCACTTTAAAACAAGGTCACGATTTTCGAGGCAGCCCGACTTGAGCTGAGATCGGACCGCGTCTATAGACTCTCCGTCTTACCCTGAAGCCCACATGGAGAGTCGGAACAACGGCGGATCAGGGGGTGTGACAAGGGTCGAGCAGGGTTCTGCCGTGGCAGATTTCTGCCGCCCCGCTCGCACTGCCGCACCGCTGGCCTTAAAATCACCCACTGGCCAACGATTATCACTGGTCAGATAGTGGGTCACAGGCTACGGGCCAAGCCAGTGGCCACGAAGAGGATCACTCGGACTGACCTCAGGGAGGTTAACTTAGCCAGACACGCTCTCCACTCCAGTCCGCTTTAACTTAGACCATGCGGAGGTGGGCAACTGCACAAAGTTCGGAAGAGGCTGAGAAATGTCCACTGTACAGATTGACAAGAATAAAACAAACGTATTGCAATGTGCCGAAGCTTACGAGGATGTGCGCAATGTGTGCTGAGAACACCTTGTTGTTTTACAAAGAAAAAGGGTGGAGAACCTGGGTTTGGCACCACTCCGTCTAAAAATGGAAATCAATCGTGAAAGAAGGACATTTTAAAGGCTTTGCAAATCATTTCCGTTTCCTTATCTTGGGGACTCATCACAAGGATGTCTAATTCGCGCAGAGTTTTTGTGAGCATATTGAAGAAGATTGTTTTCTGGCATCACTTCTGAGATGGTTTGATACCGCGCAGTCCTTGACGAAACTGCTGCCGACCTCCTGCCAGGCGTAGGCTCGGGATTCAGCAGTGAGGACGCACCTACCAGCTGTCTTCGTTGAGCACTGGTGACGACTGCGGACCTACTGAGATTGAAAACACGGCGCCGCTTGTCCGCGACCTACCGTCTTTTCGTATTGTTCTGGCTGGTCGGTATGCAAGACTTGTTTGTGCACAGAAAAAACATCCTCAAACGCCGTCAACCAACGGAAAGGCAGGCATGAAACGCGACATCCTTTCCCGCGACAATGCACAAACCCATTCCTTAGGGAAATCTAGCGTGTCGAATGAAGGTCGCCGACCATCTTCCTTTGAAATATTATTTTAGGGACGATTTTCCTGCTGGCAAACGAACTCCAGCGACAAGAACTGATAACGCTGCGCCGCTCGAGCCTTACCTCCGCAAGTCAGGAAAGTTTCATCCGTTTTCGCTCAAGCAATTCCTCTCCCCAACGTGGTGGCATTGTGATCTGCCTGCCGCTGGGACGGACCCTGAGCACTGAGGGGAGCTGCCACTGCTCAGACGGCAGGGTAAAGTAAGGTACTTGAAACATGCCGGGTGGTCGACAGAATCTTGACTCTCGTTCTGCGATCCGACGGCCATCGACTGGCCACCATGCGCCACGCGGCGGCCACCTCTTATGACGTCACCGCCGAAATCTAGCACAGCCGAAATAGAGCCTTCAAGCCGCGACTGAAGGACTTCTTCCCGCCTCGTCCCCCGCTCTCATTTTGGCGACGCCATCCGTGAAACACTGATGTCTGTACGGACATGTTTCATGTGATTAAGATGAATACGGTTACATTTACACCATTTCCATTCTGTAGTACATTACATTAATTTACATTTACATACAAAGTCCATTACATTTGCATATTGCACTCTATCAACTGCATTTCATAAAATAATTTTCACCGAGAAGCGGATGCTAAGGTGCTGTGAATTTCAGGAGGCGACGAGGACCGGCAACAATCCTTTTCTCCTACCCTTCTGACCAGCCAGGCTTGTCTGAAAACCTAACACGACCCCACCTCCCTTTTTTAAGCGTCACGTGCGCCCTGAGGACAACTTTGCTATTTTCAATTGAAAACTTATCCATCACTATCTGACTGAAAAAACCAGGGGACCTCGTAAATCCAGAGCAGAGCGGCAGACCTCGCTGTAACAACATCTACCACAAGTACTCTTCCAGCTACTACTACTAATAGTGCCGTACTTATTGGGTTAAGATCCGGTTGAAGATCCGGTTGAAGAACCCATACGTCAACAGGTCATTCAGGAGCAGTGCCACGCAACGTTCTTTGGAACACCAAATGCGATGTAGATCGCATTTGTCTAGTCCAGTTCTAAATGGCATCTTCATATTGGACTTCTCGACCGCAACAGATGTCCTGGCAGCTGCTGAAGGCAGCTGCTGAAAGAAGACGGTGCATAATATTTATAACGTCTCTTCTCCTTGGCTAATCTCTCCACGGGTTTGACGAATTGTACCACAGTGCGCTGCAGTCCAGATGTGCTTCAGTTGACTTTTACTGAAGTACTTTAAAACCTCGCCCGGCGAGGTGGGAGGCTGCTCCCCTACGTCATTCTTTTCTGACAATATAGAAAGTATTGGGGCTAGGACGCTAAAATTCAGGGCATGTGAGCTTTCATTCATCGCGCATCTTTTTAAAAAGCCGTTTGTTAAGGTCAGTTCACGAAGACATGACGTCGTTCTCAAAAGTCTGAAGACCAGTTTTGCGCAAAAATGCGTCTTTTTGTGGGCTTATTTCAATGTTTGGGGAAGCAAATCACACTAAAGAAGCAACCTGGGGACAAACTACTTGTCAACAGACGACACCTATGGGCTCGACTAAGTTCAAGACCCTCTCAAGGCCAACAGAGGTCAATGAACTCGAAAGACTTCCGACGACTTCGGATACGTTGAACATCGGATAAAATGAACTGAATATGCTAGAATGGCACAAAATGGATGCCAAATTGAAAGCCATGGCCCCAAAATACCCCAACTCAGTCCGCAGTCAATAAAGTCATCGAACGTCAACCGAGGTCACTGACCGCGGATAACTTCGGATGGTCTTTTTTATCTCGGGTCCATGTTAAGGCATTTTTGAATGCTAACTTCGAATCTTGCATTCATTTTACACCATTCTGATTGAACCAGGTTTATTTCATGACATCCGGAGATCTAGATTCCATGTCATCCCACCCGATCACGGGATGTGAACTGACCTGACCTGTTCTGTTGGTCGGAAGTAACAGTTAAGAGTATCATTAAATTTGCAAGGCTTCAGAAATCCTGTGCTCCTTATTCGGTGTCTCTGTGAAACTTTGTGTTCTGTGGCCTTTTATACAAAAAGTTTAGCCATTTTCGCCAATTTCGGGACATTGGCGTGACTTGGGAGGCCACCGGTTAACCCCAAGTCCAAAACCCAAGATCACTGGCTGACTCTCAAGGCGAGCAACATGCTCGCCTTTGTTTCGCGGCTCTAGCTTGATTAGGAGCAAAACGGTGAGAGGGGTCCAACCCACCCTATCGCTATGACCTTAGTTAAAAAAGCCTGTGACAGGCAAAGTTTAACAAGTTACGAATGATCAAATTATCACCCGACGGTGATAGCAGAGCCCGCAAAAGCAGGGAGCGCGTTTGATGAACAGGCCACCCGCTTGACATTGTGCACGGCGTCCCTCGTCCACTCCGCGGCTGGCATTGACTCAATGAGATAAAACAATGCCAGGTTCTCAGCAGATTATCGCAAATCAGTTGAGAACAACCTCGTCCCGGTTCCAAGTGCACCAGCCGTTCAATTTACCTCACCGGATCATGACGGCTGGCCTGTGACGTAAGCCTCAGAATCAGTTTCATTTGCCGCCGACTACGCTCTCACTCTGAGAAGTCCGGGCGGGCTTCCTGAGCATTCGTCCCTGTAGGGGGGGGGGGGGCTCGTGCCTCGAGGGGACGCCAACTCACTTGAACTGAGCGGCCGAGCCAGGCTCCGGCAGCTTCTCCAGCACCAGCACATCTTTGCCGTGTTCCTTCAGGCGCACCGTGTTCGCCTCTACGTCGCGCAGGATCCGGTTGAAGTCCTCCTTGTCGACGCGCAGGAAGAAACAGCTGTCCTCCCGGCAGACAATGGTGGCCGCCCTGACGAACACGAGGCCGCCATTTTAGTCCGATGGTCCCGGCCGGAGAGGCGCAGAAAACTTTCCGTAACCAAACCCTGACGACGGCGGTGAGTTGGCGGATTGCGTTTGCCATCCCCGGAATACAAGATGTTTTGCGGGTCGTGTATGAACGTGTGCAACAGGACACGAAACCCCATCTATGCCTTGTCCGTGCTTAGTAATGATGAACGAGACCCACCTCGGTGGTCTCTGGCTAACGACCATCGGCGCAGCGGGGGGAGGGGGCGGAAGGCCCCCCTCAGGCCCGCATTTTTCGTGAAAACCATTGCACATCATCTTCCCAGCAGGCGGTTCTCGTACCATTTCAGTTCACACTGAGCTCCGGGCTCCCTCCCCTTAAGAAAATCCTGGCTGCGTCCCTGCTGACGGCTGGCTGCAGGTAAAAAAGTACTTCCACGTACGCCGAGATTCTAATTCTTCAGACAGGCGTAGCGATACGGTAAGAACCCCGTACCTCGGAACAAAACACGCAGCAATGCGACTCTCGTGAAAATAATTACGGCCTAATAGCTTTCCGGAAACTTTCGAAACCAAAAGTTTCGGTGAAATAGAACTCTTCGAGAGATGTATTACGCGGCGACCACGGGACAAATAAGAAAACGACTTGACGAGAAACTTCCTAACAAGGCTAACAAAATGATGTGGTGAAATTTCAACCTGTCTTATAAAGAAACATTCATGCTTCAGTTTAAACACTCCGGTTTCTAATCACGAACAGTTTGGAGTATCCAACTTCTGACGGGAGGCACATTTCAACCAAGAGCCTTCAGATTTCGCAAGAACCAAACCTTCAGATGTCAAACAATCCGTAATCAACAGCAAGTCAAATCACCCCTATCTATTCACAGCTCCTTCCCAAGGAGCATGAGCTTATCGAAGTGCGCCACAGCTACGGTCATTACGGAAACAAAGTGTTCCTGGAGCCCAGGCTTTGGAGAAAGGATCGTATTTTTGGCATACAAAACAGACTTACGCTTGGAAAATCTCTGGGGACTCGGATGGCTTACAGTTCAAACGTGAGAGGATGCTTTCCTTCAAAGTTTGCTTAAAATACGTAGTTGTCATCGAGATGAGCAGGCGCCTAATTGCGACATACAACACAAAGCGGCTCAGCATGCTTGCGGCTTTTTTTACAAACTGTCGATGCCTAGGATTTAATTACTATGCAAGATGAGTTGATCACACATATTTGTACGCGAATGTTAATCGCAGCTGACGTTTTAAAATCAGAATAATACTTCTTGGAACAATGACGGAAAAAGTTCTTCTTTAACAGAGTTTTAGTTCGTTCCCTTACCCTGAGTGCGATGGACAAAGCCGAGAGTGATTTGCATCCCTGCTGTAACAATGATTACAGTCGCTTTACTGCACCCAAAAACTCGATGCTACCGACCTGTGATGTTAATCGGGCATTGACTGGATGGAGTTAAATGCCACCCCTGGAGCATTTCTTGGATATCTCCCAAACAAATGAACGCGGCGTCTGGAAACTTTCAGTGCCTTTTTTACATCCATTATGCACATACTGACAAGTCATCCTGGGTCACCCTAGGTCAGATATGCATTTTCCACTTCCCGGGTCCAGTGACAACACATTTTACAAACGAAACTGAATAAACTGATTTTTGGACACAGCCGAATGGCTTGTGGAATTTTCTTTCAAGAAATTACACACAACTTACGCAGCAATTTTCTACAACAATGCGGGATCTTGTGTGTATGTGATCTTTAACGATTTTAAGCAGATTTCAGCTTAGCGAATAAACTGGTGGCGTCCGTTTGGTGTTTTGGATGACCAGTGTGAAGAGATCAGTCTTTGTAACGTTGTGCAACATTCTGCGAAAATGTGCGACATCGGCAAGATCTGACTGTAGGATCATCCAGAGGTTGCATATGGAGTTCACTAGCGTGCCAACACTCAAAAACACAAAATGTTGCAATGTTGCATGTGCATGGTAACTGAGGCCATTGCAAGGGTATAATGCACCTAAAAATTTTTTAGTGTGACATTTTGGAAACCTCCGTGTCAAACGGCCCAGGAAAAATGCACTGCATGACCCGTCATCACAAACGTCAAATTTGACCTCGGCTGTGACCTTGACCTTTGATGACTTTGGATCAGGTAAAACTTGGAATATGAGAAAAAACTACCAGAGATATATTGCAATGCAAATTTGTGTCTCGGTCTGATTTTCACTTGAGAATAGACAACTCTGGAGGAAATGGTCACTTTTCGGTTGTTGACCTGACCTGTGGCGTCAAAGACCCAAAAGTAGAGAAAATGCAGATTTCACAAAGTCGCAGTCACAAAAATGCATATGTCACAAGACTTCGCGGCTCGGCGCTATCGTTTGTCATCTGAATCAGCTAAATCGGGCCATGGGTATATGGGGCGGGGGGGGGGGGGGGCGTTAAACACCTCCCCATCAATGGAAGGTGACGGGGAGACGTTTAACTGTTGTTAAACGCCCCCCTATATTATGACATAGGGAGGTGTTTAACACCGATGTTAATCCATCTCCTCGATGTCATAACACCCATCAACATGTAGAACAATTTATTTTCCGTGGTTGAGGCCGATCTGATCTGACTCTAGTCATGTTATGTTCGTTCCATTTCGTTTCATACCGTTCCGTCCCGCTTCATTCCGTGCCATGCCGGTCTAGTCTGGTTCAGTCCGGCTAGGTCCGGATCTGCTCTCTCCTACCTTCTAAACCCGTACCAGTCTGGTTAAATCCAATCCGATCCGATTCGGTCCGATCCAGTCGGGTCCGGCCGGGCCCCGTCGGATCGGGTCCGGTCTTGTCGGGTCCAGCCCGATCCGGCCACTCTACCTGGGGGCGTCGTTGATGAGCGCCAGGTTGCCGAAGTCGTCGCCGTCGTTGAGCGTGGTGACGGTGCCTTTGCCGTGGATGACGACGTTGACGGAGCCGCGTAGAATGATGTACCACGACTGGCCCTCGTCGCCCTGGTGAAACACTGCCAACAGGCGGACGGACTCAGATTAGTCCAGAGGCCGCCCAGCGAACCTCTGCCGACAGACAGCAGTCTGTGATGTCTGAGTATGTTTGGCGAAACCTTGCCGATAAGCTCGGGTGTTAACTGATGGGGGGATGGCAGTGGGCACATGAAGTATGCATCCTTCTTGGGGCGAATCTAAGATAAAATTAGTGTGTTTATGTAACAAATAATTTTCGAGAGCTTTTTCCGGATTCTGGGTCACGCACGAGCGCGCAGAAATGTGGGTGCAATGTCGTAAAACTGGAACATAAAGACCCTCATGAAGTCGCGCACTGATAAACTACATTTGCTCCATTCATAACCGGACCAGAAAAAAGGATCGAACAAAATGTTGAAGGCCCTTTCGCGGGATGAACTAGGAGAATGAAGTCAGACGTCATGAACACAGGCGAGGCGTCCAACGCCGGATGGACGACGTCTCATCCCTATCGCGGGGCTCACGTGGCCGACACTGTTCCAAGAACGTCCCCGCCACCCTCTGACGTCATATCTAGACGGAACCCGCCACAGCGCCGGTACGGGTGACTGTTCAGGGACCTCCCTGTCGCCCGTCACCCGGCTCGAAACAGCGTCGCCTCGTGCGCTGGCGGTGAAGCCCTCGTCCAATATGTGTCCGGCGCGAGACGCCGACGCCGAGGCGAGACGGCTGAAGTCTCCGCCGGCCGCCGCCTCGCCTCGTCTCGTCCCGCGGGACGTGGGGACGCAATAAGCGGTCTGCGGCGCGCCGCAAGTGCACTTGAAGGACGGTCCCGGGAGCTTATTACAGCCGGACTAATGAAGCCCGCAAAGCGGCCGCTATTCGGCGCGCCGCTTACAAAGCGGCCGCAGTCCGGCTCACTGCCGGTGGCGCACGACGAGCTGCCTTAATTAGGTCCAACGACTGAGCAGGCAATAATGCCTATCGTCTAAAGGCGACGAACAAGGAAAAGAGGTGCCTTTTCGGTTCCAAATGCTGATTCAGGGACTCAGATGTGCTGAACGACATAAGATCGTCATACGCCACGAAGGGCATGACCGTTTCTGGAGGCGGAATGCAGGCAGTCGGGTAATGCACGGAACATCATGATTTGAAAAACTAAATTCATTTTTCTACTCCTCATGAACTATACGTGACAGGAGCAGGAAGAGCAGCGATGCTTAAAAACATCACCCGCCTTAAATAATCTGGGTAGGCATTTGGTATATCCTGAAATATCCTGAAAATATCCTGTTTTCGTTCTCCGTGAAACTGGTACAGCGAATAAATGAACGTCCACAAAGCAAATTCGCGCAACTAAATACCAAGACCAGAGACAAAAAAATAAAGTTCGCGATGTTACATTTTCATTGCTCCGATACTTTCTGGGTGTTCGTCAGATTGTCAGAGCCGTAAAAACAATAAACAGTTACGACCAGTTTCGGAAAACAACGCAGCGGTGACCTCTCCCTGGGAACAGACAGATCCGACCCTACCGCGTACGGCCCTCCGCCGTCCGGCGTCCGCTACTCACAGATGGTGCCCGCCTTCAGGTGCGACTCGAAGACAATGACGCCGGCCAGCTCGCGCTTCACCGAGTTGGTGAGGTGGGAGAGCGCCTTGATGTGCATCAGCTCCTCGTACACCATCTCCAAGTCCTCGGCCGAGCGCTGGTTCGACCTGCCCGAGTTGGAAGGTCAGCAGGCCATCGGATACGGACTTCTGAGGGCGTTGTTGGTGGGCAAGAGTGGGGGTCCTCGCCAGGGTGGAACGTCTCAACCGAGACCGGCGGTATGGTAGCCGACAGGATACGACGAAGATCAACGGATGAACATCAAAGGAGCAGAACGCCGCGCCCTCAGGCCTGGTGCCGACCTGTGCGAGACGAGCGAGGGCCTCGCCGGGAGCGAACGCGTCACTCCACGGTCACACACTCCGGAGGAACATCCGGAGCGCACGAGGAGAGGACCGCCTCCTCGAGCGGTCCGAAGTCTACGGCATGAGGCCCAGACAGCCAACGGTGAGCGGCACAACACAGCTCCTGCAGGACGCCAGTCGGCCGGGGATCGCGTGCTGACTGCACGACCGCGGGACGGCCCTGTGAGGGTGTCGTCAGCCGCCGCGACGCTCCCCCCAGGCCAACGATGAGCACAGTTATCAGCCGCCGTTCGCTGAATTGCGGTGAAAATGGGCCACCGGAGAACGGAACAGCAAATCGACGTTGTCCGACAACTGTGTCGTACCACGTTCGGGGTTTTTAGGATCGGGTTGACTGCAGTCCTGGTATATGATGTGGAATGTACGAAACCATACCGAAATATGCATTACATGTATGCAAAGAAAATGATTTGAATCGGGACATGAAAAGTGGGAAAGACGGAAAAGATGAAGGCGTGGAAAATGACGCACGAGGATGATTTTTTACGCTTCGTGACACCTCAATTTACGAGTATCATTTCGCCATTTTGGCAAAGTGAGCCAAATACATAAGCCGATACAACAAAGCGCGACACAACTATTTCACCATAAACTCAACCTGTGCACCACCCCAAATACTGCGTAAAACACCCGGTGCAATCCTGCTCAGGGTGAAGAGGACCGACGCACGAGACCCGGCGGGCCCGACTCACGGCTTTCGCAGGATGAGCCTGATGAGGGCGTCCGGCGCCCGCTGCTGGAGCGTGGCCAGCGCAGCCGGCAGCTGCGACTCGGCCTCGCGCCGCTCCGCCGACGTCGGGTTCATCGACCCGATCACGTCCACGTCGTCCCGAAATCGATAGAATAGGTACTTGTCCCGAAACGGGTGCTCCCGAGTCACTGGAACAGCGGCGCGTCGTCGTCAGAGGGCGTTTCAGCGCCATCGGCGATGGCGCGAGCGCAGCTCGCAGCGGACGGCTTTGGGGAAAAGCGAATCAGGGTTTTGCACCCTCCTAATCTTGTTTGTGACTCAAAACGCGTCGCGCTCTACCGTAAGTGCTCATTTCCTCACGTGCGGATCAAAAGAAACAGAAACACTCTCCAATAATAACCTGCTTAACAAATATCAGCTCTCACTGGAATTCAAGATTAGCATTCCGCTCTTTCTGAGCGTCGCATTTAACAATATTTGTCAGTCATAAAATGAAATAGATACCATTCGTCGAGAAATTAGAAAGTGTCTGAGATGAAGAACAGCATCCAGCCAAGAGGAAAATAAAAGACGCAGCTGTTTCCGACTTCTTTAAATAGTTATTATTGCAATGATACGACTATAATATGTTCATTGCCGCATTTTACCATGGTATAAGTACTATTTTTGCCACTCTATCTCTATCTATAAAGACTCAATTCAGTTCAACACCGAATATGTCACACATGACCAACACCGAATAAAGCGGATACCTTAGTGGCACTGTCGAGAGGGGCCAAGTGAAAGGAATCAATGTCGCAAGCGTTCATTTGGTAATTTTGTTAATTTTTTTCCAAACAACCGGATGGCCAGATGTTACAGTTACGGATGGAATGATGGGTTCCACCGTGGTTAAGAACAAGTTCATTGTTTAAGCATGGCGACACCATATTCTTACATTTATTTTCAGGAAGTTTGTGGGCGCCCGGACGCTGTAAGCAACTTCACCCCCCCCCCCCCCCGTAACGCCGCATGTGATGCTTTATGAAGTCCTCGGATACGCTGCCAGTTCCATGGGGTCCGATGAAAGGTGAGTTATGGGTGAGCAATATCATGGATAAAATATGGAGAGCATGCTCACCCTGCGTATGCGACCAATGGACAAGCAGGACTGCAAGACTCAAACTCGCGATATAATTCGTGGTCAAGACAGGTTACCATTTCGCATTTGCGAACCTACTTCCTGGTAGCTACTGGTTATGCTGTCGAGTATTGGGGGCATTTACTGCAGGACGTGACGCACACTTCGCTAAAAGCTAGATACCTGAATTGCTAAGGAGTCTAGATCAGTACAATCTGATAACTTAAGTACCTGCAAATGGACGAAGACAACGCCGGCAGCAACGCTGAGAGCGTCATAAATCTAACGAAGACAGCATTCCGAATAATGATGACGACAATGCCGTGGGTAGATGGTGAGGACGATACCTGGCGCAGGCGAAATGGTGACCCGTCCCCGACTGGGGGGGAAGTTAACTGCCCCCCTGAGGTTTTTCTGGGATTCCGAGAGAACGAACACACAGAGTCCCGAAACTTCGTGTACATTTTGCTTTATCAATTCTACATCTCGTGTCAAAATTTTGACCTCAGATCAGGTCAGGTGCCTGACCTAGGTCAGGTCAAACAGACCTATGTCCAAAAAAGTTTAGCGCCCTCCAACTTTTTCGCAAAACAAGATATCTCAATAATACTTTCAGGGATTAGTGATCGTGATAGATGCAACAAATCTGCTATCTCCAATTTTTTGGAATTTTCCAGGTCCTTGACCTGAAGTCAAGCCTATTTTTAAGACATATCGTCGTTTTTTTCGGAAATTGACGGAATATTTCATAACATTTTTAGTGTGAAGTCAAGCAGACATCTAGTTGCCGTCATTAGGCAAAGTATCAACGACTTCCAGGCATTGACCTGAGATCAGGTCACGAATAACTGCAGTATATATAATAACAAAATATATAATAATAACAGTATATATAATAACAAAATGTACCACCGTCAAAATCGGCGATGAATTACTCAGAATGGGTAGAAAATGGCAGAACTAGCTTGCACAGTCGTAAGTAATACCAGAAACCTCAAAAAGTTTCCAAAAATTGCATATTTTGGAAATAAACAGGCCCTCGCGAATAAAGCTCCGCCAATTCTGTAGATTGGTAACTAATTAATTTTTCCGAAATTTCAGCCTGAAAAATCATCACGAGAAACACAAAGATCAATAAAATATACATAGATAGGCTTTTTACGCGAAAATAAAGTGACGCTAAAATTAGTTCCCGTCAATTTGGTACCGCATACGGCAGCGGCGCACACTGACAGCTGGCGGGAGAATTGTCGTGTCTTTAACTCAACGTTTCGGCGTATATATTGAACAAATCTGAGGAAATTAGACGTGTATCGGCATCCGCGGACCTTTACTTATGCGCTGGTGCCTTTACCTAGGCGTTATTAGTCACAGCCCTTGAGATTCAGGCCATTTCTCGGTCTCATGCAAGCGGCTATGAGAAAACATATATAGAGCGTAAATTGCTTACATATTATCTAAAACTAAAAATGAGACCAGTTTCGAGCTCTACTCATCACAAGCTTTCCAACGGTGTGCTTATTTTTATTGTGCGACTAACCGTTCATGAGTTAGAGGGGGGCGGCCAACTGCCCCCGCCCCAGTCGCCGATGGTCGAAACGGACCGACGGTCGTGCGCGGGTTAGCATACAGTCTGCGTTAGAAACATTACTGTCCGAGTGAAGCTCGTAGTCAACGGAAATGCCACGATACACTGCCTCTTCGGCGGGGGAGGGGGGGGGGCTGCAGCGGCTCCACAGTCGCTGTCATAGTCGGTACGGCCATGGCTGGGGATACAGAGTCGTGTGCAGGACGGTGGGCATGCAGGAGCGGCTGCACAACTGGTACGCCGCGCTTGAGTTGAGTCTTGAGCGGGCCGGTATTCCCACCGCGAGTTCGTGCCGGCACCCGCGGGGCGGTCACGAGCGGTCGCGACCACGGAGCCGTGTGCCCGGTGATGAAATCTACCCCGCCCGCTGCCGGCTATTGTTCTGCCGCCTTGGCCGCGCCACGCAGGCCGCCACACATGTGCTGCCACGAAAGGAGCCCCGATTATAAGCTTTCAGTGGCGCGGTGCCGCTGCTTCCCCGGGCCCGTGAAGAGCAGTAAGCCCGATGATCGTGCCATGAGACCTACAACAGCTGGGGCCAGGCACATGCGCTTGACGTCATCCCCCCCCCTTCCTCATCGCACGTCGCCCCACCATCCGAACCTAAACGGACAACTGATGTTCATGACTCCGATTTGAACTGCGCCACGAAACAGTTTACTTTTCTTTTTCCTTGCTTGTTTTGAGAAGCTAGGAAACGGATCACGACGCCAATACGAACATCCAAAAGGAAATACCAGTAACAGAAGCATATTAGGTTGATTCCCGTTCCGCGCCCTTCCTTCACAACTCCTCGCTGACTGCAGCAACCGAAACCACCATTCTGGTATTTTCCCTCCATTCGCATAGATTAACCCTATTCCCGGCAGGGGGAGGGCTGAATCCGCTCCCCTCGGGTTTTTTGCTTGCCAATTCCAGGCTTTTTAACGCAGCTTCACGAAACTTGGTCACTTTTCCTAGCTATTCTTTCTACATGCCGTGACAAAATTTCAAAATTCCATTTTGCTCAGGGGCGGAGCCAGGCAACGTTTTTGTTAGGCACCTCAGGCCATTTTTGGCCATGTTTAGGGTAAAAGGAAAATGGCTGCCAAAAAACAGAGTTTTAAAGACAGGACTTAAAACTTTATATGGATGTATAGCGAAATAGTTGAGAAATGCGCAGATATAGTTTTGTTCTCTTGAGGTCATTTTACAAGGTCAGGTCAAGGTCAAAAGTCAAAATTTGTTTTTTCGCTATAATTTCGGGGCCGTTTTTTCAAATACCAAACCCGGAACATATATGACGTAGAAGGATGCCTTCTACTTGTGTACCAAGTTTTAGCTTGATATCAGGTCGGGTTACGGAGCTATGACCTAAAATGTCAGTGCGCGTACCCTATATCGCAATAGCCATAAAACGAAATTTTTGAAATGGAGTGAATTCAAATGATTGAAAACGTTTAAGGATAATATTAAATACACAGGAGATCATTCCAAGTGACCCCAAGGTCACTGGAGGTCATTTAAGGTCAAAGGCCACAAGTTGATCTGAGAAACGTGTGACCATGAAATTCCCCCTTTTTCATGTCCCTGGCACCGCCTATGCTAACATTATACAAACATTGTAATGCGATTTGTACTTCTTTAGTATAACATGACTAGCAGAAGCCAAAAAGGGTGTTTGCCTTTTCTGTTCATCCAGTTGTTAGAAAACTAATCCTCCTATTTTTGAAACCCTGTGAACGCCCATGAATTTTCTCAAAATTTCAGATTTGGGGACCCATGATAAAAGCCCCATCCATAATCTTTCGATTCATGCCAGTTTCATCGAAATCGGTCGATAAACAACGGAGTTATAAGAAGTCCAAAAGTGCCCTCCATTTTGACATTTTTGCCCTCCCTGTATCCACAAATTTCAAAATTTTGAAAATTTCTTTTCATTAAAATGTAGTTCACGTCACGGCAAATCGATTGTAGTTTATTGCGATGAAATCGGACGAATAGTTCTCGAGATCTGGGGGGTGGGGCCGAATCCGCCCCCCTGCCGGGAATCGACCATACCGTCTAGCCCTCCGGGAATAGGGTTAACGATGACAGTGAGTCATCTCCCCATCTCCTCCACCCTATGAAAGTCTCGTCCTGTGCTGTGCTCGTTAACCAATGTTTTCGGCGGATAATTGGTGGGTCACTGCGGCCAACTAAGCTTGGGATGCGGGATATTCGGCAGCCACCACGAACGCCAACCGCAGCAAAGTGAGTAATTACTGCACGTCAACCGACAACAAACAAAATAACCCACAGCGTCGACAGGCAAGCTAGAATCGAGCACAGTAACGTCTTGTCGAACGTGTTGCAGGAAGAGAGGTCAGAGAACACCTCAGAATTTTATAGCACTGCATCTTCTCTGCAATAATCCAGTCTTTTAAAAAAGCACTATTGGTGCAATAACGCTACCTATCAGGAAGCGACGCATAGCTTTGAAGGGGTGTTGTTTACCTCGTAGTCCGCACTTGCCAGCCATCGATCATTGTCTCTTAGAGGTGTTAAATATATTCTGCGATCATTTGTAACACACACGCCACGGTTATGGACTCAAAGGTTTGAAAGGAAAATTTGCCTGGTAGTTTCAATCCAGCGAAAACTTTAAGCGGGCCTGTGACAAAAACAAGTGCCTAAGAGAAAAATCTAAAACGGGCGCGTCGATGTAAATGTAGACCAAACTTATGAACTACCATAACCTGCGGTGGCTTCAAATTAAGCTAATAAAAATTGCACGGCACACCCCACACGATGAGCCCCTAGCAGACCTCGCCCCCGTTCCCAGCACCCTCCCGAATAACGAGGTCTGCCGGTGCCTCCGTTTCGCAGCAGGCAGTGTAAGTCTGGCGTCCAACGACCGCCAGGACATCGCCCCGTACCCTCTCATCAATCGCCGAGCACACCCGATTGTCGGGGCCGATCGCTTTACGGCGCCGACCGCCGGCGCCGGCCGGGCCGGGTCGGAGGTGGCCCGGCCGGGTGAGAACGCCGACCAGCCGCGGGTGGCCGCGGCCGGGCGCCTCCTCCGTGCGGCTGAGAGCGGCGGTTTTTGTGCTCCGTGCGTCCATTGTCGCGCGGCCCGGCACAATGGTGGAGAGGAGTGCGCGGCCACCTTTGTTACGGCACCAGCAGACAGTGTGGACGTAGACGCGTGGGCAACCTGGTTGGTGAGGCCCGTTCCTGCGAACGCCAGCGTCTTCATCGATGTTATTTTTCCCTTCGCTTTTATTTTTGTCCTGCATCGGCAGTCTTTCAGCCTGACATGGTTAGAGCGTTCGTTTCTGCAGCCCCAAGAACAGCCGTCATCCTGTTCGAGTGCTTTTTAACAAACCAGTTTGTCCCTCGACTGCTGTCATCAAAAATGTCGATCACAACTCAGCATCCAGTCACTCCGCCCCGTTTCTTGCATCCAGTCGGCTCTCGCCGTGGGATATTTGTCAGTTCGCTTGTCAGTTCAGGAAGTCCTCCCGTCCTCTACACGTTTTCCGCCTCGCCCAGCATCCTCCGTGCAGTTGTATCGTCCGCCACCTAGTGCGGCTGCCTCCCGCTCAGTTTTTTGATCCTCCGCCGAGTCCGGTCTCCCCCGTTCAGTTTTATCGTCCTCCGCTCAGTCCAGCTTCCTTTCCCAGTTTTCCCGCCCCCCCCCCCCCCGTTCCGCCATTCCTCCCATCCCCGCCGAATCGCCCCCTCCCTTCGCCGTCTCCCAGCGGCTCCCGTTTCCACGAACGCCGTCCGGGGATCCACTCACCGTGAGAGATGAGGCCCTGCTCGATCATGACCTGCCACATGGCCGTGGCCTGCTGCCGGCTGCGCACGCAGCCGCTCAGCTGCACCAGCCAGTCGACCAGCTCGGTGCCCACCATGCAGCGGCGGAAGGTGTGCAGCCGGTATTTGCGGTCCCGCACCAGCTGCGGACAGCGCACCAGGAGCAGGGTGCGCAGCGTGCGGCCCACTTGTACCAGCTCCTCACAGGGTTCCTGCCGGGAACGGCAGGCGGGTCAGTGTACTAGCTCCTCACAGCGTTCCTGCTGGGGACGGGAGGCGGGTCAGTGTACTAGCTCCTCACAGCGTTCCTGCTGGGGAGGGGAGGCGGGTCATTACGCCAGCTCCTTACAGGGCTCCTGCTGGGGACGGGAGGCGGGTCAGTGTACTAGCTCCTCACAGCGTTCCTGCTGGGGACGGGAGGCGGGTCATTACGCCAGCTCCTCACAGCGTTCCTGCTGGGGACGGGAGGCGGGTCATTACGCCAGCTCCTCACAGCGTTCCTGCTGGGGACGGGAGGCGGGTCAGTGTACCAGCTCCTCACAGGGCTCCTGCTGGGGACCGGAGGCGGGTCAGTGCACAAACTCCTTACAGGGCTCCTGCTGGGCACGGGAGGCGGGTCAGTGTAATAGCTCCTTACAGGGTCCCTGCTGGGGAGGGGAGGCGGGTCATTACGCCAGCTCCTTACAGGGCTCCTGCTGGGGACGGCAGGTGGGTCAGTGTACTAGCTCCTTACAGGGTCCCTGCTGGGGAGGGGAGGCGGGTCATTACGCCAGCTCCTTACAGGGCTCCTGCTGGGGACGGGAGGCGGGTCAGTGCACCAGCTCCTTACAGGGTTCCTGCTGGGGATGGGAGGCACCACCAGCATTGTAGCAGCTAATCAAATGCCTCTTGTGGTGAGAGAGAAGGCAAGGTCTTGGACCGCCAGGTCCTCACGGGGCCTCAGCAGTGCGATGGGTGGATTCAATGCAACTTTTTCACAAGGCACGCGTGGTGACAGGGAAAGGGGAAATCAAGGCACCAGCTAATCGCATGAGTTCTGCACCGAGAGTAAGGGAGTGGGGAAACTTCCTCTGAAATTTCATCACCAAACTGAAGAACAAAGACACCGGCAGCGGCCTTCGTTACGTGGGACTGCATCTTGAGTCAAAACCATTGGGACGGGTTTCATTATTTATCGTCGCATGTTTCGTCCACGGAGACCACTAAAGAAGCATACATTGCTTGAGATTCATCCATTCTATCGTGATCCAGGAAAAGTTAAAAGGCAACTGTCCAATAAGAACAGTACCATCGAACCCGTCCAGCAAAAACAGTTTTTGATCTGTTTTACTTTTTCCGTAAAAGTGCTCCCTGGGCAGTTTGTCCTAGATCAAAGTGGCGAAACAATCACTGCCATGCTCCCCCAACCGGAAAGTTTGCTGAAGCAACCGGCTGTTTTCAGGAACTTCTGGCCTGAACAAACAACCGATATGTTAGCTCAGCCTTGTGGGTGCGCTGGGGACAGCCGATACTTCGGCTCGGCCGGGTGGATCGACCGGTGAGGTGGACGTAACCCGACCATCGGGCGTCCTCAGATATTTCACATTTTCCTGATGTACGAGTCCCACCAGGAATCGAGCAGCTGACCAGCAAAACATATCAGTGACTTCGGGCATCCCACATAAAATGTGATGGGGCTGACTTGGTTTATTCCAACAGGCATTAACAGAGGAAATTAAAATGTAATGTGTACATCCTACACATTTTTGAAGACTAATGCAAAATACACCGGAAATAAATTATACTACTGTGCGAAAAAAGCAAGATTATAGGGAGTCAAACACTCACCAATACTTAACGTTTTTAACAATTAATGAAGTATTCACGTTACGGGAGGCTTGGATCAATACATGCGGCCGGCTGCCGATGCGGGCCGGTTTTGCCGGCTCGGTTTGCCGGCTCCGGGTCGTTACCGCAGCTCGTCTTTCACCCGCCTGGCGGCAACAGCAACACTGCACGACAAAGCCGCGTGGGGCCGCACCAGCCGCCTCGCCTCGCCCGGCGACTCGGCGCGGCCGGCCCGCGAGGCGAGGCAAGGCGGGGCTAACGAGACGGCCGCCCGGCCGGAGCGTCTCTGACGAGCTGGGCCAGCTCTCGTCACCCGGACTGGGTCGGGTCTCATCACTCGAGCTGCTCCGACTCTCATCACACGCGCTTGGCCAACTTTGACCGTCCCAGCTGGGCCGGCTCCTGCCCGCTGTGACCCGCCTCGCCACGTGGCGCCCTCCCGGCCGGCCGCGCTGGGAAGGTCGGCAGCTGAGCGTGCAGCATCCGCGGCCCTGACAGCCTGCCCTGCAAGGCTCTATCCCGTACCGATCCTCGAACACCCGCAGCACCGCGCACGATCGCTCCAGATCCCCCACATAACAAGAACTGATCGTGTCCCCGCCGTCAACCCCCTCCCCGTCAAACCGCAGTCCCCCAGAAAACGCAGCGCCGGACGAATCGCGGCCACGAGCTTCCATTAGCCTGGCACCTGCACCACTGATCCGCGCCTTGCAGAGCCGGCTCGGCCGGCGCGCCGCCCGCCGCGGGAAGGTGAGCCGGGCTCGCCGCCGGACCACGACGGCGCACCCGACCGCGACATTTGCATAATGGGATCGATGCCGGCCAGGAGCGCTCTTCCGGCCCAGCGGCGACCGGCGGATGCACTTCCGGTCAAACGCAGACGCCGCGTGATCGCGATCAGATGCGATCGCATCTGATGCGATCGCAATCAGATGCGATGATGCGATCGGGACGCAGGCGGTCTGGAGCAGGCATGGAGGTGACGGCCTGACGTCGACACAGGACAGCCGGAGGCAATGGTGGTCTGAAATAGACACCGGACAGCCCAAGGGAACGGTGATCAGAAGACGACAGCACAGGGGAACGCCGGTCTGAAATAGGCACCGGACAGCCCGAGGGAATGGTGATCAGAAGACCACAGTCCTGGGAGCGCCGGTCTGAAATAGACACAGGACAGCCCGAGGGAATGCTGGTCTGAAGACTGGATTTGGCAAAGGAGGAGATCCGAACAAACAGATCGTCCTCGCCCTTCAAAAGTTACAATTCCTCTGGTTTCGGTCACTTCATTTTCGAGTTTCGAAAATTTGTATTTGTTTTCATTTTTGGTGCGTAAAGGAAACGTTAGATTTTTACCCCAAGCAGGATCATGCCCCCCCCCCTTACCTCCGGCTACGCTGCTGGCCCGGGCTAATGCCGGTCTTTAGCAGATGCAAGACGTCCGGACCGGTCTCGGGCCGGCCGCCGGGCGGACGACAGCCCGCGCCGCGCAGCTCCCGACCTGAGACGACGGGACGCGGCCGGACGGGAGAGCGGGAACCGGACACGCCCTCCGGGCATGTTCGAGAACAGTCACCGGCGGGCGTCGCGCCACATCGACCGGCCCCGCTATATTTGGGCGTCTGTTGTCGGCGACGGCCGTGACGGCGGCGGCGGCGGTAACGAACGGTCGCGCCGGCGTGACGCAGCGGGGGCCGGGCCGCCTCGCCGGCCGGCGGCGCCGCCCGGCGCGCCCGGCGCAAGTCCGCCCTGAACGGAGTCCCGGCCAGGGTCCGCGCGTCGGCCGGACAGGAGAGTCGCGGCCGTGGCGGGCGGGGGTGATCGATGCGATCAACGATCAGTCGCGCCGAGGCAATCATCGCGGGCGGCAGCGGTACTGCCTCCGGTCGCGTGGGCATTCGGATGGGCAGGATGAAACTGGTGCGCGTTGTGGCCGGAGATGGCCCCATTGCAGTCGAGGCATAGACTGACGGGCCTCTCAAATGCGCAAATATGCATCCCGCTTTCCCAAAGAGGATTTTTCATCGCATCATTGTTTTCAAGCATGGGTGGCAGGCATGCGATACGATTCGGTGCTCATAAGTCTTTTCTTACGACTGTCCAAATTGGAAAATATTCGACTGTTTGTTCTCAATTTAAATCTGAAGTCGGCTGTCAACAGTGAAATTTGCTTGAAGTCATTTGAGTGTCTACGTATGTTACACGCGGAGTAGTACTGTTATGCTTTCCTATGTATGAAGTGTTTTGCCATTTTTGTCATGTTTCATCATTTATGTATATACACCACTTATATTACAAATTAATAAGCAGCTATTGAACATATCCGGAGTCACCTGATCCCAAGCTGGGCCAGATTTCCGCCTAGAAACTGGGGTTCTACTCCAGCTTGTGCAAATGAGAATGGTAATGAGCCGGTTTATTGCACAACTCGTCCGTCAAAAGCCCCTATAACGCGTGAGAGACGATACGGCAATAAAGGTTCCTTGTCTTCGACGTTGCTGAAGGCTTGTCGAAGGCTAGTTCTCAAATCTCCTCAAAGTCCTCGCCAGGCCAGTAATTTCTTGCAGCAGCGGTCCTGACAACGTGGGAAAAATAAAATTGGTCCTTCGTTCATGTGCACCCTCACTGCGATCTCTTTCATTTTCACTGACGGACTTAAATATGAAAAGTTTAGATTCGCAACAGAACAGTTCCGAAGCACTGTCCTGAACTCGGAGGTAACGCTAAAAGTGGAGTTCTATACCCTTAGCGTTGCATGCCAGGGTCCACCACATCATAAGTCCAGGGGCATCTCGGAATTCTCGGGAGAGCAAGATCAAAGCTGCAGCTTGCAGCTCCAGCTTCACTGCATCGGTGACCGGCAGCCAGACAGAGCGCCAACCGCGTATCAAACAGACATATCGAACGCATGCGAGCTGAGGTGCCTCCCGTGACTGCTGACCCACTCACTGTTAAATCACGGCACCACCTGCTGACCAAGACGGCGGCTCGGTCAATGCCTTGGTCAGTTTAGTTCAAAGCGCTTGCGGCAGCCACGCAGAGACGTTTAAGACACAAAGGGTACCGACTCCGCTCACGTTGAGTGCTCGCCAGAACATGGAACATTCCAACTGAAATAAGGGCAAGAAAGGATGAATTTGTAACATCCGTCTGTTGTGACATTGATTCCGTTGATAAGTCTATCACACAAACTAATGGGATATTTTTAAGCGCATTCGATAAACATTCCGACACCAAATATTGTCTTTCAAGGCCCAGCAACCTCGTTTGTTTTGGCAATTGTTTGGGAATTAAAAAGAGAACTGAAAATCTGGAAAACTCATCACCTACGACATCGATGCAAAGAAAGACTTATGAATACACAATCAATGATCAAAAGACAGACGTAACAGGAACGGGACCCAATTCAGCAGAAATAGCAATCATCGGAAGCACGCTACTAGACTGCAGAGAAAGTGATATGAATCCTAAGCCAGAGCATAAAGAAAGGAAACGTAATCAAGGCATGATACAGAACCAATATAAACAGAAATTGTTGGAACAAACAGCGTGTCAGACGGGGACGTAGCCAAGGGTGGGGGCTATGGGGGCCATGGTCTCCCTCCTGAGCCAAGCGGTCTGCACTAGATACATGGTGATTCCGCATGAATATGTAACAGTGATCATATATATGTTGCAAAAACAAACATTATTTGTTTTCCTGTGTATTAAATATGAGACAAATTGCCTAAAATTGCAGCCTTTCTTGCAAATTTCGTCATATGCCTGTGGCCTATGACAAAATTTGACATTTGGCCCCCTGGGGAAAATCCTGGCAACGTGCCTGGTCTCAGATCAGGCCAGGCGCGCGGCGCTTTCCCGGGAGGCACAACATTCCATCACGCCGCCGCCCAGACGCCGACATTCCCGCGCCGGCCGGCCGCGGCCGGGTCCTCACCTCCACCAACGGCTGGGCCGAGAGCAGCGTGTGCGGCACGCGCGGCCTCGGCACCGTCTCCTCCGGGCTGGGCGTCGGCGACGGCCGGCATCCGGGGCTGGGCGAGCGCTCGGGCGGCTCCTGAGCCTCCTGCAGCTCCTGCCGCTCCTGTCGCTCCTGTTGCTCCTGGCGCTCCGGCCACAGCGGCCACTCCTGGTGTTCCTGCCCCTCCAGGCGCTCCTGAATCTCCTGCCCCTCCTGCCCGTTCTGCCGCTCAGGTCGTTCGGGCCGCTCCTGTCGGTCCTGACTCTCGTGCTGGTCCGGCTCGACCGGCACCGGCTCCGGCTCGACGGCGGCCGGCTCGGCGGCGGCCGGGCCGTCCGAGGAGGTCGCGCTGCTGGCCGGCTCCGGCGGGCTCCGGCGCGTCGCCGCCGACTCCGGCGGGCTCGGCGAGCGCGGCAGCTGCCGCCGCCGCTGCGGGCTGGACGAGCAGAGCCGCGGCCGCCGCAGCGCCGGCGTGCCCTGCGACGAGCACGGCGAGGCCGGCTCGCGCGGCGGCACGCGCGGCGACGAGTTGCGCCGCGGCGAGCTGGCGCCGCTGTGCCGCCGCTCGTCCGCCGAGCTGCCGTTGTTGATCACTGCAACAGAGGAGGGCGTCGTCAGCCGCCGCCGCTGGGGTGGCCGGAACAGGCCGCCACGCGCCGCCGCCCTGCCAATGACGGCCGCCGGTTGAAACGGGCGGGTGTTGTCGGCGGTGCCGCTATCGCTGCCGCTGATATGCAAATACCCGGCCGGCGGAAGGCGGAAGGCCGGCTGTTTGCAGGGCCGCCTCGAGGGCAGAACAAACGGCGCGGAGCGTTGCACCGCCTCCGGCTGTTGTTTCAAAACCGGGGCGAACCGCCCAGTCGGCCCCATGCAGCCCGCAGGCCAAATCGACGGCTGTGTCGTCCCGGTTCGGCGCCGCGCTCGCCGCGACCTCCGTCCTCCCCCCCCCCCCCCCCGCCCCGCCCGACAGCGAAGCCCACTCATCAATAAACGCCGCAGAGCCGAGCTTCGCGCCGAGGCCGAGCCGCCGAGACGCCGGGGAAACCGCTCCGCCGCCGCAACGTTGCGTAACGCGCGCCGCCCGAAGGCGAGTCACGCGTTTCAATTTGAGCGCCATCAGTTCCCGTTCAGTAGCGCTCATAACCGGCGCGTGCGCCGCTGCGTAAGACAGACGCGCCGCACGTGACATTGGGCGAGGTCGTCGGCCCGGGTCGTGTTGCGCTTTCACCGGGCGGCCGGCGGTCGGTGTGGGACCGGGCTGACACGAAGCCGCCGGCGGCCGACCCGGCCGGCACGACGGCCACGCAGGGCCGCCGCCGGCAGACGGCTGAGCACGCCGAGACGACGGGGAACCATGGAGCACGCCGGACCGATGGGGAACCCATGGAGCACGCTAGACTGACGAGGAACCAACGGAGCACAGCGGATCGACGGGGAACCAATGGAGAACACCGGACCGACGGAAATACGACTGGAACACGGGAAACAATATGGAGACAGCTAAAAGACTGCAGACTGATGGAAAGGTAACTGGAAGACGGAAATCGCCGGACCGGTCATTCGAGCACGACGGACCGGCGCGACAGTGAGACAAATGGCGTGTGCCCGATGCTGCGACCGGCACGCTATGGGGACCGATGCCGCATGTCTGATCAGCAGCTCTCTCCCGAAGGGAAAAGCCGGAGCAGGCTTTATCTACAGGGAGGTACCAGAACACGCCTGATCAACAGAGAGGCACTGGAACACGTCTGATCAGCAGGGGGTGCCGGAACACGTTTGTTCTCCAGGGGGCGCCGGAACACGTCTGATCAGCAGGGGTACCGGAGCACGTCTGATCAGCAGTTACAAACTTCTGAGCGCAGCCTGCTTGAACCGATTATAAGCACTGACTTGTGAGACGGGCTCCATATGGTTTCGGGATTCAAGAGAGGACATATGCGGCCAATACCCGATTTCACGAGCACTTTTGGCCCTATGGTGCTTGGGTTTGGCCCTCTGGGGCTTGGGCTGACGGGGTCTAGGGTGCGGCATGGTAATGTCACGGTGATAATGAAGTTTTCAACTAATCCTGACTCCAGCGGAGAATGTTCGGCATCTCATCGCCGCGCTGTAACTTCCATCAGGACGTTTGGCAAACTTAATTCTATTGACCGCAAGCAGCACGGTAAATGACTGTCGGTATTCCTGGAAGGGTTCGTTCCCAGTGTCAATGACTTGCGAAGTGTGTGAATGTTGTTCTTGCGGGATTTTTGACATTGCACCAAATTCAGCACCTGTTTAGCCTCACGGCTCCTCAAAGTGTGGTCTGAAGTTCGTAAAATTGCATTATGCAGTCAGTGAGTTTCGAGGTGGAAGTCGGTTAAGTTTGTGAACGACAACGTTTGTTTCCCTTGGATGCCAAACGTTATCTGAATGGTTTTTATTATCTTCATATTTGGTCGATACGGTCGAAAACAACTAAACTTGTTTGAGTAAACTTTGCAAAGTTGAGCTCCAGATGTTCATGGTCACTGCCCAGCAGGAAATGAGCAACGTACATCATACGAGACATAAATATTACGGAACTGCCACGGCATTTGTGAGCGGAACGTGAGTACGCTGTCAAGCAGAAAGCTCGGCGATGTCTCCATGTCATGAAGTCCGTAAAACAACATCTGTGAATCTCATCCGGCCGCATCATCTTTGCTAGAGCTTTCCCGTAAATTTGATATGAACGGTTGCTGGGGTGATGTTAGGAATCGGGGTCCGTGCTACGCATGGCTTGTTGCACGGACGCAGATCCATTCACGCGATCGAGCATTTCCAAGAAACGGCTGATTTTGTGGCGAAAGTTCAACGTGCCGCCCAGGGTGCGACGCGACCGTATGGTACTCCGCTTGACCCTTTGCTGGCCGGTTGCAAGCTGACCAACGGGTCACATATAGCTCACCATTACGACTCGAATCCGTCTTGCCAGGACGATGAGACGAGTGCTCAGACAACTGAGCTACGGATCACGGTAATCTGTTACTGTTGTCCCAGTCCGTGACATGCCTGGTATGGATTTACGGTGTATTATTTAAAGGACAAAAAATGGCAAAACTGAGGACTTCTTTCGTTCTTTTCCCTTAAAGTTCCCATGGCGAAATGCTAATTAACGTTGAAAAGCATAATAATGAACTTCACGGACACAACTTCATGGAAAAAGTTTCCATCTGATCATTCGCAGCAACACGTTGCAGTATGCCCAGACGTTTCAAACATACCCCTAGGTGCCTGGCGATGTATCGGACATATCCGAGTTTTGATCAGTTTATTGCAGCTGCCAGGGAAGGAAAGACCACGGCAGACCACGCAGGCGCGACACGTTTCGCGCGGCACGATGGTTATGTTTGGCGTAGTTCTAAGTCTCACAAAAATGGCGGTGAACACGTGATCAGCGGCATTTTTCGGGCCAGCCGAGTGCATTTCTCACGGGCTGACCAAAGTGAGACATTTGCTTTAAGTCGGCCGTGACGAGACCAGGCTCAATCATGCCTGGGTTAAGGTCTTCAGTGAACTGATATTCGGCCAGCGCCATGAAGCTTTTGTATCCCACATTCATAGGGCTCAGCTGACAAGTCTTCTTCGACAACAGATTGCCGCCAATGCCATCTGTACTGCAAGTCGTTATGCACAAAAAAGTCCATATCCCTTGCTATGAACAAAGGATTACCATCGTGAGGAAAATCATCAAACGAGAAGCCCGTTCCCAGACCGCAGCCAGTAACCGCGGCCACCACGCCCACGGCTGCAGGAACGGCATCCCTCCCCTCCCGAGAATTGCGCCGCATCAGGCCGCTTCCGTTCCGGCGCATCCAGCCGCGACTGGGCGCCGCTCGGCCGCGAAAGGGTGACGTACGAGCGCGGCCGGCCATCTGTCGTCACGACGAGCCGCCGTGACGGCGCGTGACGCCGCGCCGGCAGCCCCGGGTTGGTAACGGGCCGGCCGGAGACGCACGCTCGGTCTCTCCGTGCGACCCGGGCCGGCGGTCTGTCGTGAGTGGGTTCGGGTGGCACATCATGCCTCCACTGGCGGGCGCCTCACATGAAATTTAGCGCTGCATTATTGCTTTTCAGTCGGAAAAAGATGTGGTCATGCAGGCAGGCAGCCAGGCTTTCCGCACGGTGATGGAGCAATTTTTTGTTTTTCATTTTTTTTTTACAAGTTTAGCCAGAATGTGTTGAAGTGAGTGGCGTTCGGGTCAGAGTCTATGATCCCCATGCCCCCCTGGCTACCGTCCGTCTAGCTACCGTCTACCGTCTAGACCGTCCCTGTGGTCATGTCTAGGTGAATAAATGCAATCTGAGCCATGCCGAGAAGAAAACGTTTGGCAACTACGGCCGTTGAGAACAGTACCCCGTTTTTCACGACACTCGTCATCAAAAGACACAATAAACACACTATGACCCGCGCCAGAGGCGTACTGCACCAATGTCACGGTAACTGCGCAGTTTTTCCACAACAATATCCAGGAACAAACCATTAGACCACTGCTGGTTGCGAAAACCAAGTAGCTCATCTTACATCGCAATAATATTGTTGCAGCTTGTTTGCGCTTGAAATGTGCACCTTCGCTCCAGGACGTCCCGACTGACGTAAACAGTGGACTTTCTTGTCATCATGCTCAGTCATTGTATACCTACAAGAAGATATTTTCGAGAAGCGTCAAGAGATGGAGATATTCTCGACCATTCTCGGGCCACAGCCTTTAACGTTTAGCAAGGGAACCTATCCATGACCACATCAGCAGAAACCTAAACGAAGGCAAAACAGAAAGCTTCTGGTGCGTTAAAAGGTCACGGCGGCTTTGAAGCATTACACGATGAAAGGTCTCATACAATCTCTATGATTTTTTTATGATTTTTGCCATCAACGTCTTCTTCGATATACATCCGGGAAGACATCAATTATGAATGCACTCATAAATTCAAAATAGCCCGACTTCTTACACACACTACGATTCATAAGCCAGCTATAAGAGGGCTATTGCTGTTTTAGAAGCGCGCAATAACGCAGGACGGCAGTGGAAAGTGGCCGCCTGGCGAATCTGTCGTCAGCCTTGTGGCTGCGACCGGCTGGAGCAGCCTCGCCGCCGCCACGCGCTGCATGGACTCATCCCGGACAGCAGGCTGGCCGGAGAGAGACGGCCCGTCATTCGAGCGCAATTTCGCGCCGACGCGCGACGTTAATGACGCGGCACCGCGCCGTTCCACTCCGCCGTCCGGATATGGTCTTTGCCGGATGTTGGCCGGTTACGCCCTGGAGCTGCCAGTTGGTCCTGCACCGCCTCTGGGAGGGGGGAGGGTAACCATTGCCCGGACCGCGGCCCACTGGGTCCCGGGGGTCCCGGGCCCCGGGCCCCCGGGACCAGGTGGCCCGGGGCTGGGACGCGGAAGTCACCGGAAGTCGGCATGATCTCCCCGACTGCACGATACTCTCTGTCTAATGCATGGCCTCGCCGTCACTCAGTGGTCGCAGAGGAAATCGGCACGATAACTTGTCGATTCATGTGCATTCAGTTTTCCGGTCTTGCCATCGCTGCAGATGTATGTCTGCATGTGGGATGCGGCGCGTTGCTGTTACTGTCGACTTGAGGCGTTACATATGCTTTATGTGCTAAATAAAGGCCGACCTATGGCTGACTGATGCCTCATATTGATGTATCCAGGCAGAAAATGCCGTCGGGATTCAGTGGAAATGGGATCCTGGTACAGCGGCGCAAATAACTCCTTTGGCCGCTCGAGGCGGACCATGTGAGCATTCCTGTTCGCGAACGGCATCCCAAAAACGCAGGGCGTATAGCCATGGCGTTACTCATACCTGTTGGCATCTGTCCATAGGACGATGGCATTGCTGACCTATTCTGGCGACAAACGGCCGTCTTGCACCGGCGGGGAAGCGAACTAAGCAAACAATGCCAGCGGCGCAGCGCCGAGAAATTGCACACAGCTGAACGGCTTCATCTCCGCACCCGGCCGTGTCCGCCTCGGGCTCCGATTTTGCGATGAGGCGTGGACATCGGCGCGGCCGGGAAGGTCAAAGGCCTCGCTCGTCAGCCGATGGGCCCGAACGCGTCGGCTGCGACGGCGGCGAGGAAGATATACGATCTCCCCGGACTGGCGTTATGAAGCCGCCAGATATGAACGATGGCTCCGGTGAATATGAGATAATAAAGAGTGTCTCAGATGTCCGGAGATAGGTTACTTTAGAGAATTCGGAGGCGGAGGAACCCGGCTACGAAGCCAACGTAAGAAGCAAGCAGTCGTGAATCGACAGTAATAAACTGAAGGTGATTAACTTGCATTAAAATCGAAGTAACACTTGAGCGCCCTGGTGAACAGCTTCACTTTAACATGTTTCAGTCAAGTTGAACTCTTTCGTAATGTTCTGGTCTCAATGCTTACATATTTAATGCACCTAGATGTCTTGTAAAGCGTCACTTACTGCACCATTTATACTCCGACTGCTCTATTCAGACAATCTCTCACAACCTATATGCAACAACGACCCTCCCTGGGATTCCAACTAGGAAGCCAATGCATACACAAGTAACCGTCGTCACCCAGACTTCAAGGAGCCCTTAATTACATTGCTTGTATGTAATGTTTACCGCAGTGAGAGCACGTGAACATCACAGTCGCTTTTTTAACTACTGTGACCGAGAGATAGGACACATATCCGCGATCACGAAGCATTTATTAAATTGTTCATTATCAATTTTTTTTTTGTAAAAACAGCGTTATATATTAAACAGTAATATGCAGTTAATCATATCGCGTGCTTCGTTATACATTACACAAATACAAGTCGCACATATCAAATGCTTCTATATATAACACTGTTATATATATGTATATATATATATATATATATATATATATATATATAAGCACTGGTGGAATCAGCTTCCCTGATGTAGTCATAGACGCCAGTGGCAGACATTCATCACAAGTGTACACCGCAGGACTTAAGACAAATTTAGAATAGGAAGACGGATCCAGTTTTCTAAAGGCTTGTTGGACATACGTAAGCAGTTGTGGCTGTAACAGGCAAGGAACGAGCTGTTTTCAGGGAATGAAGAGCTTACCAAGAACCTTACCCTAGAAGAACCAAGCCACTAACTGCGCTGATAGCCCAGCTCACGGAGGGTAACAAGATAGTGATTTTCAGCTCGGCACGCGGTCGTCTCTCTGCAGAATCTTTAAATACAGCGATTGCTGATCAACACAAATAAAAAAGTCTTCACAGAACGTCCTGCCAATCACAAAAGATTCTTCGTCCAGCAAAAAACTCGCGATGCAGCTGAAGCAGCAAAACATCGCTGTTGACACACGCTTAGTTTGTGCGTCCAAGGCCTTTGTTTTCCATGCTTCCGGGAAACTGCAGGCAGACTGTGCCTGGCAGTGTGAGGAGTGTTCCAGTCTGAATTGGTTTTTAAAGTTTTACGTTGCGGAAAGTTCACAAAGCACGGTCTAAATTCCCCCGATTTCCTAGAGTGGCTCGTAAAGCCTTTGCTTCACGACGTCCCATCAGGAAGGGGGAATGGCGTTCGCTCTCATATGCCGAGCCAATCGATGCCTTCCAAAGGGCAGATGCTAGTTGGACAGAAGCCTTTCGGCCAGTCGAGCAGCCAAGGTGTGTGCATTCCGATTTCCTCGTCGCCTGATTCCTGTAGTCTGCAAAGTCCGAGCTCGGAGCAGGTGTAGGAAAGTCCCCTGCATTTATTTGTGGACTGAGGTAGGCCAGGACGACCGAAGCCATGCCGTGGTCGAGGCTGCAGAAGGTCACGGGATACCGCTCTCAGACAGCACCTTCTATACAGTACGGATGTAGCCAGCTAGAAGTGTGACAGCCACACCGAGCAGTAAGCAGGTTACGCAAGAGGCAGTGCAATGGAAAACAGCGCCCGCCTTTGCGCGAAGGGGGGGGGGGGTAAGCGGTACTCCACCCAAGAACAGGAAGTCTTCCACGGCCTAATGCATACCGCGTCGCACCGTGTCGCCCCCCCCCCCCATCTCCGTGCGTCGAGACGCGGAGGCGTGTCACCGTCTGGCCCCCGCTCCCCAGAGTGGACTGACAGAGGGACTGCCGGACAGCCTGAGCGCCAGCACAGGCAGGCGGCGGAGGCCCGGTGGCTTACTCTCTCCAAACTCACGCCCCAGCTTACCAGCACGACTGCCGGCTGGCTGGCAGCTGGTCGGAAACGGCAGCGGTGTCCCCTCTGCCGTCCCCTCTGCCGGAGCCGCCGGCCAGAGGGGACGGCGCTTGATGTGGGCGGGAGATGAAGTCCGGGAACGGCAGCGGTGTCCGGCCGGAGCCGCCGGCCAGAGGGGACGGCGCTTGGTGTGGGAGGGAGACGAAGTCCGGGAACGGCACGGGGCGCCTTTCTGTGCACGGCGAAGGGGCCGGAAGAAGGGAGGAACAAAATGGCCGCCGCTGGTGGAATGGGAAGAAGCCTTTCATCGGGCAGTCTAAGGACGTCATTCAGAATGACCCTGGGCAAGTTTTCTGTTTTGTTGCGCAGTTCTTGGTCTCGAGTGTCCAAGCATGGCAGGGCTGTCCATCCCACTAACTTAGCAACTCAGAATAGCCGTACAAGCCGGCCACTGCCTAGCGGTGGGCGTCACTCTAGCCCTAGCAAACACATCAGTGCAGGGTCAACCTCTCCAAGCTTGAGCACCCACCAGCGGCCGCAGTACTTGGACACTCGCGTGCCACCCGATCAAAGCCGAGGATCTAGGAATCTAAGAAAAATTGCCGACTCAGATCCTGGCCCTAGATCTAGCAGAGCCAACGGCGTCCATAGCGCCGTGCACTTTGCTGACGCCTGGAGACTGCTTCCGAAATCCACCAATGAACATTCTAACACAGAGTTGAAGCTCATGGCTTGGTAAAGCTCAGGAGTAGCTTGGAATAGCCTACCCGATCCCCCGTCCCCGGGGGGGAGTTGTCCAGTGTAGGCGCGACGGGAAGAGGGCGGGATTGCGCCCTGCCGCGTGAGGACGGCCCTCTGCGCGCGGAGCGCCCTCGCGCACGGACGGCGCTCGGCCTTCAGCGCCGGCCACGGTCGGCCGGACCTGCTGCCGTCGGCGGCCAGGCCGGGTCTCGTGCAGCGACCCGCTTCAGCGGACCCCGGCGGACCCCAGCAGTTCCCAGCGGACCTAGGAGGACCTTGGCGGATCCCGGTAGACCCCGGCGGATCCAACCGGACTCCGGCGGGTTCCGACGGATCCAATCGGACGCCGACGGACCCCATCGGGTCCCGGCGGACCCCAGCGGACCCTGGCGGATCCCGGTGGATCCCTTCAGACCGGGGTCCGGACATGTCCGACGCCGGTCGATTCCCTGCTGGATCCGCCGGCTCCAAGCCGTGGGCGGGGGAGGGGGGCTCGAGCCGTCACGCTCCGAAAGCTGGATAAGTCGCCACGACCGGGGCTCGAAACACACTGACGGCTCAGTTTCCGGCAGCAGCAGAGCACACTGATGCCGCAGTCGCCGCCATGATGGCCGGTCACGAAGTTTGAGCATCAGGTTTGTTCCGGTCGCCGTCATCATTCGCTTTCATGTCTCGCCTGTTTTTAATGCCTCCGTCCCTTTTATCGTGTTTGTGTGTCGACTAGATCGTTAAAACCCACCCAGTGGAAGGTCTTCAATAAACAGAATGGGAAACGAAGCGCAGACGCAGACCTGGGTTTCAGTACGAGTTGACTTGGACTCAAGGCCGGACTCACGAGCTTTTTCACCTCGCACTCATGTAAGTCGATTAAAAATTTCTGAAGACTGGACTCTGCCGTAGCCTCGGAAGTAACAGAACCAAGGGTGTCAATTTGTATTCTTTTGAGAGGGCCATGGCCCGCCCATTGTTGGTTTGGGCCCACCCAATGTTGGTTTGGGCCCACCCAAAATTTTCTGCCGCTTTTAAAGGGAAATGAGTAACAGTAGCGAGAAAACGGCCGCAATAGGTAAGAAATTGGCAGAAAGTAAAGAACAAAGTCTAAAGAAATGTATCTATCCATTTGCTTCATGCAAATATATATATATATATATATATATATATATATATATATATATATATATATATAGATAGATAGATAGATAGATACGGGGATAAGTGCAGTTTTTTCCTTGATAAATAATAACAAAAAAATCACGAATTTCCGTTGGTCAAAATAAAGTGGGCTGAATCCTTTGAGAAATCCACACTTGAGGGGAGGTTAAGTTGTCGGGCCCTCGGCTCGGCCCCTCAATCCTTTACAGAAATCGACGCTCCTGAACAGAACAATGAACTCGGAATCAGACCTAGATTCACAGAGCTGTAAAATTCTGGACCCGAATTGGCCTGACACAGACGCAGACTCACATTAAGCCATATTAGAACCAGACCGCTCGGAAAACAGTTCATCCTAAATTAGATTAATGTCCGGGCACATCAAGCTTCAGAAGAGAGCAAGAAGGCAGACAACATAGAATTTGATCTTTGAGTTACGTCCACCATAGGCATCACCATGGACATTTGCGCAACTTCATTATTCGGGATAATGTTAATAACTGCGGAATACTCCTATGCATTAAACATGGACAATCTAGAAAAGTAGGTTGTATTATAGCAAGAGGTAATGTCTATAGATACTCGCCAGTCCACAATGTATATATATATATATATATATATATATATATATATATATATATGCCAGTACAATACATAGATATATGTATACCCTGCAAAATATATGCATTTATTTATATCCATATATATAGATATACATGTGTAAACACATATATATTTAAATATATGTGCGTGCGTGTGTGCGTATGTATATTGCTTATCAAACAAAACCAGCACAGTACGCAATGCTCTTCTTATAGCTACTATGACAGGCGTTCGGAGAAGATTATTTTCTTCACTCGTCACTACCTGACAGATCACGCCTACTTTCGGCCAGCCTACCTGACACGGATCGGATGCGCCCAGTAATTCTTCAGCCGAAAACTTACAAGACATGACACTACAGGAATGAAAGGACATTTTACTTGGCTGGAACTTCCCTTATCATTCCCGTTTTTAGGTTAGGCGCGTATTGGGACCTGGCACCTTCTTGAAGATGACGCGGACTCGGACACGGAATTACCGGATGAGAGAGACGATGAATCCGACCCGGACTCGAACTGAGGCGTCCGAACTCGGGCTCGGAGCCAGAGCCGCTGCTCTGGACTCAAACTCGGGTCTGCACGGGCGCCCTGCACGTCTGCTCACTTTGCATCGATCCCTCTCCATCCGCCGTGCGACCGCGCCAGAAATATCTCCGACGACACGCCGGTCCCCCGAGCGATCCGAGCACCACGCAACAGGACAGCCGTCGTGCGCGGCGGCCCGAGCCGCGACGGCGGCCGCGGCCGACACCTGAACCGCGTCCGGCGGCGGCCCGGACGGCCGGGCGGACGGCCGGGCCGTCGGCCGGGCACACGCGACCGCGGCCCGGAAGAGCCGAGGCACGTGGGAGCCGCCGCTGGGCCGATGACGCTGCAGGAAACGGCCGGCTGCGGTCGCGCCGTCTCGCCGCATCGGCGACGACGCGTCGGCGGCGGCGCGCCGCGTCGACGTGAGAACGCGCCGGCGCGCCGTTTGTTACCCCAAACGGCCGGACGACGCGCAGTTAGCGGCCACGTTAACGGCTGCCGGTCAGGGCAACGTCGGTACCGACGACCGTCGAGGACAGTGGTGCGCCCCGGCGACCGCGACCGGCGCTTCACCGACGCCGGCTGCAATGACCAACGTTTGACCGACGACGGTCGCCGTGACTTGGTGACGTGGTCGGAGCTTGACCGGCGTCGGCCGCGCCTGAGGGTTGCGGAGCTGGGGTTGACATCGGGGCAGTGGCGCGGCTCGGATCGTTCGTGACCCTGCCGACGTGCCAGGCGGACGGGCCTCCGAGGTCGCCTCGGTCGAGAAACGTCACATTCGTGGGGTCGCCTGAGGGAGGCGGGACGGGTGATTGAATTGAATTGAATTGACTGAATCTGGTTGGTACAGTTCTGGCTGTTCCGGGCGGCGAAATGCGTCAGAGCTTTCCAGTTATTGCACGCTGGTCACGCTGCCGCAGAACTGTTGGACTGCGCTCGAATTATTCTGTGATGAACCATTGATTACGGATAAACGGCGAATGGACTGATGTGCCCCTGAGCCGATGACATTCAGCACAAATGCTCGCAGTTATCAGGAAAACTGTCCGGCAAGCACCGTGACTATTGGCCTGCACCCCACTGTTCCATCCGTTTTGGCTTGCTCCGTTCAGCTCGACAATACCTCGCACATCGCACGTACGCGATGATTACAGCCATGGCCACAAACGGGCAATATTGTGATTACATAAGGTAAGGGCTGGCGACAGCACATCAACGGCCGGGCGACGGTGACGTGTGGGGCGCCAGCTTCTCCTTCTTCCACAAAGCTCGTGTGATCTATCTCCGAGAAAAACGCGAATCGAGCCCAGCAGACAAAGGTCTGCAGCACAAACGTGCCGGCACGGCTCTCTGACGCGTCCTTGCAACAGTTCAGCCTTCCTACGCGGCGGCCGAACTCCTCGAGGGCGCCTGCCGGCGCGCTTATGCCAATCGGCTGGCAGTCCCAAGGTCGGCGCATTACACGATTAGCCCGGATCGCACAGCCAGACGGCGACCGCCGGGGTTCGACCATCGGGAGCGGTGTGGCTTGGCGCGCCTTGCCGCTCGTGGAGAAACGAAACGCCAGATGAGGTGATTTCAAGCCCATCCAGGCGTATGGCAGTCAAATGCTCCTATTTCGCTGGCACTGTAAAGCAAAATATTTAAGGCAATAGAAGGCGATTACTAGTCGTGAATATGCCAATCACTCCTCGAATGTTTCTTACCTTTTTACATGTGAAGTTCGTTCGCCCAGAAATGTCCTTCGTCTCACGTGAACATTACAACGTTCTTGACGCTTCCGCGTTCAGGATTTATTCTACCGCAAACTCCAATTCTGCCCAAGATTGGCAGCAGCCAAGCGTGACAAATTTGCACGTGGCACGTTAGCACTTCCACATTTATGTGCGCCAGCCCTACCTTTCCGGGCAACAAAACTATTTCGTCACGTCATCGTCACATCACCACTTACAGAGTGGCTTGGACTGCACCCTCTCTAACGCTTTCACCTCCGAGCTTCGAGCAGAACTGTGATCCCTGAAATACTCATGCGGCGATAGCTGCCCGAGGGCCTGGCACCAGTGCATATCGCCTCGCTTCTAATGGCACATTACTGCTCCCGAGCCGGCGAGCACAGATGGCGATCCGACGGGTTCGCCGCTAGCTAACTTCAGCGCCAGTCCTATGAGAATTCATGAGGGGCGACAGACTTCCCGTTTTCCGTGCGGCAACTTCGCGGCGTCCTTTGCGGCGGAAGGATCGGCAAGGGCAGTGAATCTGGGCAGGTAACCCAGATTCACCGTCCGGCCGGCTCGCCCTGGCTGATCGCCCGCAGGCTGGCCTGGCCTGGCCTGGCTGATCGCCCTGGCCGGCTCGCCCTGGCGCCCGCAGGCTGGCCCGGCAGCAGCCACCTAATTGTCGTGCCCGGCGCCGGCTGCAGGCGACAGAAGCCGCCGCCGCCGCCGCCGCCGCCTCTCGTCCGCGCGCTAATAACGCGATCGATGGCGGCAGAGGTGAGCGTCGAGGCCGACGGGGCACGGCGGTCCGCGTCACGGCCGACTGCGCCGGAAAGGAGCCGCCGACGCCGGGCCCGCGACGAGCCGTCGCAGCCGCGCTCCGGCTGAAACGAAACGTCGGCTGCGCGAAAACAGGTCAACACCGCCGCTTCTGACGTCGATCCGATAACGCGCCGGGGATCAGGTCGTCCTCGAGCTCCGGAGCCCGGGGCGGGCCGAAAAACTCCCACGGCAGGCGGCAGCCTGTTGCTTCTGCAGCGCGCGTCAGGCCATATGGAAGCGACGCTCCGGGGGAGGGGCGTGACGGGGAGGATCGAGGGTGAGCGCGACGAAACGCGAGGGTCAAGAGTGAAGGTAAGCGTGAGCATCGAGCGTGGTCACCGATAGATCGGCGCGATGTCTTGGATCAAGAAATGGGTCCAAAAATGTTGAGCAAAAGCATATTTAAAGAGGGCACAGAGAAGCATTCACGGACGCGATACGAGATTGGGGAACGAGAGTAAGAGCCGGCAGTCACACACACCAGTGAAGCACACCGGTGGTGGGAAGCAGCGCGTTGCGACAGTGAACCTCAGAATCCGGCCCGAGAGCAAAGCCCAGACGGCGAGGCTCCGAGGACGTCACTGCGGATCGAACTCCGGGAGCCAAGCACGAGAGCGGACTCCTGACACCGTGAGCGGGGCCGCTGCAGCTGGGCCCGGAACGGTGCCCGGGGCGCGGCGCCCGGGCGGCCCGGTCCGGGCCGGCCCGCGACCTCTCGCCGCCCGCTGATGCGTGGCCGGGACGTCGTGCCGCGGGCCGGCCGGCTATTCCGGTCGCCGCCGGCTGTCGTGGCACCTGCAACGGCCGGGGAAGCCCACTGAACCGCAGGCTCTCGACTCAGGACCGCAACTCAGGAAGGCGATGGCGCCGCGACGAAAGAGGTGCTCGCGCCCCCTCGCCGCTCGCTATTCACCGCACTTTGAGGCTTTTTATTCGTTACATGCCGCTGTTTGCCTTTGACGCTGGCTGCGAAAGCTCACGGGGACGGCGAGTGCATTTAAATAAGTCTTCCCGCCGGCCGACGAACGCTGTTGCCACCGCGAGGTGGTCGACGGAAACTGCTACGGTTTCGTAGTGCCACCTGCGGTATTAATGTCAACTCGCGGGCCGGAGTGAGTTTCTTCGAACCGCAACTTCACCGTACGTATGCCGGTGCGGCTGCGTCAGCGCTCCTCTGTGATGCGGCGCAGGCAGCTGTGGCCAGGACACGTCGGTGGACGTCAGACCGTCCCGTTCCAGTATCATCGGCCCCCTCTTCCCTTCCCCTTTTGAGTCTCCTGATAGCCGTCTGGCACGTGCCTGCAAACGTTCGTCGCTGGCGTCGCCGCCGTGGACTGGATGTCGGTGGTGCAGCTTCGCGACTCGTGCGAGAGGGAGAGGGAGCCGTTTTTGACCTCGTTCAACATTAAGCTGAACATGCACGTTCTAGTGCGTGGCTTCAGCGTCCATAATCCCACACCAAGCTGGTGCTGAAACAAAGCGCACGCCGAGCTTCGCGTTCAAGTGAATCGCGCGATACGGCGAGATTGTCATGACGACATGGAGCGCCAGCTGCAGGAGATGCCAGCGTCCAGACTGTACAGCCAGCTCCCTCACATCATTGCATTTAAGTCGGAGAAGTCGAGCCAGCCTGAAAACATCTCTGTAGACGAGATGAACGGTTACTGTACCTCCATCGGAGCCCGCCCGCGTGCCAGCCTTATCGCGGAGTTCCAGTAGTCAGGTCGCCAGCCCCTCAGCGTACGCCTGCCGCGTGTAAAACAGCAGCGCCCTGTCGCTGATTCCCATCACACTTGACCAGCTTCAGCGCGCGTCATTGAGTATGCCACATAAAAACTCATGCATAGAAAATGACATCCCACTGAAAGTTCTGAAGGTGTTATCGAGAAAGCACTATTGCGCAATTTGAATTGCAGCATTGTCACGGGGATTGAGTCGTGGTCTCGGAAGCGTGTCATACTTATTCCGCTTCGTAAGTCAGGTGATGTTTCGAATGCGTCAAATTTCCGGCCCATTATGGACGTGCCACTGGTCTGCAAAACTGTCGAAAAAATGGCGCATCACCAAATCACCGACTGCATGCAGCGTCGTAGCTTGTTCAGTGACGATCAGCACGGTTTTCTGTCCCATCACTCAACGTGCACAAGTCCTTCAGCTGCTACAGACCATATTCTGCACGGTATGGACCGGTCAGAGGCATCGTTGCTAGCATTGCTCGTTCTTAGCGAGTGTCAGATATGCCCAGGATGGCTTCCCAGCTATCTGCAAAGCCACACGCAACGTGTGAATGCCGGTGACAGCCTTTCAGAGCCGAAAGCCTTACAGACTTAAAGCCTGACAGACGTAAAGCCTTACAGACTGGTACGCTGCAAGGATCATGCCTTGGGCTACTGCACTTCAACACCGCCAGTAGCGACCTAGCTTGTCACATTCCCAATAACATCGATGGCTTTGGCATATGCATTGTTCGATACACCGATGGTACCCCACTGTTGATCACTGGCCCACGATGTAAGCTGTCCATAATGAGAGCCGAACATGATCACGATCCAGGCACACACGAGCACACAGGATCACGGATCCGGGCATCCTTCATGCAGCAGTCTCTTACCGCTGCATGAAGGATGCCTGAAAGGAAGGAAGAATGCCCTCCCCCCCAAGAAAGGCTAGAAACCTAGGCTTGATCATGGACTCGAGTCTTACGCGGGAGCCGCATGTTAACAGTTTTGTTTCCAAGTCAAAAGGCAAACTCATTGGTCTTTTGAACGTCAGAAGCGTTTTTCCACGACACATCCTGCCTCGTAAAATCGACGCCCTGATCCTGTTTCATATCAGATATTGCTTGCCAGTACATAGAAACGTATCTGAATCACAGCGAGCCAAAATTCGGAAAGTTTTGTATTTTGCCGCTCGCGTAATTTCAGGTCGACGCAAACTTCAGCGTATATCTGATGTGATATGGTCACTCAAGTGGCTAACTGCCGAAAACCTGGCCACACAATGTCGCTGACGACCACGTGTTGCACACCATTTTACGATCGCACCAGCCTGCGTGTTGAGTTTATCTTACAATAAGGACTACGTCTGTCGAACCACCATACAGTCAGACATGTTGCATGTGTCCCGTGCCATCAGCACCTTCGACCAGCAAACTTTTATTTACCGAGCATGCACCGAGTAAACACCCATGTCATACGTCACAGTTTACAATATTTTTCTTTACCGGTGTTAAAGCGTACCTTAAATCACAAAATCTTGACATGTTTGTTATTGAGCTGATGGTGCTGCTTCTACCGTGTATTCTCATTTTGACTAGCGTGTAGTGTGGTACTCAGCTTGTCACATTTCATGCCTTGTTCATTCTTTTGATCTGCGTACCATTGCCTGTATGGCAAGGGTCACAGAATAACGTTTTTAGTGGATGTGGCCGGCTATTTGTAAACACATACGCACATACATACATGCAAACATACTCCTAGGCAGGCTGCATAGGCTGAGTCTGTCACTGGGCAGGCTTCACGAAAGTCTGTCAGAAGCTTCAGCAGGGCCGTCATGACACTGACCCTCGTCGCTCTTTCGTGGCACTCCTCTTGAGGTCGCCTGCGCTGCCGGAATCCCTGGACAGCCATTCAAGGAATGCGCAGGGCCGACCGACCGGAAGTCGCCCGCATCCGCTGCAGAATCAACGACGTCGGCGACACGCTCTGGCGCCTTCCGGCAGTCATCACCGACCCAGGCAACTACTCTTCAGGCCCGCGGGCGTCGCACGCAGGTCGTCGGCCGGTTCTGCACCGCTCCGGCCCGGAAAGACCAGAGACAGGACCGGAGCAGCGGCCTTCCGTTCATGGCAGGAACGTCCGCCACTTCTCTCCACTCCGTCCGTCCATCCAGCGCATCTCCGGCCAAGGCGCCCGCGGCCGGACACGGTAAGCCGGGTCTCCGGGGCGGGGCGGGGGGGACGAGTGCCAAGTGGCCTCCTCTGCATACGCCACGTCCTGAAGCAGCGGAAACCCCTCTCCGGAGTCCGGCTGCAGACTGCTTCCAGACGTCCGGCAGCCGCGGGATAACACCGTGACATTTGAGCCCGGACCTGGGAAATGCCCGCGTTCTTCTAGGCTTACGTCGAGGCGCGGACTTAACTCTTTGCAGTGAACTGCCCTCGGGCAATCAGTTCCTTTGAAAAGCAGGCCTTGTGATTAGCCATAAGGCCCATTTATCAAACGGCGCAACGCACTCGAGAATACGACTCCACCATTGATCATCGACCACGGGCATGCACTGCACGCCGCATAGCATCGGCATGATGACCTCCTAAGCAGATCACCGCCGCAGCCGTTATCCCTCGTGCCTCAGCGGGCTCGCCATCGGCTCCAGCGGATGCCCGCGCGGCCCGCGGCCACCGGCTCCGACCGAAAGTGGGCTGGCATCGGCCTCCGGTCGATGGGGTTGATTATCGCTTCATTAACGGTCCATCCGGCCGGCGCCGATCGCGGGCAATTCGCAGTGATGGAGCGGTGGTGAAGCGGCGGCGGCGTGATGACCGACTTGACCCGGACGGAGGTCACGCGCTAACTGCCCGGCCCGGGCCGCGGCCGTGCGCTGTGCGACCCGACCCGGAGTTGTCAGGTGTTGTCTGATCTACCGACCTCATTTCTCCTCGGCGCTATTTTTCGGATCGGCCCAGTTCGTGGAAAGTCGACCAAGGTCGAACACTTGCAAACTGCTGTCTCCCGTTGCCGCTGTCGGAAGTGCCACATTATCAGTTTAATTCCCGTAGCTGTACTCGCCGTCTAAAAAATGAAGTGTCCCTTGGCTATACAGCTATAAAATTCACATTATACGTTTTGAATTCAGTATATTAGTTCCTCGCTTTTGAGTTCCACTAACATGGGACCGGATACGAAACATGGAAAGGAATTGCTTATTAATGATACATTATGGTCATAATGAATGTACCACAAATGATCCACACGCTTCATCAGAGGTTGTCCGATGGCCATTGCCATGCTCTACATTCCCCACATACCTTCTCCAGTTACATGACATATTTCTCTTTCATAATGCGTGCCAGGCGTTCTAACTTCCCGGGACAGAGCCTGTTTTGATAGGCTTCAAGCGTAAGCGCAGCTCGGATAATAAATAACTCAAGAAATGGTCGACTTGCGAGCACTGCGAAAGCTAAATTCAGAAATGAAATTGAACCGAGCTCTGCAATACAGGAGATCGGCTGACGTTAACAAGAATATACGAAGAAAACTTCAAGCATTTTGGGCGCATTCTGCCAGCGACTCGCAGAGTTTTGGCTTCGCGAACAGTGAAAATGCTTTCGGCTGTTGGGTCGGAGGCGTGGTAGATCTGGCCGGCCTTCGTCCTGACCCAGGTCACATACACTTCAGATAGCGCGCCGAAAGCCGAGGAGCGCCCTCGACAAGGCCAGCGTCCCGCTCAAGTAAGGCGTCACAAATCGGCAGGACAGGCAGTACTGGTAGTTCCCAGCGTCGGTTCGTCGTGCGCGCTCGGCCGTGGCGCCTTAGCGACAGCTTGGTTCTCGGCGAAACAGCGAGCCTTTTCCGACACGAACACATTGGCACGCTCCCACCGCGCCGGCAACGTTCTTCAGCCGGGGCCAGGCAGAAGCCCTCTCACGTCAGTCTGCAGTTCGGAGAACCTCAGAGCTCGGGTCGCCACCCTGGTGAGGCCACGTCGCGGCCGACGCCAAACCGGAGCGGACGGCCGTCGGCCTGCCGGCGCAGCGTCGGCCGGACGGCGGCCAAACGCGGACCGACTTCTGTCGAGATTTCGGCGCGCGGCGCTCGATCAGAGCCCGATCGAGCCCGGCGGCTGGACTCTGGAGAGAAGCCGCTCCGCGTGATGGATTCCGCCGCCCGCCCGCGCGACGAGTCGGCCGAGAGCGGCGCCGAACCTGCCGGGAGTCGAGTCTGCTGGGAGCCGAGTTTGCTGGGGGCCGAGTCTGCCGGGAGCCAAGTCTGTCGGGAGCCAAGTCTGTCGGGAGCCAAGTCTGTTGGGAGCCGAGCCTGTCGGTAGCCGGATCTGTCGGGAGCCGGGTCTTTTGGGAACCAAGTTTGCCGGGAACCAGGTTTGTCAAGAGCCGAATGTGCCGGGAGCCGAGTCTGTCGGGAGCCAAGTCTGTCGGGAGCCGGGTCTTTTGGGAGCCAAGTCTGTCGGGAGCCGGGTCTGTCGGGAGCCAATTCTGCCGGAAATCGTGTCTGTCGGGAGCCGTGCCGATTCTGCCGGGAGCCGCGCCGACGAACGATGGGACCGGAGCCGTCAGCGGCCGGACCAGCCGGTTGAGAGCCCGGCCGTGAGGTGACCCGACTCCGTGATGACGGGTCGGCCATCACGGCCGGCCGGTAACGCCCCGCCGCCGGCCGGCTGGGCAGTTTCGTCTCGGGGATTAGCCTAGCCGCTCTTAAACGCAGCGCAGCAGTCCACCAGCTGCCGCGCGCCCTGCATCGCCGCGGACAAATCAGGCACTCGCGGAAATGGCAGCAGTGGGAGCAGGGTTGGTCTGAGGCCAGCACTCGCACTGCATTTGCCGTACAGTTGCTGGGCGAACAGTGTCGCTCTGCAGTAATAGTTGGCTTCCTCTTTAGTATCTACCACACGGCGTTTCTGACGATTACCTGCGGTATCTCCTGGACCACAGTGAGCGCGTCGACTGAAGAGTAAGGCAGTCCCGTGGTGCACGTCATCAGCAGGCATCACGGTGATATCAGAATCATTGTACTAGTCTTGAAAGTGAAAAACAGCACTCCGCTCATAACATTGCATTGAAAGAAGGCACTCCAAATGGCATTTTCATCGCGTAATTTTGGGAGCATTCCGCCTCTGGTGCCGGTTTTTCCAGACTGCAGACGCTCACGTGACGAACACCCCCACACGAAGGGCGGGGCAGGCCTGAACTGAGCCGGATCGTCTTGGAGCCGCTCCGGTGAACTGCCTCAAGATAAATTCCGCCACCGGGGACCAGAAATAGCAACGACGAGTCGCACTAATCTCAAAGTGGCTGTCGTTCTCAAAACTGCACGACGAAACCCAAGGGCTCGTCAACAAGTGAAGCGTCCGCAGTCCGCCTCTAGAAATGCGATTGGAACTGTGGCCAAATGGCATTGGAATACAAAAATGCGGCATGTACTGCGAGATCAGAAGAACCGGTTTGTACACCTGACGCTGCTCTGTCGACATGGCAGCGCAGCGTCACGAAGATTATTTACAGTTCCGATGCGGCAAGACTGGATATTTACATCTGATTCTGTGCTTGCTGACACGCATCGTGCAGGAGGCGAGAATGATTTTTGTTCATCGCCGTCGATGTCTCGGTCACTGACGCAGTGCAGCGCTCCAAAACTTGAATACGAAAGCACACAGAGAGCATCCAGCGCGCCACTGAAGAAACAATGTAAAGATTTTGAATACCAGCACCGACGACATCGATTTTCAAACCAGAGCCGGAAAACTCCGGCGGCGTCAAGCAGGGAGCTGCTGGCGCGGGCCACTTCTACAGGTTAGCTCTCTGCGTACCAGAACCAGCAAGGCGTCTGCCGTTTGTCCTTCGCGCGACAGTCGCAGAACAGGAAGTCCTGTGACTCCAGTCTGCCGAACACTGGCCCACTCGGCAGGTCCGCTAGGCTGTTTTTTTTTTCGCAACAGCGATTTGCGCATCAACCGGGACTACTATCGGCCAAAAATGCGGACAACGCGTAACTCAAAGGAGCTTTAGCTGTTTCATTCGGCAGCCGAGGACAATACTGGTCGACTGAAAAACTGTTTGACCGATCAGACCTTTCAACCGCTTGTTGGTGCGGAATTGTGAGGAACTGCGCAATGCGCAAAACCCGTCAACCCTAAATAAGTGAAGTGAATCGGGATCCAAGGATCTTATCGGGATCGGGACTTTACTTAGCTTTCTTCATAGGAACAGTTTTATTACAAATGCAACTTAGATGAAGCATGTAAACGATAAAATACTTGGCGTAAAATTGTTTTAATCAGTCTGCAGGCATAACTCCTAAAAGTTGCGGCAGCGTACCGCTCAAGTCGTCTAAATGGGCTTCGGTGAATGACGTACAATGCAAGACCAGCAGCCGATGTCGCACTGGCAGTCTGTCTTAGAAAAAATCCAGTGTACGAACTGATAAACTTGCACCTAGCAAAAAACACTGAATAACTCTGAGCACATATCACTGCACACTTGCCTCTCTTCTCATTTTCGACACCATTTTTGTTCCAGCTGCTTAGACTAACATCGTTGTCTCCGGCATTCCATTTTCACCACTAAATTGCATGTTTTTGTAGAATCTTCACGCGTCTGTTGGGCTCAGCGACAAAATCAGTGAAAACATCTGGCCTCCAGTAGATCATGTACTCGTACATACAAATGCGAGAGCTATTTAAAATGCCCAGTCTTTTGGCTCAAGTCTTTAAGAGCTGATTATTCAAATACGCAGGGGAAGTGCATTGTTTATTCTACGCCGTCGGCACGTAACGAGGCAATTTAAATGCATTCCCACCAAACATTTACAATGTCGACGCGAGGCTACTGCATGTGCATTAAGGTCCAGGGTCGCCCGTCTCCGTACCGTTCACGGCACGTTCAAGCCAGCCCCGTCACGCGTCGTGCGTCGGCAACGACGAAGCACCGGTCGGCAGGGCCGAGGGACTGCCGCAGGGCCGCCGCCGTGGCGTTTCCCGTCACGAACACAGTCCGCTCAAAGCAACAAGTGACAGGGGGCGCAGGGCACGCGCTCTCACGCTGCGGCCTCGGCCGCCGCCGGCCTTGCCGCGGCGCCGCGCCGGAGGGTGTCACGTGTCGGCGAGCCGCCGCCGGACGAGGCTCCTCGGGCGGTCGCGCGGCCCTGGCGGACGGACAATTGGCCGCCGCTGACGCGACCGCCAGCGACGCCGTCGAGGTCGGCCGGCGGCCGCCACCGGCGGCGACACAGTCGAGCGGTGAAAGCGGTCGCCGGCGACTGTCCGCTGCCCGGCGGCCGTTTCCGCGGCGGGGAGGGGGCCACTCTCGGCACGCCCCTCCCCTGCCGTTCATGCGCCGCTGACCACGCCGCTATCGCAACCGGCCCGCGCCGGACCGAGCCGGCCGGTCCGGCGGCGCGACGGCAGCCGCGGACACGTGACCGCCACGCCGGACGGTGGCGGCGGTCACGTGACTCTCGAGCGGCCGCCGGCGGCCGTCCGCCGCGCCTCCGCCGCCGGACAGAGCGCTGCCGGTCACAAGCTCTTTGTCGCCGCCGCCTACCGGACGACGATCGCGTGGAGGCCGCGACAAACGCGGCAAAAACGCCGCGGCCTGCGGCTCGGCCGCGCGGCGCCGCGAAAAACCGGCCCCCGGGGGGCGGGGTCCAGGTCATTGCTGACCGATATATCAGCAGACAAGGCTGTTGGCTATTGGCGGGGAGCATGCCCAGCGTGTTCCAAACGTCGATCTCTTGAGGTGCCGACCGAAACACGAGCGCAATTTGAAATAACTGACACATCTGGGGATTTCAGTGACGCTAGTGTTTTTTTTTTCTAGACGATGTGTTCGACATGTTTTAGGAGATGTGTTTGTCAGACTCAGCTGTCACGGCCACGGTGCTGAAGGCCAACAGCCCCCCATCAGCTGTGATATGGACGCGAACAATATTTACTTAATTTTCTTACATCTTTTAATATTAAAAGGAGTTGGTCTTACACTACGCGGCATTTTAATGCTTAAAGTTCTTACAGTTCGTATGCACCCTAAATCACAACAAAAGAACAGCATTTGAAAGCAGGCTAGTTTAACAAGGAAAACAAACTTGTACTTGTTTTCCTTCCAACCAAAAAATCGCGATGGAGCCCTTTTTTGTTTGGAGTGCTCATTAAACACGTCATCGAGCTGGTCCAAATTAGCATGCGGTCGAGCCGGCAGACGGAAAATTAAATCCGTTGTGCTTCTGTGCAGACAAAAGCCCGTGTCCGCTGGTATACATGAGCCAGTGCAAATCGATCACGGAAAGTACCAGCGATCTTGTAAGCCTCAGTCCACGTAATCTTCATCGCAGAAGTTCCGGGCTGTTGCTCCAATATCAGCCATGACGCAACGAAACGACGGAGCACAACTTCGCGGATGTCACCGGGGCGATTTCAACGAACGTCATAACTTTCCGGGTTGCGCCAATCACGTCGAAACCCCGCGAAATATCTGCTCGTATCAGGTGAGCAATGCCGCAAAATTCGTCTTGCATCGCGGGGGACGACAACGAAACGTCCTCTTCCGTTCCACGTCACGCCATTTCCTCAATAGCGCTGCATTCAATTTCGCGACGGCCTAGGGAGCGCCGTCGGTTTTGGGTTTCCTTCATCCGTCATGGGCGAGCCTGAGGCCACGGCTGAACAATCCGGTCTCTCGAGACGTCACCGCCGCCGTCCACGGCGGCGGCTCAGTCAACTGACTGCCACCGGCTGTGCTCTGGGGCGCCGGTCATCGACCCCCGCCGCAGCCCCGTTAGGAAGTCTCGCCAGTTACCGTCAAGCCAGCCGTGGGGCATCGGTCAGTGAATTCGCGAACGCTATTCCGCTTGGGCAGTTGATGCGCGGCTCCGACAAGTCGGTCCCTTAGATGGAAGCTCGATGCTGATGAAATGGTGAGAGGATTACAGGAATTATCGGGGTCGATTATGCACAATATGGAGGTAGCCATGCTTACCTCACTTACCTCGCGCGCGGCGAGGTCGCCGTGCGGTACCTGAGCGCGCCTGCCAAGGTAACCAAAATGACGCGAGAGGCTAGTTCTCGAACGCCGTTTTGCACGACGTGCCGGCCAGGAATAACCGGGAGTGCTGCTCGGTCGGACTGCGAGCGGTGGCCACGTGAAGTCCTGGCCCCCGGCCCTCTGCCCGCCGCCGCCCCGCTCTTTCCAGAGACGTGTCGGCCAGCCTCTGGCATTGCTCTCACGAGACTCCCTGGCCGTCGGTCTCCGACCTCCGTAGCCGCTGGCCAAGGCCCGGAAAAGACCCAGCCGGACGGAGATATTCATCCATTTGGTCGCACATTACGCTGCTCTGAGACTGCGGCTCAGTATCACGATGCGCAAGGCGAAATGTATGCATGGTCGTCTGGCGGTGTGCCACGATATACCGGCGCCAGAACGCCACTGCGGGCGACGAGGTTAAGACACTGGTTGCTTATTGCGGCTTCAGGGGGCACCGACTTGGTGTTCACGTCATTCACCAGAAGTGAAACAGAACAGACTTCTTCGGTTTGTTTCTACGAAAAAGCAAAGATACGGAATTCAAGATGAGGCCGACTACGCCCGCGTAAGTTTCAAACAACCTTGACGGTCAATAGCTTAACAAACGTGCGCAGTGGATCCGAGCGGTCCTAGCCTGCGCCTGCTCCGTCCTCAGCCAGAGCTGCAGCGAGCTCGCCCAAGTTGCGAAAGCCTGGACACCGGCGGGTTGAGAGCCCAGCGAATTGCGCCCGCTCGCGAGGTTGGCGAGGAGCCGATGTGAAATGAAACGGAAGGTTGTGTCACCTGGTGTCTCGCGTGCCTGAGGTCAGGTTCAGAGTGGCGCGTTGTCCTGACACACGGAGTGTTCCCGGGATGATGGACTATCGCCGCACCCCTACGGAGGGTCTGAACGGCCCTCCATTCGTATCAGTGGCGCAGAAAATGAAGGAAAAGAGGGAGTAAGCACATTCAAGCTCAGCCTTTCGGGAGCCTCGAATTTCCCTAGAGTCGGGAAATCGAGGAATCGACTCCGACTCCACTGGCACACGACCTGCCGAGGACAGTGTTACTTTTGTTAAGGTAACGAGGTGCTCGGAATCCACGTGTTTCGAGAATGCTGTAAAGAATGCGGCAAACACCATCCTTCTTTTGTATGCCACGGAAGCAAGTGCAGTTCTGTTACCGGACGTCGAATGTGACTAATGCTGCCCAAGTGAATGTGGGATTTCGTCCGAAATTGAATCCCTTCGCCTGGGTTTAACGTGTTAGTCGCCGCTTACGATGTGGTCGTCCTTTAAACCCAGCATCCTGCGCATGTGCTGACGATACTCTGGCAATCCGATGCAACACCACATGGTACCAGTAGACCATGAAAATCCACCGCCTCACATTTTTCCCAATCGATCACCACGGTGATGTGTGCGTCCTCGCAACGATCTTGCGAACGCAACGATGTATCCGGGAGTCACTTCCCCAGTCGCAGCAGCAAGTGTCCAATATCGCAGTGGCAGAGGCTCGGGAGAGTATTGCGACACCCACACAACGCTCGAGTCCCAGAGCGATCGGGTGATTGCAGCTTAGGTTTCCGGGCCGGTGACTGTTCAGGTCGCGCTCAACCATGACTGACAAACACCCTGACAGAACGCCGACGGAATGTAATTCAGTGACAGCTCCATACCTGCTCTCTCTCCTTCTCTCTCTCTCTCTCTCTCTCTCTCTCTCTCTCTCTCTCTCTCTCTCTCTCTCTCTCTCTCTCTCTCTCTCTCTGTCTCTCTGTCTCTCTCTCTCTCTGTCTCTCTCTCTCTCTCTCTCTCTCTCTCTCTCTCTCTCTCTCTCTCTTCTTATTTCGCCCAGTCATCCTCCCGACCCAGATTTGTCAGTGGGCTGCACTTCCCGAGCGATCCTAAAGTGACGTCACTAAACCGCCGCCGCCGCCGCCGCCGCCGCCGCCGTTGATTATGTTTGTCACTGATTGTAGCCTGTTGACTGACCTTGGTCGCTGCTCGTGCTCGACAGCGTGGTCGGCTGTGTCGGAGTGTGCGGCCGCGACGCCGACGGGTTCCGTAACTGAAGACGAGCCCTTCCCTAACGCGGGACCGGCCGAGGCTGAGCAGGGGGAAGGTCACCGAGACCGCAGAACAGTGGCGGGGGCACTGGCTCTCTGCTGGCACCCGGCAAGATCGCTCGGCTCCGAGGCGGGGAAGGCCGTCCTGGCGTCTACTTCAGTAACTGACGTCGCTGATAACGCTCATCGCCGTTCAGTGCCGTTGCGGCACGCTCTCAGACAGCATGATGCGCATGCGCGTCGGGTGAAATCGGGTAGGCCTGCGACATGCCGCAGTACCGACATTCCGCTGTCTGGGCAATTAACGTCAGCGTTAACCGATGGGCATAATGCTGCAGGATGCTCCTAGTGAATAATAACATAACGGGTAAAAAAACTGCTGATCTGTGGTCGGTCATCAACAAAACGACATCGTTCTTGATCGTGTCATGCGGCGCCACTTCCCCCTGCATTTAAGGCGTTTGCATTTTCTATCGCTTAAGGCAGGAAAATAAGCTTCCGGAAGTCTGCTTAATCTTGTAAAGCTACGTGAAGCCAATTATCACTCAGAAATAAAAGAGAGAACGTTCCTACCGCTAGGCCAAGCATTATCTCCCTTGCCCACGACAAAAAGAAGCCTGATAATGGACATAAGCGCGCGCTGAGCAATAGAGCAGCAGGCGCCGTTTTTGTCCCTGCTAGCTCTGCCGGCGTGCAGTCCCTCCGCGACCTGTCGGCTGCTGCCGGCGCCCGTCGATCATCCGGCGAGGCGCGGCCGCGTGCAGCTGCGGCCTGGATCCGGTCCGGCGGCTGGGAGGTTTGGCCCCCGCCGAGTCCCAGACGAGGCGCCGCCCGCGACGGATCACCCGCAGCGTCGGGCGGGATACCGCGTCGGTCGATCTACTGAGCAGCGGCCAATTAAACTGCGCCCAGTCTCCGCCCGTCTGTCCGCGGCATCCGCAGCAGTCGCGCGGGCGGCGATCTTCTGTTGCTGAGCGCGCTGTGAGCGGCCGGTCGGCCGCTGTCGCTCCGCCGCGGCGGCCCGCGGAGCGGAAACACGTCCCCAGGTAAACAGCTCGGCCGGCCGTCACAGGTGCGGCGGGCGTGAATAACAGCGGACAAACTGCCGGGCGCAGCGCGGCGCCGGCTCAAAACAGGCCGCCGTCGGGGACGGCACTCACCTCGGTCGGACGGCAGCGGCGGCGACGGCGCCTGCACCAGCTCCCGCAGCGCCGTCTTGTTTTTCTGCAACGAGTAGACAGAGATGCTGCAGTGGTCGGCCTCGATCCGGTGGCACAGATAGCCCAGACAGACCTCGTAGCGCTCGCGGCGGCGGCGGCGGCGCTTGGAGGGGCGCGGCGGCGCCTGCGGCGGCGCGGCCGGCCGCGGCGGCCGGCTCTCCGGGTCCGAGTAGACGCCGCTGTCGGCGCTGTTCACGCTGCCGCCCTCGGGCGGCTCGCAGGCGGACTCGCACGAGCTCTGGCTGGTGATGGACGGCTTGCCGCGCAGGCTGGCGCGCGGCAGCGGCACGGGCGAGGCGGCGGCGCGCGGCGCCTCCACCTGCACGCCACCGTCAGCCAGCGGCAGCCGCGGCCGCAGCTCGGCCGGGTCGCGGAAAACCGAGTCCGGCAGCGGCGTGTAGCGGCCACCAGCCAACTCGGCCGGCTCCGGCTCGGCCGCCAGCTCGCGCACCAGCGAGCGCGCCCGCAGGCGGCGCTGCACGCGGCGCGCCAGGTCCTCCAGCGAGCGGCCGCGCCTCACTACCGCGACACGAGCCTCGCTCCTGAAGCTGGCCAGCCGCTGAAGCGGCCCGCGCGCCGCCGCCGCCGGCCGCGCGCCCGGCGGCGGCTCCGGCGGCGGCGGCGGCGCCTCCTCGGTGGCCTCGCACATGGGCACGTACCATGTGGAGCGGCGCTCTGGCGCGCGCGCCGCAGCCCGCTCCTCGCGCATCGCTGGCACCCAATCGCGTGCCACACTCCCCGGAGACCGTCACGCCGTCGTCGCCGCTCGGGCCGGCCTAGCAACGCTCACTGCAGAGGCGATGGGACACGACCCGACTCGCCGCGATTGTGTTATCGGCGTCGTTACAACAGCGCGCGCGCACGCTCTCTCACGGCACCGTGACGACGAGCGCCGCCGTCACCGCGTTTCGTCAGCGGACACGTCGCCGCCTGCGGGCCCGCTTACGACTCGGGCGGCCGTCGGGCCGGTGAGCGCCGGAACCGGAGCTGAAGCCAACGCCACTCGCCCGCCCGGACGGAGCTGCACAACAGGCGGCCCTGAAAAACCACTCGGCGTAATCGCTCCGCGAATCGTCGACGAACTTTGTCCCGAAGTTGGCAGTCCGCCCTCGGGGACTTCGATCAAATTCCGAGCGACGCCGGAGTGAGCCTCGCGGCGAGGCTCCCACAAGGAAGGCTCGGGCGGGCCCGGCGCGGCCTCCAGGCCGGCCGTCGCAGGAGACTCCGGGTCGGCCGTAAACTCCCGTTGCAGCTGGACTCCGCCTCACTAACTTCAAGCACATCTGCGCCGAGCCGGCGCGGCTTCTGCGCGGGTTCGCCGGCTTCCGCGCGGACCAGGTGGGCGCGCGAGCGGGTGCGCGCTGGGCAGAGCCTGCCGGCCGTGTGAGCGGCCCGCCGCGCGGCACACTCGGCGGCCACGCTCGGCGGCCGAGGGCGGGGCCGCCACCGGGCGCCGCGGCCGCCCACGCCGCACGCCTTCACTCGGCCGCTACCTCCGCTTCGGGCACCAGCCGACGGCCTCGGGCAGGCCCCGGGCACAGCCGGCAGGGTTCGAGGACGGGCCCCGCCGCCAGCCGCCGTCCGGGGAGCAGTCCGCGACTCGACGGCACCTCCGCGGCGGCTGCCCGAGCGTGGCGCGATCAAGAAAATCGCGCCTTCGCCCGTTTACGCTCTTGCTCCCTCTTCCGCTCTCGCTGTCTCTCTCTCTGTCTCTGTATCTCGCTGGCTCTGGGCTCTGACGGGGCAGTCTCGGACTCCTCTCGACTCCTCTGTGGTCGGCGGCCCGTGACGCGGCCAGCCAGGCAGCGCGGCCGACCCGGCAGCCAGCCCCAGTCGCTCTGACCCGGCACCGCTCGCCAATTATACCAGCCGGATTCCGTTAATGGGCGGCGGCGGCGGACAGCACGTGCGTCGTCCCGCCGGGATCGCTGGCGCGGCGCGCCGGCCGACTCCGGGCAGCAGGCGAGCTGCCCCGGCGCCGCGCCGTCACCGGGCAGACACGGCGAGCCGGACCCCGTCTGAGCCGTCACGCGGCAGGTACGGCCAGGGGATCCGCCGCCGACACGGCCGCCGCCGTCACACGCTCCGCCCGGCAGCGGCGTCGCGCAGGGGCTGCCGCTCGTCTGATTCACCGCAGCAGGCAGTGGGCACACCGTCACCGTCACGCGCCGACCTCTCCGCGACGACTGGCCGCGTCACGGCGCCGGGGCGTCACGGCGGTGCGTCCGCCCGGGCCCGGCGCGCCGATCGGAGCAAGTGCGCTGCGTTCGGCTCGGCTGGCGGCGGCCGCGGCCCGTGCGGCGCCGCGTCACGCGGCGTGGGGCACGTGCCCGGCGCGGGCGTCACAGGCGGCCGCTCAAACGTGGCGCCGGCCGGCGCCGCTGAAGCCGGACAAAGCGGCCGCGTCGCCGCGAGGTCGCTGGCAACAGGTGGCCCGACATCCGCGGACGGACGGACGCACGGACGGACGGACAGACGGTGGGACCGACAGGGCCGAACTGGAGAAAGGACGGATGGACGGGCAGGTGAACAGGTGAACAGGCAGACGGACAGACGAATGAACGTACGTAACGATGGACGGACAAGGGAACAGGCGAGCGAACGGACGGACGGAGGGAAGAACGGACGACGGGAAGGACGGGCGGACGGACCAAGAAGGGAAGAACGATGTACTCATGTAACGGCGGGCAAACAGGAAGGCGGGTGGAAGCTTTGAACGGAGGAACAGTGGTGAAGGGCGCCGAAAGGATTGCCAGACGGACACACGGGCAGTAGACAAACCGTACGACAAGCATCACATCTTGCACGCAGACCGACGGGTCAGCCAGGTTTGCCAAGGACCGTTGCTCAAACGTTCACACCAGTGAAATCTGCCCAGGCCAGAGATCGGGCACGGCTGTTTCCGGAAACAGAAGCAGAACATCGTGCCGGTAAACGGCTGCGCTGTCGGATAAAGAAAAGAGAAAAATCTACTTTTCTTGCGCAGAGGAAAGCTCTTCCTTTTTGCCATTTGTTTCGCCTACCGGCCGGGTCAAACGCATAAACGATCTCGCATGCACTGCCATGGAACTGGGTGGCCGAATCCTTGCAGTTCCATGCGCCGGACGGCGCGCGAGGAGCGTGTGGGTCGATGCAAACGGCGGCTGCTGCTGGGCCCAATGGCTGGCGCAGCTCGTTGGGCGCGACACTGCGGTGCTGCCGTGCCTGGGCGGGAACCTCTGCCGCGGGTAACTGAGACCCGATTAGCTCCGCGGCCGCCAACGGAGCCGGGCCGGGCCGGCCTGCGTCGCCACCGACAGGAGGGGCGTGCCGTCGGCACAGCCGTGCGGCCCTCCCACGTCTCCGCGGCAGCTCGACCACCGACGCCGGACAGCCAGGCCGAGCTCGTTACCTGGACTGTGCCCGCGGCCCAGTCTTGCCGTTTAACGAGACCCCGGACGTGCGGGGCTCCAGTTGGCCGACGTTTTGACGTTTTCCGGCTCGGACAAGGCCGGGACTGAGCGCAACCGGAGCCGGGCGGGCTCAGGGCGAGGCCGGGGCCTCGGACCCAGTCTCGACCAGATCGATGGGAGACGGACCACTCCCAGTGGGGTAATCGGCCGGCCTGGCGACACCTGGAGACGGCCGGACAGAGCCGGTCCGAGCGGCGGCCGCCGCGGCCCCCCGCCGCCGTGCCGACCCGCTGAAAACGGTCCACAGGCGACGCCGAGCGCGCTAATTAACGGGCCGAAATCGGACGGTTAAGGGCAATGCAAATATTGGCTCAACAGATTGAATTTCGGATGGCCTTGAAGTTTGTTCAAATAACTCAGTCACATGTCCCAAACCATCTGTATAGTTACGGTATGTGTGCACAATTAGGTGCGAATAAACAAACACGTTTATGAATATTTACATATGCATACATAGAAGAACATTGAAAGGTGCCGAACATTCATGAACCGGGGCCTTGAGGACTGACGGCGCGTGGCTGTCAAACGTCCACCAGCTCTGCCGTAACTGAACTTCCTCGAAGAAGCAGCTTGAGCTGGCCCAATGTACAACCCATTCATATATGGTTGCCTGCCCTGTCTCAAACGCTTTGTCTAACGAAAATTATTTCCCCTGTCACGAACAGCCGAGCGGAGCGTCAGAGACTGCCGACAGGGAGCAGCCGCCAGGCGCCTGCCGGCGGCGGCCCGGCTCTGGCGCCGGCTGCCCGTGATCCGGGACGGCCCGCGGCGAGCGCGGAGACGATGGCCGGCCGCACGGCAGCCGCTGTGCCAGGCGACGCTGCCCGACTGGCAGCGTCACAGCGCCGGCGGTCCCGGCCGGCTCCCAGGATGTGGTGAGGCAGTCCCGGGGCGGGACCGGTTGTACATACGGTGTAGTGGTCCTGGGGGCGGGCCCCACGGTATGATAGAGTGGTTCGGGGAATGGACCCCACTGTTACGACACAGCAGCCCTGGGGATGGGCCTCAGTGTACGGTACAGCGGTCCTGGGGGAGGGCATCACTGTACGATGACGACTGGAGACAAACTCAGCCTGCATTCTGAATAATGACAGGATGCCTGTATAATGACAGGATATGATAATGACAGGATGCCTGCCCCCGCGAAGAAAGGGGATAGACCGTGTATCAGACAGGCTGCGGATAGAACTGGTAAACAAGCTTCCGACTTATCCCTCGGCTAATTCTGATTGATGATTTCCCGATGAATGATCGGAAAATAGCGCGCTTCCTTCCCTATCTGAATCCTCCACTTCAGGCATACGAAGTTCAGTCCTCTTATTGGCAGACGTTAATGTTTGCAAAATGTACAGAAAAACGTGGAACGACAACAGGACAGTTTGCCTCGTTTTAAATTAATATATAGCAGTTATGAGTGCCCAGACAATTAGTTTGTGAACAATGCGCTATGGTTCGCACGCTTGCACCTTATGTCAGCGCATGGTGCTTCAAGTCTCGCATACACTCAGCTCTCTAAACGGACGGGAAATTCTGCCCGGCGTCCTCTGAAAACGATCTCAACCATTTCACGACCCTCTCAGGGCAGTGCGAGGCGCGAGGCCTCCACAGTCGTCCAGTATGCGCCCGAGGCTGCCGCTTCCGCGTCGTCCGGCCGGCCGGCGCCGCGGAGAGAGCGGCCGGCAACCCTTCACCGGCCGGCGGCCACCGACGGCCGGTGAGTCGTCACAATCGCCGGCGCGGCTCCGGCCTGGTCCGCCAGCCTTTCACCGCCGCCTTGCCGGCAGGAAAACCCGGCCATCGGCCACGACGGCGCCGCCGCCGGCCGAGAGGCAGCGCCGCCGCCGCCGCCGCACGAGCCGCCAATGGCCGCCGGCCGGTTTGCGCAGGTCACGTCGTTATGAGTGGCCTCCGGCGGCCGCCCGGCCCGGTCACGTGCCGAGCGGCGCCGCGGCAGCCGCCGGGCGGTCCGGGTGGCCTTCGCTCGCCAGCCGCCGCGGCGGTGGCCCGGCGGTATCGTGAGCGTGCCGGTCCGGGGCCGGCCGCCGCGCGCGGCGAGCAAACGGCACGACGAGAGCGCTGGCCCGGCCAGAGCGCTGTCAGGTGGTCGCAAGTCCCAGCCGGGAACCCGGCTCTGTCACGTGTGGTAGGAAAAGATTCCCGGGGAATGCTTACACCAACTGGCGAAAAGTGCCACGAAAAAGCAGACAAGATTCATGCGCGGCAGTCAATTTCAGGAACGCAATCGGGCGAGAGAGCTCACTATGCATCTTTAGGAACAGCGCCCTTCCAGGATCAAAGAGATCGTCAGAGCTCTTCTTGCATTTGCATCGTTGATGCGCTGTCCCAGCCGAGCATGACATTCACAGCCGAGCATGACACCGGATCTTCAGACCCTAGACAAGCTGCATTGTGTGTGATCATGAGCCGCCCGACACGTTCGCTCTCGCATGCCAGAATCTTCCATCCCACGCGAGAGCGCTGTTCTCCAAAACATTTCTCCTCCGCAGCGGCTGCAATCCAACCACGCCACTCTGATAACGCCAGCTTTTGCTCGGGCGCCCGCCGTCACCTCCGTCCGCGGCCACTGCGGGATTACAGCAGCTGTCAGGCCGCCACTGCTCGGTGTCGATACGAGCGAGACTCATCCCCGAGCGGCGGCCGCCGCCGGACCTGACGGACCAGGCGGCGTCGTGTCGCACGTGGCGTTATCGCTGCTGTGCAGGTGTCGATCCTCACATGAGGCCGGCTCCGGTCTGACACGCAGTCGACCTCCGTGGCGCCTGGTCGTCATCGCAGTCGGAGTGCCGCCGCCGGTAGGAAAACAGCAGAGTTGACGGCCGTGCAGGCGCATGAGCTGGCGGGCCACGCTTCTCGTCTGAGTACGCACAGGCCTCGGCGTACGGGGACGTGGACATCTCGCTGGTTGCCACGGGAGCGTGGCGCCCTTTAACGCATCCTGACAACGTTTCTCGTCAATATTCAAGCCAGCACTTCGTGAAACTTCTTACAAATTTAAACTTTCTCCTTGGGACCTCATCCTTCATAACTTAGTTTCTGCACATCCCGAGCGTTCTCCTCAGAAACATCCTTACACACATAAACTTTCTCCCCGGGGGAATCCGAGCCTTGCGGAAAAGGTGAACTCGAGTCGTAAGTCGTACACCTGCGACTCAGGAATTCACTCTCGCCGCGTTCAACGGTCGGTTTCAGCTTGGCTGTCTTAGTTGCGACGAGGATTTTGTGCGTCTGAGAGGTAACTTTTGTGCGAAAGGCTGTATGCTGTTTGTGAATGCTGATCTCAATAGCCGGGCAAATCGCAATTCTTTTCAACGGCCCGCCGCGACTGAAATAAATATCGCGGTGATTTCATGCTCATTCTTTCCTCGCGTCATGGTAGTTTTATTATTTCGTTTTGATTTTTACTTCTAAATGACCATAGTTATCAAACAGTCATTATTATCCAAAAATATCGTAATTTACCCGGATGTAATATTATAATTACTGCGACGATAACAGTTAATAATGATGTAATGACTATGGTCTCCAGCTGAAACTCCAAGTAAATAACATGAAACGTTTAATACCTGCATATAAAACCGACAGCTCCTCAGACAGAGACAGCGTTCAGTAATCTTTATTATGCTGCAAGATGTGTGAAATTCCAAGTAGATTTCGCCTCGAAAAAATATGACGCAGAAAACCACTATCGACCTTAGCCAGTTCATGGCGCCATCGATGTATGACTGAAAGCCGATTCGAATATATTATTAAAACCCAATCGATGCTTAAAATGTGGATCTGTCGGACGTACGTCTCAGGGTTTTGATCAAAGGCATCGACTTCTGAGGTATTTTATGTCATTTATGTAACTTGTGACAGTCATGCAATTTTGAGTGTATAACCTTTGTTGCTCCGTATTCATTTTGAAATGATCAGCACTGCGGTCCACAAAACAAGCAAACAATGCATATAGCAGCATGGCATACAAACTACATTTAACACAGCTTACACGGCAATCCACTCATGTCATCGCGACCACAGCACAACATTCCATTCAAGTGCGGCAAACGAATTCAAAACAGCGAAGTTGAACGCCACGCGCGTCGCCCATGCAGCACAACCGCGCCATGTCGCCGCGGCCACGTAACCGTTACCGACACCCGTGCAGGCGGCGCGCAACAGCTGACGCCCGTGCGGCTCGACCGGCGCCCACTGACCTGCCACAGCTTGCGGAAGTCTCGCTGCTCGACTCGGATCAGCTGGCACGGCTCGCGAGTCACCATGGTCGAGTGGCGCGGCGAGTCGGTCAGCACCGACTCGCCGAACGTGGCGCCCTGACGCAGGCAGGAGGGCTCCGTGCCCTGCGGCGGGAACGGGTCACGGGTCAGCGGCGAGCGTGGCGCAGGACTGGCGCACTTCGCCGCATATGGCGCAGACTGACGAAAAATCTGAACTTCACTCTGCATGTGACCTGCACCACGCATGCTGCAGGCCGGGAACCCATGGCACACATGTATCGTAGGTCGGAGACCATGGCACATGCGTGCTGTAGGCGTGGGACATGTATCACATGCGTGCTGTAGTCCGGGTCCCGTTTCTCACACGTGTCGCAAACCAGGGACCCGTGTCACACACGTGTCACAGAGCAAGGGCCTGTGGCTCACACGTGATGTGAGTCAGAGGGAATCGTTTACTGTTCTCTCGAAATGTTTTAGGTAACATAAATAACACTGAAATATGGCATTGCAGTGAAGGATATGTGGCAGTAAGCATGTGTGCAGCAACCCAAAGGATGCGTAGGATAGTGAAGCCCACCAACTCTGTGGCGGCCCTAATAACTGAATAATTTTGAGACTAAATCTAAAATGCTACAGTAAAAAAAGACAAATAAATAAGAAACCCTCTTCTACAGCTGACATTACGTTCTTTGTTGCTCCTCTTTTAACCTCTTCATTTTCTGTCTGAAGAGCCATGGACCTTGATTTATAAACTACACCTCACGCGGCAGCAAGTACGTTTCCTCTGCATGGTGAAGTTACATTCAAACACAAGACGTAACAGTACGAGATGAAAAAAAAACATCTGAAATCCATTCAGAAATCGACATTTTGGATAGACATATGGTTCTTCCTTCTTACTCTCCAGCACCGGCAGAGCCAAAGGGGAGGCCCGGGACCCCCCTTCCTTAAAGCCCGCATTCTTTGTGAAAACCGTTACACATCTTCTTTCCATCAGGCGGTTTTCGTATGATTTCAGTTCACACTGAGCCCCCCCCCCCCCCGCCCACCTTTAATAAAGCCCTGACTGCGCCCCTGATCATCACTAACTCGAGCAATCAACGGGCCCTCACAGAAATACTGACTTAGCCCCGTGCCTGCCCTCCAGGTGGGCGGAGCACGTATCCATCCCCAGCCGCCGCCCCCGCAGGTGGTGGACGGCGCCGAGATGAGCTGGGGCGGGCGACGGGCGCGCTCGCCGGATGCGTGACGTCACCGGCCACGCCGGCGTCGCCGCGTCGCGACTGATTTAGGTGTCGGCGAGAGGCGAGACGTCCCAGGACACGGTGGCCTTATTACAGGGCCTGATGACTGCACTATGACGCCGGCGAGGAGGGAGGCCCTGCTTGCAGGCCGATCTGTCAGAGTGCGGCGTAATGCATTTCACTGTCCACTGCCGAACGTCATGGCTGAAAGGATTGTAACTGGTCATGTGGAGCCTCAAGTTTGATCTGGTGTTGTGTGCTAGGTTAAATCTTTACATGTTCTACGATGCATATTTCAACACCACAATCGGCAATAAAAATCGGCCGCATTGGTCCATGAGCCATTCCAAATCACAATGAAAACAAATCCCATTTGGATTTGATACGAAATTACAGAAGACCGTTAAAATCGGATAACTCTTCGCGACATCTGAAAAATTTCAGACCCTGGATCCGATCGGTGGCGTGGCGATGAAGAGCGGCTGGACCGCTTCTAAGGACTCTGCGGTCGACATTTGCACAGAGGAAGCTGCACAAACAGAAGACGGGCTGCAGCGTCAGATCCAGACGGCCATCGTGAGAAATGTCGGACTGTTCGGTACGAGGGTAAACAGAAGCATGGCACCAAGACCGCTTAAAAATACGGAATATTTTGTTATAGATGTACTTGCACTAAATTATATATCATGTGTATATATATATATGTATGTATATTATGTATGTTGGTAATTACCGCTACACCATCCTGCATATTGCATACATTTGCATCCAAAAGCAATGCTCGAAATCCCGCAATGAAATATCAGCCTGCATCTTCGAGCCAACAGGTCTCCCCGTCCTGGCAAGGCGTGGGGTCTGCTCGCCTCGGCGCCCGCTGCCCTGCCCGCGGGTCGGCCGGCTATGGACCAACAGGGAGCCGTGCCGACCACCGCACGGCCGTGCCGTATCTCCCGCGGCTCGTTAAATTTTCGCCGCAAGAGCGGCCGCTTCCTGCAATTGCATGAGCGGGAGAGGGGTTCAGAGCCCGTTCAACAAGCTCTGCTTAGCACTCATTGATTCCGAACATCGCCGTGAGAAATGATTCGGAATAAAGTTATCGAACATAAGAAAATTGAATAATAACAGTTTATCAAAGATCGAGGTCCACTCAAGTCATCTGCGAAAGGACCATAGATCCTTACCTCCTTAAACTCGCCCCATAGCGCACAGCGCAAATGTTTGCTAAGTTGTGTCCGCTTATTTCGGCTGGAGAGAACAAGTGGCAACCAAGTCGCGCTGCGAGAGTCCAGCACAAGTTTCTGACATATCTGACACATCCATGTTTGGCTCAGCCTACAAACCGAGCCCCGAAATTTCCTCTGGAGTGCGCGTGTTGCTGTCGACATTTTACAAGTTGAGGTATCCTCGGGCTAGGTCCATACTGGCCGATGTCGTATTCTTATATCTAGTGTTCAGCGGTTTTATTCACTAGTCGCATCTCAATGGATTTTTCTTCATGCACCGCCAGGACTTCTAGAAATGCTCATCATGTCCTTTTTTATGTCTTTGAAAGAATAAGGATTAAACATTATTGTTGGGAGTATTTTTATTCCACATCCTCGTTCAGACAACACAATGGCAAGACACGAGACAAAGACATGAGCTGTGCTTAGCTCGAGCTCTATTCCCATACTCCGCCTTCCAAGGCTACTGGGTCCAAACAACGCAAAACAATAGCGGAACGAGAGGATGCTATCTCTCGATGGTTGTGTGTGAGCTCCATGCCAAGCAACGAGCCTGATGCATTCCTTTGTCTTTTTTTCATGTTTTACGCTAAACGGAGAGTTTGTTACAGCCCCATTATTGGAACGCACAACCATTCGCCAAGATAAGCGATATATTCTACCGCAGGAATAAATTCGGAATCACCATCTGTCAGGCGATAGCCGAACACAAATACACCCGCCCCAATTACGGTTTAACCGTCAACTAATCCGCCCAATCTGGTTGCACCCAAGCAATCCTCGCCCCACCTCTGCCGCCCCCCCCCGTCGGCCCCGTCGCGTCGCCGCCGACGTCCGCCCCGCGGCGGTCCGCAGATAACCGCTAATTAGCGGGCCACCGCCGGTACCCGGTACTGACTAACAGGCAGCGCCCGTACCCGGTACCGGCCGACACCGGACTCGCTCGGCCGCCGCCGGCCGGAATCCGCGCGTGGCCTAATGGTTTCGGTAATTGAAATCCAAACTGCGGCGTCAGGTGCCGAGTTCCGTCGTCCGGGGCGCCGGGTCAGAGGTCGGAGTCGCGCCTGCGACGGAGCGGCGCTGCTCGGTGGTGTTGGTTTTAAATAGTGCGTCCGTAGACTTTCACTGTTGTCTGTAATTGTAAGTTTAACTTTGCCATTCGAACTTGAGTTGACTTCAGCTGTTTCTACAGAAAGTTTCTCCAATTACCCACTCTGAAGACCTATGTACTGCATGAGGTGTTGTCATTCAACAGGGAAAATCGAATTAGCACATCGAAAATCAAATAATAAATCGAATCAGTAAATCGAATCAGTGTTCTCTGTTCGGGATTCATCCAAAAGGCGTTCGAGATGGCTGAAGACACTGCTTTATGGCGCAAACTCTAATTTTGTGCCATTAATGCATGCTTTCTTTCTCTCCAAACAGCCTACCTGCCAGACATCAATAGCATGAAGAAATTTCAAACAGACATCGGAGTTCCAGGTCGGGTATCCTAGCGACGGGTACAAAAATGCGCCAGGGATTTTAATTGTTAGTGAGGTAGTTCAGGAAGCTCCGCTGGCAAAATGCCTTACGGCTGGCAGTTAACAGTTTTCACTGTGCAGGGGTTTCCTCCGGGCGCCGTTGTGTGATTGGCGGTTAATACCAGTAAATCAAGCACTTTTTGTCGGCTTGCCTTTTAACATTTTCCCTGAGGTAAAGGCCAAATACATGTAGGAAAGGCTACAAGCAAGTTAATTGCTCAGCGGATGATACGTGTCGGGACTGCTTATTGAAAACGGACGCATTTCGAAACAAACGGCTAGCACAGAGCAATTGAGCGTGGAAATGGAAAGGCAAGCAGCTACCATTACATGTTGTTTTCTCGGCGGGGAAGGACTTCATTTGTCTCGGAGCCTGACAGATTTTAGGCGGACTCCCTTACGCCATACAACTTTCATGTGATATTGCGGTTTTTATCCTCTTGATATTGCATGAAATATAATCGCGCCAGTGATGCACTCTACAGTATGACGAAGCCAAACGTGCATCGTCTCGTCACGCTATCAACATTTCTCGGATGAGGTTTTACGTCATAAAACGGCTGATGGGAGACGAGCAAAATATTGGCCAGTTTCCTTCAATTTTGCTTTCCAGGCCGATCTTCAATGTACCGCTTAACACCCTGTTAAATTTTTCCCCAGTTAGCAGACCCCATGTGTCAGGGCAGCTGTGCAGGACCGCACGTTCGTAGACGCCGGAAACGTCCACGTATACGTGGACGTTCTTCGTAAACGTGGTCGATTTTGAATGCGGATGATTTGCATGGCATGCTCAACCCCATTTTAGTTTCATGCGCGTGTTACATATATGCCAGGCAAAGAAAGTGACCAGGGGTTTGCGAAGCTCTATATATAGACTACCCTGTAGATGACTCTCCCCCCACCCCCTCATATCGATGACTAAGCATGAAATCAGCATGGAGTGCCTGCAAACCTCTGGCAACATGGAACCGTAAATGTGGAGCAAAAACGGAAATGATAACACAGGCTGCTACAAGATCCGAGGTTTTGCGACCTCTTCTCTACCAAGAGGTGGAGACGAGTCCGTTAATCCGTTAATCCGTTAATTAACTAGTTGATTTTTTGTCAGCCGATTCGAGCTTTCGTTCATGTCGAAAAACAACGGAGTCATTAACTTGCGTTAAACGTTCGCCCGTTGACTTTGAGAGCGTTAACTTCTTGCCGAATTTTCACTTGAGTTTGGAACGTTAACCTTGGCACAAGTGTTGGGTGGGGCTTCTTAACCTATAGGGGATTTGAGGGTTTGGGGATATGCGCTATGCGGAAACAATGGTGGACGTTGGCAGATTTCATGATGACACGTTGGGTACGCTGCACGGCCAGAGACGCCAGAAAAGGAGCATGTCTAATGCTTCAGCTTCGCTTCCAGATACTGAAGTAATGACGTAAATTACGCCACGGCAGTGCATCAGAGAATCCGGCCACGTGGGAAGTTCCTAGACTCAAGCCAAATCATTGCGTCGTCTATCGCCGTTCCGGAAACTACGAATCTTGGCCACTAATGCCTCGTGACGATACCTGAATTAACAGGCCTTGAAAAGGACAAGGACATTTTGGACCAGTCAGCGCGATTTCTAATCGTCGATATTTGCTACGTGCAGTGTGGTGCCTTGCTGCAATATGTAGCATGCGGTAGGATAAGTGACCTATTTCTTCTTTCCTTAAATGTTTAAAGAATCTCTTCATTGTAAGAATTGCATCAAAATACGTCTGACACTTGTGCACAAACGCATGTCCCCAAACTCATGCTGAGGTATTGATTTTCAGCCAGCTTTGAAACATGAATGAAGCATTAAATCTGGTTAGGCTAAATTCGTTATGAGCGACGATCTAGATGCGCACCACTTTCACTGCAAGATTGTTTACATTTCGCTCGACAGTTGAAGCTTGGGTTAGGGATTCATAATCTGTTTTCCACTTTGATTTAGCTTGGTCGTTGGTTATTAAATCTCTTGTTCATTTTGGAAGCTGTGAGGATGTCTACTGAGGATATAAAACCTCTACTGAACAAAGTCAGTGCTTTCAAGGAGAAGTCTGAGGTAGCTATGCTGAAGCGTGAGAACGAGAAACTGGACGAAGATGTGGTTAAGACAGATTCTCAGCTCGACCACACAGACCAATACTCGCGCAAGAGCTCCTTGGTTTTGAATGGGGACAAAATCCCGAAGGAAAACCCCAAACAGTCTTCTGCGGAAACCCGAAAGATGTTGCTGAAGGCCCTAAAAGAGGACCTCAGGATGGACATGCAGGGAGGGGTGGTGGCGTGCCACCGCCTGAAAAACCTGATAAGATTTTGGTGCAGTCTGAGGACCTGGAAGACCGCCAGAAGGTGTGCAAGGCTCGTGTTAACCAACAGGGGATAAATCCGAGAGAACTTCACGGAACGTTGCGCCAAAATGAGGACATTTCGGAGGCAGCTGAAGTTCAACAAGGGCCTAATGGAGAACTTCCACACCAGATATTGCACAATCAAGGTGCGTGACTCTTGTGACAAAAAAAAACGTCACAATCCAACCTGGATACCCTGGACAGGAGATCCTCAAGGCTATGAATGAGGCACTGGTGATGCCCCCAAAAAACAACGAATTTCCTGCTAGATTCCTGGCTACCCAAAGCCTCCAGTACATCTCATCAAGCTATGTCCGCAATCCTACGACGGACCTGGAGGACTATGTAGTCGAAGACTCCAGAACCAGGGGGAGTCCAGAAATTAGGAGGGCAGCCAAGGAAAGAGTAGAGACTGAGAACTAGGTTGATGCTGCTGGACTGAGATTCGAACTTGTGTGCATGGGAATCCCTTCTTACTAGTCGTTTCATGGCATCCACCTTGTTTCGTTTTTTTCACAGTTCAGGTTTTATTGGACTCGATTTTTGTTTGTTGCACTTGTTTGTTGGACTTGATCAACAATATCTGGCATGAATTGATGCATGCCTAGGTATTGACTATTTTTCGCTTAAGCGCAGGTTTTCCAGTGAGTGGTTCCTCAATATTTTGTTCTACCAGTTAATGCACACTACATAGTGCACTGAATCACGGTTGGCCCTACGGTATATTTCTTACACGTATATATTTTTAATTCCAAAAACTTCGGTTATTTTTACTATTACTTCATAGATTGCTATCCTTTATTTTTATAGGTATATTTTTCGTTCATGTATTTTGCTGCCAAAATCCTTCTGTTACTAACTGAACTTAATGTACAATGAGCTTGTTAATAAATCAGTTTCGAGTCTCTTACAACCCGGAGTCTTCCCAGGCATTCAGTAAAGCTGGAGTTGCTACGATAGGGAAATTGTCCAGGAGGTGATGGAATAAATGGATCTAAAATATTTCAGGGCAATAGCATCGAACTGTGAAATACACTTAGACTCATGGCTTAACATATGAACTGCAATGCGATTGTACGACAAACGATACAGCTCAGCTATTTCCGCATTTTGAAGAGGTGCAGGGGATAAAAATCAGGTACTGGAAAATGTTTGAAAAGTAAATGGAGTAACGGATTAGCTTTAACTCCTGCTAAGTTTTTTGTGATTTAACGGATTAACTTGAACTTAATTAACCTTCTCAGTTATAGATATTTTGCTGCCAAAATCTTTCTGCTACTAACTGAACTTAATCTACAATGCGCTTGTTCATAAATCAGTTTCGAGTCTCTTACACCCCGAAGTCTTCCAAGGTATTCAGTAAAGGCCAGAGGGTGCTAGAGTTGCTACGATAGGGAAATTGTCCAGGAGGTGATGGAATAAGTGGATGCAAAACATTTAAGGCATTCCGGGCAATGGTATCGTGTTGTGAAATACACACAGACTCATGGCTTAACACATGAATTGCAATGCGATCATTATACGGCAAGCGATACAGTTCAGCTGGTTCCGCATTTTGAAGATGTGTAGGGGATAAAAAACACGCGCTGGAAAACAATTTAAAAAGTTAACGGATTAACGGATTCATTTCGAATTCCGCTGTCGTTATTGGCGATTTAACTTATGCCAAATCACCCTTTTGAGTTAACAGATCACCATTAACAGGAGTTAAATTTTTGGTTAAATTTTCCCCCTCTGCGTATACCCTACGTCTTCATTCACCACGAAACTGTACGCTAAACCATATACCTCAAACGCGGCTTGGACGCGATAGCGTCCTCTTCGATGGAAGAGCATTATTTCAAGTGCGCAATCTGCCACTAGATGTCGGCCGCAGCACAATCGCGCGACACGACCTGAACCCGCGCCGTCTCTCGCGTCGGGCTGGCGGCAGGATTCCTCTCACAAGTCACGCACGACACCGCCCGCCGACGACGACCGTCACGTGGCTGCGTGTTCAGCCGCCGGTGGCACGCGCTCCTCTCGCTCGCTTCTGCACACGGTCTGCGCCCGCACGGCCCGCGAGCCGGCAGGACCACTATCGCGGCGGGCGGCGCCGCCGGCAGCACCCGCCAGGCTGTCGCAGTCGCACCGATAATCGGCCGATTGCCGGCGGGTAATAAAATCCCGGCAGTCGGCGGCCGGTCGATCTGACGGCTGCCAGCTGTGAGCGGAAGGTCCGCCCCCCGATCCCCCATCCCCCGTTCGCAGTCGGCGGCGTAACCGTACGCACGTGCGCCGCGGCACCCAGCTGAGGCCAGATCGGGGCTGTGTGCAACAGACGGCTTCTTATGATAAGTTCCCCACCCCTGGCACAGCCTGCCTGCTCGAGCGCCGAACAGGGAATGGGGTTAGTGACAGGCACGTAGCCGGGGGGTGGGGCATGGAGGCCAAGCCCCCCCCCCTCGAACCAAGCGGTCCACACTAGATATTTAGCGATTTCACAGGAATACGGAATCGTCATCATGAATATGCTACAAAACTAACATTACACGCCCTTTCTGTGCGTGGAATCTAAAGCAAATTACATAATATGGTTGTTTTTCCTATGAATTTTGTCATATGTCAGTGGCATAAGGTAAAATGTGCCATTCGACCCCCTCCGCTCAGGAAAATCCTGTCTGCGTCCCTGGCTAGTGATTGGCACAATTATAATCGCAAAATGCTGCAGTATGACTAATCATATCTCATTATGTTATTAAGCGGAGAGACAAGTTTCCGTTCCGAGCCTTGCTCAAAATAGCCCGAGGTTGCACTTTTATATTTATATTTATTGTATTTCGTATATTTTGCGTCCTCTGGAGTAATATAAATGTTTCTGATCCGCTAAAAGCTTGTTTATCAAGAACACAGTTTGTATTTATCCGGTAAGAGAAAAGAATGACTGAAAGAGGAGTAAGTGTTTGAGATATTGGTACGATGGTTGCTTGATATACTTTCTCATCTGTGCTATAAAACCGCTTGTTGAATACAGTCAAAGATGGTCTTTACAGGCTCCCGGGGTTTGGGCATGATTATGAAAATAGACAGCATTCTTTGTGCTGGCAGAAACATGGATGTACACACAAAAGAGATATAGTCATATAAATTGTATGTGTAAACTTAAGTTTCTCCCGGTATAAAAAGCTTCTCTATTTTAATAATCAAGCAGGGACTCGTCTAATAGTATAATAATAATAATAGTATAATAATAATAAGAAATATTGATGGGGAAGTGTAAAATGATTTATTTTTTAATCTGCCTGTTTACGAATAACTACACTTACTTTGGATTTTGAACGAATCATTGGCACCGTTCGAAGGACAGCGATATTCATTAAATACGCCGTAGTTTAATTTGTCATAAATATTCCCGCGTTTGGCCGGAATGTTAAGGCCGTTTTTGCATACAGACCTGAAGCTGTGGGACATGCCAACAGCATATATCATGCTCCGCAACTATTCTCAGTTTCCAGGCATTATATAACCCAAACCATCCACCATATAGCCTTTCTGCGTCCCAGCTAAGTAGTTGAGAAAATAGTATCTCACGTTACTCGTAAAATGATCCGTGTCGATGGGAAAAACAACTTGTCACAGCAGCAGGAGACTTCTGCCGTTTTTTAGTCCATCATCGAATGTTCATTGACTTGGCTCTCTCGGGCTCATGTTCCAGAAAAAAGATAAGAAGTTGTTTTTTACATTCTACATTTAACCGCGCATATACTGAAGCCAACGATCGTCGTCAGTACTCAGTACGCAATTGTTTCATGGCATATTTGACTCTTCAGGCCTGTTCAGCACGAGAAAAAAACTGTACGAGAAGTGTGCTCACTGAGTAACATGCGTATTGTACAGAGCGAGTTCTACATTGACTCTAGGCGGCCGCACGTCGGTGTGAATTCTATGGTGGTTGCATATTCAGTCGCGCATTGCCTTCAGTCGTGGTGATCTTCACAGGTTTTCCGCATCACTCGTGAACGACATTAAACAGGCACGCAGTCGTAAGGTTGTCATATGGCCATGCTGCTCTGTCCAGTGAAATGCAATACACTCTGAACAAAAAAATGCTCGTTGCACTCACGGAAAATCATCCATCAGCGCTCCTGATCTGCATATTTCCTTCACAGTGGAAAACCGTACGTGCATATCACCTCTAAGAATACACACCGAGGATTGGCGCGCGATCTCTCCTGTCCTTTACTGACAAGAACAAGCCACGGCCGGCCTGGGGCCGAACGCCGCTGTGGTTTAATAAAAATAAAACAGCAAATGTTTAATGAAGGCAAATGCGCATTCCAACAATTCTGCTATGATTGACAGTAATTAAATGGTGCACACCTACACTGCTGATAGCCGACAGCCAGACCAGACCTATGGGTGCTGTGCTGGTAACATGTGTTTATGAATTTAAGTAATGTTCTGCAGGGTATTTTCATTCATTTCAGCAGGACAAAGGCAGTGTGTATTGCTAGGTGCTAGATACTGCCACCCATGTACATCAGATTTCAAGGTCTGACGTCTACTCACCCAACACATATGTGAGCAGCTTTTTCGAATATTGCACTGCAATTTTGGAAACATGGCTATGCACACTGAATCATCTGATAAACATTATTTTAGGGATGCCCGGGCCAGCTCATTTACTTAATCCTAAACTGGGCAAGTGGCGTCTATGAATGAATTAAAGACACTGTGGAAAATCTGAACTGTTCAGTGCAGTGACCCCTTTCTTCCAAAGTTTTTACATTAAATTTTCCCTAGGTCTGAGAAAATGTGCCTTGTGACATCTGCGATTCCTACGGATGTCTAGGAACAGGCCTTCAGCATAAGATATGCCAAAGTTAAACCCAGAGCCTCATGCACATCGCCACCATTTTACAGACGACTACGTGCACATTATCTGTGAGATATTCATTTTGCGTGCAGAATCTATAAGAAACTTAAGTTCTTTATAAAGTAATTTCGTATGTCGGTCATGACTACGATGCAAAAAAACAAGCGGCGCACGAAGATGGCTTAGGCAGGCAGCCGACAGGCGGTTGCATGAGGGGCACTGCACGAACGCAGCAGCAAGAAAGGTTCACAATTCGCCGATGGAAACATGAACATGACCAATCACCCGCCCGTGTAGTACGGCTGAAGTCTTGCGACTGGGGCGCCTCTGTCGACAAACGCAAAACCTTCCCCAGTTTTTATCCCTGTCGTTGCCTCCGACGCTCTCCTGGTCAATGCGTCCGCGTTTTTTTTTATTGGCGCGTCATTATTTGTTGCCGACTGTTTGCTGCCATGCTACAAGATTACTTCCAAAAGACTTAGCGGATCATAAACATTTGGTAAAAAGGTGAACGATTCAGTTTTTTGTCAGGATGTTTGCCTGGTAACCAGGAGCACTGGAACTCCTCTTCAGCTGGGCGGGAAGCATTTTGGGCCAATTCTTCCCAGCCAATGCCCATAGGGTCGGTGTTAGATTCCAAAAAAGTTGGGGGGACTGAAGCCTCCCCCTGGCCCTATGGCTCCCGCACCTAAAGCCGTAACTTGTGCTGGACAGAGCAGTTACAGAGAGACGTAACTTGTGACAGAGCAGTTACAACGCGGACCAACCCAACTTTGCCACCCGGTTATGCTTGCCCCCCCATGGCCAGTTTTTGCCTCATCTGGGGACAGGAGCCGTGACGGGAGGCTTATCCCCTCCAGTTAACATGTTGGACGAGCAGAGACGTTAGAACCAGGGGGCGGGGGGCAGCTGCCCCTCCCATCAGCTTTGAACAACATTTAGCATTAACCCTATGGCGTTGCATGGAAAGAAACGAGGTAAAAATCGTTTGACCCTCACCACCCTCCACAGAGTTGCCACCGCTCCGGTAGACGAATCCCTGCAATCAAACCACTAGTTCTTATATTCATTAAATCAATGAATACTGAACCGTTAACTTATTCGGCACATAGCTCCAAGCTCGTGCTGGCCAAAGATTTGTGATTATGGCTTGCGTACCTCTAGATAATTGTGCGTTCAACACACACGTCAACGAAGGGAAACTTTGTTTCAAAGTGTCATTTAGAAAACGATGAAGCAAATAAAAAGAAACCATGCAATATGCCAAATGTCAAGTCCAAAAACCATTTGTCATGTAGTTGTATATGCATGCGACTGCGACTTTCGCTGCATGCTTTCGCGAAAAAGGTGTCCCAGTCAAAACTTCGACGGTGTCCAAAGTCCGACACATAGGTCGGCATCTACGTTTGCGTTACGATGCTTCGTGCAACTGCTCATAATAGTCGTTCATTAAAATCACCTTAATCTGAAATGCGAGCAGCCTTCGCTTTTCACACCGACAATGTCGCGATTATCTTGCTGATAAAAAGGGAAATATGTATCAAATGGAATGTACGCATTAGAGCTGCGAAGTAAAAAAGAATAGAATGAAATGAAAGGTAGATTTCTTCTGCTATCCCTATGCTATGCTTTATCGTGATGTTCTTATGATTGGCGTGGTATTAGATTAAAAAAAAAAGGGATAAAAGAAGTGAAGGGCAATAGTAACAAAACGGGCAAAAATTGCAGCATTGGAAAATTGCACTGCATCATTCCACTCAACGCCAGCCAAGCTTGCAAGATTTCGTTTCTTCCGTTCTCGCTCTAAGCGGTCCGCCTGGTACGAAAGCTAGTTTTCCATCTCCATTTGCACATACATTATTCCGCACCCATGGGTGCGGCCACCGGATGGTACAGCGGGTTCACGTACCGTCACTCTTAAGAGAGGGGGTGCAGAGTGCTCCTTGCATCCCCATCTTTCTGGCTCTTGTCTGTTCACCTGTAGGTAGTTTGGATTCGCCAGTCTTCACCCCCACTCCCACCGGCTCAAAAATCCCTGGTGGAGTCCTCGTGTGCATCCGCACTGCACTGTAATTAAACAACCAGCGCGTCCACACCCCTCCGTCGCTCCGTTACGCGTTCGGCTGCTGCCCCCCCCCCCCCACTCCCCGCTCGAACCAACGCTGACCGGCCAGCCGACGACCACCTGTTGCCCCCCCCCCCCCGACTGTGGCAGCGTCCAGCCGGCGACTACAATCAGCAGCGATGATTGTTCATCTGCGCCAGTTCGCCGGCGGCGGGACCTGAACCGACCCGGCATTACGAGAGCCCAGCTATTGAAAATCGATAGGGCCGAGCCGACCCCGTCCGCGACCCGCACCGGCGACGGCGCACCGTAAAACTGGGGCACGCTCGTCGCGCCGAGGGCAGGTCGATGGGTGCGAGCACCTGCCGGACGCGGGAACGCCGATCTCGAATTTGTATCCTGCCGAGGAGTTAGAACAAAAAAAACGACCGTGGTCGCAGGCGAAGAGCATGGGTTCCACCGGCGAACGTGTTGCGCTTTCTAGCAGGTCGAGGGAACCACCGTCTGAAGGTGTCTCATTCGTGACATGGGGGGCAGTTAATTCGTTGATTGGTGGCGAGGTCGACACTATGAGACCCACGCGACCGTCCGATTACACCTGTCACGTCATGGCGTTATCAGTCGACGCAAGAGTTACAGCTGCAGCACGGCAGGCTCAGGCAAATTGTAAGGAGTATCAGTCGCAAGATTATTCAATGGCATGCCTTTGGTCCGGGAAATAAAACGCTGACTGGTCACTGGCCATTGGCCATTCAAACACACATCGAGGCACCGCCGTTCAATAACGAAATCAAAACTGACGGGTGAATTCATAGTGTGAAAGCCATTCTTAACTCATGCTGAGCAGAGCGCTTAAATGCGATGGTGTTGCATAACAGAAGCCAGACTTGCCGAGGTTTTGCCTAATTTGTGTTCCTAAACAGCCCGGTGCCGAGCCCGAGGGGCCGTGGCGGTGCTCGGAGGGCCATGAATAATTACGCCGAGGCAGTCCCGGAGAATCATCCTTCACACGCCGCCCCAAGCCCTTCAGCCAGGCGGGCTCAACAGCCTGTCAGGCCCGGCAGCCGGCCCGGTCCGAAGGCGTGCAGGGGAATCGTCTTGACCCGGGACCAGTCCGGCTAGGTCGCGGGCCTGCGCCAGCTGGGACAAGCGGGTGGCATCCTCACGTCTCAGAACGGGGCCAAAATTGATGTGCGGGGTTTCCTTACGTCCTGAACCCACCTGTGCAAACTGTAGCTCGATCAGGTTAACAGTTCATGAGTTATAGCCTCCGGCATTTTGGCGAGGTCACGCTACAAAGATTTGTTCCGTGACCGACGACTATGTGAACGATGATTCGAAATCTAAGTGTCTGGAAATATCTGAGCTCGAGAATACTCAAGGAAACCGTTACTGGCCAGGCTTTTCATACATGATAAATAATAAAAGGGTTACGATATGTCCTCAGGTTGCGTGATCCTCGGTGGCCTCGATGCCCGTAAAAATGTTAAAGTTTGTTTATCCAGAATGGGAGGCCGATATTTTGGCTGCATATACGGCAAATAAAACAAATAGCGTTTTTGTTACAAAAGCTCATTGTCAGAGGGCAAATGTATTTGAAGGTCTTCGTATTTGTTATTAAGGTTTATTAAGGTTACCGTATTTGAAGGTTTTCGAGACCCCGCCCGGGGACTTAGAGAACTAAACGAGCTACGGAGGTGAGAGTAACACCAATCGTCAAATTTCATGAAGATTGAATGCATATTTATTATGACGGCGAATATGACGGCAAATATGACGAAGAATATTAAATAGCACTAATTGAATGAGCAGCATTATTACAGTTGAGGATGTAGATAAAAATTGCCTAATGCTATAATAAAAGAACTGGTCGAGAAAAATGCATATATATATATATATATATATATATATATATATATATATATGTATATTTCCCAGCCAGTTCATTGACTATCAGCTTTAGGTTATTTTTATCCTTATTTTCAACTAAAACATTGCGGTTCTATGAATTCGCCTAGAGTACTGCGCGTCCATAAAAGACCAGAAACGACATTCATTGCCAAAAAGATACTTTCTTCTCCTTAGGTAATGTCAAGTCGGATCAACAGCTATTGTAACATATGGTTGGTCTCGAAACTGGCATTCATGTAAGTTTATTTCAAACAAACATTTTGGAATCACCATTGCAAATTTGCGTTGGTGCGTTTGGTCACAAATGGAAAAACTCCAGAAAGATCACAGTATGCCATCTCAGGTCATATCAGGTCAACCATGGTCGAATATCATGTATCATATATGATACACAAATATCAGGTCAACCATGGATGCGAATGTCAAGAAAACGCCATTTGATTGCAATAATGATGCCTACGTGTTCTTGAACGACATGGAAGTCAGGGGCACGTCAAATCAGGTCAGGTCAAGGACGAAATAACAGGCAAAATGTCTGTCTCGTTCGAACACATTATGCCTGCAATCCTCCTTGATCCGACCTGACCTGACCTGCCCTTGACGATTTCCATGCCATTCAAAAACACATCAGCATGATGATAGAGATCAAAGAGCGTTTATTTAACTTCTTTAAATATATATAACCCTTTATTTTAACTTAACTTTAAATATATTTAAATATCTATACCTCTACATTGGGTAAAAGAGCGTTTATTCGCTCCTTTACCCAATCTAAAGGTATCGATGTTGTGATATCCGATCTTATCTGACTTCATATGACCTCAGATGACTTGTATTAATCTTTTTCTTGTTTTGTTTTTTTTTTGCATGCGTGCTCAAACATTTGCAATGGTGGCTCCAAAACGTATGCCTAAAGCAACTTTACTTGAGAGCAAATTTCGACAGGAATCAGTGCTGTATCCCAAAACTGTTGATCTTACCCGGCATGACCTGAGGACAATAAAACATCTTTCTGAGAATGGGAAATCGTTTCTGGACATTTTTAAACTGGTCGGTACTCAGAATGAATTATTAGGAACGTCATATTTGCTTTAATTGCCCAAAGATTTTGAACGTTATGAAATTACCTTGTCTGACCTGCTGACCCTACCATATTATCTCAGAATCAACAACTATGTGTTCATTCTTCATGAAATCTGACGAACTTTTGATTGGCGCCACTCTCATCTCCGCAGCTCTCTTAGTAACCAAGACTCAAGGGCGGGATCCCGAGAACCTTCAAATACCTATACAAAAAAACACTTACCAAACGGTAAAGTTTACTCCCTCAAAATGGACATTTACGCAGTTTGTTTAATTTTCTCTACATCAGGAAATAATATGGATCCTGCATTCCGGCTGGACAAAATGTAACATTTTTCCGGGCATCAAGGTCACCGGAAGTCACGTGAAGTGACGCCATATCCCACTTTTTTAATTAACTATTATATCTAAGACGCCCGACCAGTGACGGCTTTCTTAACCATTCTAGGGTTCAAAAATGCCTGAATATTTAGATTTCGAATAACATTCCACAAAGTTATCGCCCATCGAACCAACCCTTGACGGTTGGCCTCGCCGAAATGCCGGAACTCCTGAACTGTAACTCCTGAAACTTTAACCTCATCGAACTGAAATTTACGCAAATGGAATCAGTGCATACGGAAACCCAGTACGTCAATTTTGGCCAAAATGTGAGACATGAGGGTGAACAATCACCCCTTTGCCATGTCGATTTGTCGCGGAACGTTCCAGCTGTCGCCGCGACGGCACCTCTCCGCGGCGCGACGCAGGGCCACAGGCCGCGGAACGCCGGGTTCGTCGTCGGGCGGAACGTCCAGGGCAGACCTGGGCTCGGTCACGTTCGCCATCGATTTCGAGGAGTTTGGCCGCAAAGGGCAGGCGGCGTCCGAACTTTGGAGCTTCGTTTCTGAGCACTGAACTTCAACCGTTACCATCTCCTCATTGGTCTTCCTTTTCCTTGCAGTCAGGTGAACTGTCACGACAGTGTCACGTCGTCACTGGCAAAAGAAGAGTTTCTGCGGTATGGAAAGTGCGCACACTATTCATATGTCCCATGTCTTTGCAGTCGTAGCTTCAGCTTTGAACATTAATTTGAATGTTTATTTGAACGTCTTCAAGTCACTAACTAAAAAATTATTTTCATCGACCTAGCAAATTTAAATTATTTTTCCAAATCATCTAACTTCTTGAACTGTTATTTAATTTCGAAAAACCATGCTCCGAAAACTTCGGAATCCTTCGGAAACAGCACTTAATCATTGATGTCTTGTCCGAAAACTCATTTTAAACTTTTTCTGTGTCCAGAACTGTTCCATAGCACCAGTTTCAATGGAAATTTTATTACTTCTAGTAACAATTCTGACTTGAGTCGTGCAGTCAGTTTATCGTCGCGAATAATTATGGTATCGTATGCGCCTTATTATCTGCATGCGTAGTCAGACGACAGTATTTCGACTCCGATTAAACATTTGCTCCTACACAGAAGCCAGTCCATGTAGTGTTGGATTCAGGTAAGTACTTCTCGACAGAGACAACAAACAGGCGCAACAAAAACGCGTATTGTGCTTCGCTGTACGTAATTCTGACACTAATAATCCAAGAGGCATCCGTAAAAATCTTCGCTTAAGGTCAGTCGTGCACAGCTCAAAAGATGTTCTCAGGCGAACCATCAAGGCAGCTGAACGCAAATGCATAGTGGTAAGGAGGTTAACGGCGGAGATGTTTGAGGCCGTTCTCGTTCATTTGCGGATATGACGACGATAGCTGCATGTAAGATGATCGGTGCACAAAACAGGCATCACCATTCATTTGTTCCATCTGTGTCACTAAATTTCCCACAATGCTCCTCATTGCATCACCTCTAAGTACACTGGCTGCCAACAAAAACATCCGCTAATGCACGTGATCAGATTTATCGGCGACCTAACGGTCGATATAGTAGGTACCTGACTCGCTCACCAGAGTTTATGGGGTCCGGTCAATAAGCAGCCAAAGTCAACAGACGCCATCAATTCCTTTTGCGTCTTCAAGTCTCTGGGCGTGCTTCTCAGGGCCTTGGACGATGGAAGTGTATCACGCAATATGCCCAGGTACAGGGACGATTTCGGCGACTGAGCAAAATCGGCTGCCGTTGGCAATGGTCTCGTGGGGGGAGGCCTCGGGTCGGGTGGACGGCACGCACAGCACGCTCCTGTCTGCCGCAAAGTTCCGCCGATTCCGCCCGAGCAGTGCAGTGTCCCCGCTCCAGCAGCGTGGACTCGCAGGGAGTGAACGCAATCCTCCGCCGGAGTGGGCTGCCGCGGGGGACCATTCTGAACGTGCCCAGCGTCGAGACCCACGCGCCAAAACCGCGCGCGGCGTGTCGGCCGACCTGTGGGGGCGTCGGCCGTGGATACGTGCCCGCTGGAGCCGCATGCTCTGCAAGCACATCAGCCCGGCCTTAGGGGCAGGTGAATCCCCTGCTTGGCCCGCGTAGGTTTACCGTCCCACCTGTATCAGCACGTGATCCAGAAGATCCGCCTCTCTGATCCAACTGGGAACCGACTTTCCAAGCAGCTCCAGTCGATGAACCCATCCGTTTAAGCCGTTCGTGCCGATGAACCTACCCGTCTGAGCCGCTGTAGACGGCAGTCCAGGCCGTGTTCGCTCCTTGACCGTCGGACCCACCTGCTTGAGCCGCTCGGGGGCGTCGCGGGACGAGTAGGCCGCCACGGAGCCGGAGAGCACGGCGTACCAGTTGGTGCCGCGGTCTCCCTGGCGGAACACTGCCGGCAAAACACAGCGGCGTCAGCTGCCGGCGACAGGGAACTGGCCTCCGCCACCGCCACCCGACACCAGCCGCGCCCGAACCGCGCAGCGTCGGCGACTGAATCCCGCGGCGCAGCCAGTCATCAGTCATCAGTCGTCCAGGCTGAACTCGACCATCACACGTGCCGAGTGGTGCTCGGCGCTCGGCAGGTGTGATGGTTCTTTCTCACGTTCTCCCGTCGCCCCCGACCATCGAGAGCGCGCCCCTCCTCCGCGAGGAGCCCTGACGACCCCCTGCGGCAATCTCCAGCAGCAGCGTCGTTACTGTGGTGTCTGCTGCGCAGCGCATTCAGACGACACATTCTCGCGTCGCTTACTGCCGTCTTGAGGCCTCTGACGAGAACAAATGAGAACACTGGAAACAACAGAAAATGTTTCATCAACCACACTTCCTCCTCGAAAAACAGGTCAAATTTCCTCTCCCGCGCAGAGTGATGGCAATTGTGAAGTTGCCAGCCATTTTTGACACTCTTGACTGCCACGCTGGTCTGCTTCATTGTCCGAGGGATCAGCGTCTGCAGTCCAGGATACCGAGGCACCAAGTGGTCATAGACCGTTTCACTCGGGTAACTGAGACATTTCTCTCCGACACCGCGACCACGCAGTTCGCGAGCATCGTGTTGGTAACTGAAGTGCGTGACAAGTACATACATGAACAAACCCGCTACTGGTAACATTGACAGCGACGTACAGCATGCCTGGGCGGGGCGGCATGCGTGGTCCCGAAAAAATCGCCGAGCGAAATGCGTGGCATGCCTAAATGGCACTGCGGCATACGGCACGTTTCAATCACGCTCCAGCCACATACCATAAGCGGAATATCGAGGCTATTGTAGTTAGGTCTAGTTAAGCGTGCGCAGCTTTAATAGCGCAATTAAGCTGATAAAGCGGCAAGCTCTTTAAGTCTGCTAATATATACGATGCCGACTGCGTTTTGCAAGCATTGGCCTTTGAACTGTGTTCGCATATTCGTTTTAAAACCCCAGATTGCTTGGTAAGACACCTAGCGCTACAGCGCTTATGAGTGTTTGTGAAAAGATTTAGATTGCTATTATGGATCTGAACTGAGCGTGACTACATAAACGGCGTTGGGATGCCACGCTAATCTGGGTTGCTGCACGGAAGCCAACTCCGTTTCCCACATGCATCCATATTTGAGGCAATGTTTTTCGGCACGGTGGCCGTTTGAATGCGTCTGCTGCGCCTTCAAAAGGCCTCGGCGACCTGCCGACCTGTTAGTTTCAAGCCAAATGCAGTTGACCGTTCCGGAACTGGAACCCAGAGCCTGCCACAAACCAGACGCTATCGTCCGATCCCTTGCTAGCCAGGGCACGGCGATGGCTTGAATTGCGGCTTGGTTAGTTCTTGCTCAGACCTAAGAGGAGCTTCCTCCTGTTGGCTTCGACAGCGCTCACCCTCACGCAAGCCAGCCCTGAGCCATCCATGCCGACTACCGAGACCCGGTTTTTGTCGCTCATGATGACTCGAGTCCATTCCACTTACTCCGCTCCCACATGACCACTTTGACACCGTCTCTTAAGCAGTTTCCGGTACCAAGCACCAGTGAATCCATCCCAACCGAAGAGTGAGTGTGTGAACCTTCCTGGAACTGACTCGGGCCTCTCCTACTGTTGTCCTCGCCACCCCAGTCTCTCTGATCTTCGCCCCTGTTGCTCCGACTCCTTCTAATGCTGCCCCACCTACCATCGTTCATCCTATCATCACCCATCTTCCCCGACCCTCCAATATGAGTCTGTTCTGCAACCTTCCCCCATCGCGTGTCCTCCTAGCATCACCTCTCCTGCTTCCATTTCTTCTGAGCCCTGCCCTTTCGTCCTCACATCTCCTGCTTCCATCTTTTCCAGAATCGGCCCTCATCATCTCACCTCTCCTCTGGCCCGGCCCCGCGAGCCGGCCCTGCTCTGTCCACCGGGGCCGGCATTGATCGTCGGTTTATCGGCGCCGCCGCCCGCCTGGCCGGAATCCGGCGCCAAACGCCGCGGCATGCAAAACAGCCGGCGAGATCGCGTGCACGGCGGCGGCCCATATTGATTTCGGACCGAGAAACCCATGGAGCCGCCAGACCGGATCGCAGTCTCGCCCGACCGCGTGCGGCATTGTCGCAAGGTGCAACAGACGGCTGCAGCAGGAGAAAGTTTGGCGTGTTTTGTTTACCACCTAATGCAAGTGCAGACCATTTCATTTCTGGTCGGGTCGTTCCATGCGCTCCAGAGAGGCCTCCCGGGTGCAGTGCTGCTTTTACTGGACTTAGCGCTGCAGGCTCTCGTGAGGTTACAGCTTGTAAACGCAAACCCTGCTCCCCGGAAAAACAGCCTGGAGCACTGGTGAAACGCAGCTTTGTTTCTTAATGAGTCGACTCTTTTCCCAGCTGACAACGGTTAATACCTTTTTCGAGCGGCGCTGATAAATACACTAGCCTAAAAAAGCGCCATTTGAAATGTGAGGTTGGATTGCCTCCATCTGACGGTGAGATTGAAAGGCGCATTGTACTTTTTAGCGCTGAAGATGAAACACGTCGAATCGCGTGCCTTTTATCGTCGTGACGCGGTTAGCGGCACCTTTTTTGCCGGCGACTGCGTCGGTCCTGTAAGGCACCCGGGTTATTTTACTCTAAGATGCTCGCCAGTTTCCTGTGGAGCCCATCCATTGTGCTGAAAAACGCTTTCGAGATACTGCTCTCATACGATCTAAGTTGACAACGTGCAGCGCTGTTATACACTGAAAGAAAACTTCCGAGATAAATATCTCATGCGATGTCAGTCGATACCGCGCAACGATATTCTAACTTCCCACGCAAAGTAAGTTCGGCATCAAAGAGCCGGAAATTTGTGCTTCCATTGCATCATCCACTTTCAAGTTTGCCTCCTACAATGCACTTTGGTCGTCTTGGAGTTGTATATAGTGTTTTCTTGGTAGGCAAGATTTCCTAAGTCTGGGTTTCGAACACAGGACGCTTTGGTCACACCAACAACCAACTAGAGCCGTACTTGCTAAAATTCGACAGCCAGTCACAGGCTTGCGTTTCGGCGCAAACTTCGCACTTGATAGTTCGTGATCCGTTTGCTAGGACAAAACTTATCCATAATTTGTTGATTTTGTTGCTTGCAGCTCGCAAACAAAACATATTAAAATAATTTTACATTATGGCACATCTCTATAAGCATATTTGAGCCCAGAAATATTTTTCCTTGATTGAAAGTTTCGTCTAAGAGGCGTCGATTCCTGTAAATGATGGGGTGGGCCGAGCCGAGGGCCCGACAACCCAACGTTTCCCCAAATGTGGGTTTCTCAACAGACTTAGCCCACTTTATTTTGACCAGCGGAAAGTCACAAGTTTTTTATTACCGTTGGTCAAATAAAAAATTGCATTTATCTCCCACATATATAGGTATGTGTATTTCGCAATAGACTTTATTCTTCACTTTCTGCATATCTCTTATCTCTTGCGGCCGTTCTTTTCGTTATTATTACTCATTTCCTTTTAGCACCGGCAGAAAATATTCGGGGGCAAACCATCATTGGGGAAAAGGTAAATCAACATGGCGTTGAGGGATCAGGGCCCTCTCAGGCCCTAGTCCCCCATGTTGATTTGGGCCCCCAACGTTGGTTTGGGCCCCCCCCCCAATATTTTCTATTGGTTTTAAAGGGGAATGAGGAATAACAGCGAAAAACGGCCTCAACGGATAGGATAGAATAAAGTATGAAATACGGTATCTATCTACCTTTCTGCCTTATACATACATACATTCATCCATATATACATACGTACGTACACGCATACATACATATGGCGATGTATACAATTTTTTGTTCGATAAGATAGTAGCAAAAATTAGACATCTTTATTACATAATTATATCATGTAACATATATAATATAATAACAAAAATTCTGCAGCTGTATAAATAATTGTACAAAAGACATCAAACATGATAACTTTCCGTTGATCGAAATAAAATGGGTTAAATTCGTTGAGAAACCACCATTTGGGGGAAGGTTAGGTTACCGGGCCCTCGGCTCGGACCTCTCAATCATTAACAAAAATCAGCACCTCAGGACGAGCGCGGCATGTTGTTTCAAACCCAGCCGCTCGGGCGCGCGGCTGTCTTTAGCCTTGAGGGCGAGCGAGTGGGCTGAATGCCGTTTGTGCGTGGCGTGGGGAGTATTGTTCTTATGTTTGTTTGTCTCTTACCATATTATCTCTCTTATCATTTGTTCTTATCAATGTCTTATGTTACGTAATGTTTACTAAGTGCACCAACACGACCAGAATCCAAGGTTTCTAGAAAGACTCACGGAGCAATGGAAATGCTCGTGACGTCACAGAAGTCGAAAAAGAAGTTCCGTGGCTCCGCTGAAGTAGTTTTTCTCCACAGTTGAATGGCGCCATTGGTGGGTAACTGAGTGAAAGATCGTACGTCAGAAGATCATAAGGAAATGATCGTATGGCAAAAGATCATATGAAATAAATATACGAATAAAGGGCAGAAATACTGCGCCAAAGGCGCGGAACAAAGGTCTTCGGGCTCGAGGATGTCAGAGCCCGCAGGTCGATAGAGGGTGCAATCGGACTTGGCTCTGTCCAATAAAGAGGTTAGGTCGCGTGAAGCGCGGTATGAGGTTATCTAAATATCTAAGTAAATCTAAATATCTAAATAGGCCCGTATGCTGAGCGTGCTACAGTACCGTATGGAAAAAGATAGTATGAGATAAATATCAAAGGATAAATGTTGCACCAAGGCGCAACCCCGCGCCGGAGGCGTGATGCAGGATACTAACGGCCACAGGCCGATGAAAGGGTGCGATTGGACTTGGGTCTGCCAAACAAAGAGGTCAGATCGCGCGAAGCGCGGCATTAGGCTACATTTGCATACTTCGTATGTGCTGGGCTAGCAGTATCGGAATAAAATACTACGCATATGTTATTACCATGTGTTATCGAGTTTTTCACGCGACTGGAAAAAAGGTTCCAACGACGTAATCAAAAATGCAGTGCCGCCGAGCACCGGAACCGGAAGGTGAAACCCTTCGATCAAGGTCGTGCACAAACTGCCATTTCCGAACGCCATGTGCGTGGTAAGGTGCGGGCGTGGTAGCACGGAGGCGTAGTGTAACGTTCAGTACGCGGTCCCTATTTAGATATAACATCATATTGCGCCTCGCGCAACCTAACCTCTTTGTTGGACAGAGCCAAATCCGATCAAACCCTTTCATCAGGTTTAATATTTAGTAATATAATGCAATGAATATTCAATAAAAACTCTTAAGCGATCATATTAAACCGCAGTCTAAGCGCCACATACGGGTTACCCGTAAGAGGAAAGACCCAGGTCAGTGTCCCGCCAGGTAACCGGACCAAAATTCGTAAGCCAAGGGTTCGTACGGGAAAACGTCAGCAGCCAAAGGTTCGTATGCATAAGGCTCGTTTTTTAAAAGGTTCGTATGATAAAATGTTAGTATCGGAAAAGGTTGGTAGGCAAGAAGTTCGTACTACTAAAAGTTCGTATGGAAAAGGTTCGTAGGCAAAAGGTTCGTAAGGGAAAAGGCCCGTAAGAAAAAAGGTTCGTAGCCAAAGGCTCGCAAGCATAAGGTTCATATCGGAGAATGTTCATTCCGGGTTTGCGCCGAAGGCGCGGTATGGGATATTAGAGGCCGCAGACCGATAAAAAGTGCGTTCGGACTTAACTCAGTCTAACAAAGATGTTAGGATAGGTTAGGTTAATTTAGTCTAGGTTACCATTTAAGGTCTGTTCCTTTTGAGATACTAACCTTTTCCGATATGAAGCTGAAGTTAGCCTTTTTATTTATTAGCCTTTACTATTTATTTTATTTATTAGCCTTTTGTTACGAACCTTTTTTGTATGAGGTTTTTCCATACGGACAACAAACGTTTTCCGATACGAACCTTTTCCGATAACAATCTTTTACCATACGGGCCTTTTTACCATACGAGCTTTGTGCATACGAACTTTTGGCTAAGAACCTTTTCTCTTACGAACTCTTGACTTACGAACCTTGGTCCTAGATCCGTCCCGCCCCGACACGACCTAAAGAAGCGCTTTTCACCGGCGCAGGCGGAGGGGGGCGGGCCTCCTCACTTAGGCTAGCATTTTTAGTGAAACCCATTGCACATTGTCTTTCCAGCAGGCGGTTTTCGTGTGATTTCAGTTCTCAGTAAGCTCCAGCACCCTCCCCCCCCCTAAGAACATCCTAGCTGAGTCGCTGGCGCTCTCGACTCGAGCAGAAATGGGCCGGGGTCCAGTTACTGTCCTGTTCAAAGCGGAGAGTTCTCTGGCCATCGCGGTCAACAGAGGCGTGGTTGATGTCGGCCGTGCGTCGTCTGACTGGGGAAGGGCGAGAGAGTGCTGCGCGGCAATTCTTCACCGCATGCCAGGGACAGAAGCGGAGCAATCTCTTACGGGAGGTCGACAAAGCGAAGGTCCAATGAGTGAAACTATTGACGGGAAACGCGACAAAGATAGAGAGGGGGAAGGGCAGGGAGAGAGGTAAAGAGGGAGAGATGAGAAAAAAAGAATGCAATGGGAATAAATCAAGGAAGAAATCAATAAAAAATGGCGCGAAGCAAAGCTTCAAGTGTCTGGTCAAAAGAAGTAAGGAAAGGGGTTAAGATGTCAAAGTTAACCCGGTGCAGCTAAATACCTTGGGTATAAAGAGAAAATGCGTGGTTCCGGATGGAGTTACTTGTGCCAGCAAGTTGCTTTTAGAAAACCACACAGGGACTGAACAAATGTTAGGTAGAAGTTACCTGCAGTTTCTTTATCGTCACCACGTTAAAAACGCACGAGTTTAAAAATAAACTGGCTCCTCGGAGGTTTTGCACTCCGATCTTCCAGATGTCATGTCCCCCAGGTCTGACCCCCTTACATATGACCCCGCTCAAAACGGAAAACTCCAAATTTGTCCATTTTGTTTCAGGCTTCCGGAAATGTTCATCTACTTTCGTTTTTGGATGCGTAAAAAATGTCAAGTTTTAAGCCTCCAGGAGAGAGCCATGGCCATCTCTGCGCCTTGCCATCCCGTTTGGCTACGTCCATTCCCTTCGCCCCAAAAAATCGCCGGAGCCGGAGCCGGAGCCGGAGCCGGCCGTCTGCCGGCGGCTCCGGCTCCGGCTCCATGCGCGCAGAACTCATCGCAGGAAGTCGGACCCATTCCCGGGCAGGGCCGTCCGTCCTTCATCCGCGATGGCGGACCGTATTTCATCCGAGAGACACTCGTCGGCAGCAATCTTCTCCGGCGCGCCGGCGCGCCTCGCTCCAGAGCGGAGCATGGGCGTGTGGAGACGGACCGCGGCTTAAATGAACGCAAAGTAGGTGAATTCGCGCGCGCGGGTATGCAAATGCCACCGATCGTCACGTGTTCGCAGTGGAAGTGAATTTAACGTTGCTTGCACTGGCTGCTCAAACGGACTGTCTTCAGCTGTGCGCAAGCGAGCAGAGTTTCTTTCCTGCTCAGAACGACTTTGTAAAGATGTTGACGGTGGAACCATTCCTTACGGTACCCTTGGAGAAAGTATGCAACGCAAGTCATGCCGGTTTTCGAACCCAGCGAACGCATAGGGTAATGCGTTCTATTACATTACAATTGCTGTTGTTTATTATTATTATATTATTTATTTTTTATAAATTATAATTTTATTATAATTATAATTAATTACAATTACAAATGATAATGCGACAATTAAAATCAACATTATCTGGAGCGATCTAGAGCAGGAGACCCAGTGGCCCGGGAAGGTTATCCCACCATATCTACAGTTGCGAATCCAGTGTAATTTTTCACGTACGACAATCATTCGGGAGAGGTTGAAAATGACCCAGTGGTCTGGAACACTCCCACCATCACCCTTCCCTGCTGGTTTCATTCCTGCTAGAAGGTCTTCAAGAACACTGAATGGTTACAGGGCTGCAAATCCCACCCTGTCGACAAGGTCTAATCAGTAAAGTTCGACGTACTCAGGTGCTAGTGACGGTCTGAACGAAGCAGGTGCAAGAGCCGTCAACTCGGACTCGGATGGAGGGGCCAGCGGATCGTCAGATCGTCCAGCTCACTCTCGTACAGCAATCACCAGAACTTCGGAGCAACAGTGTTTGGAGCAAAAATAGCGTCGCCTGGTTCCGGCACGTGTCCAGGGTCCAGGGTCCCGGAGCAGGGTCCCTTCCGTGTGGTCAGTATTTGATCGACCATGTCAGTAGTCAGCAGTATCCTGTGTTATACACCGATAACAATATATTAACAATAGCAATATATATTGTTACAAATAATATACTATACATATATATTATATGTTACACATACAATATAAACAATAACAGTATATATTGCTATAATAACGATCCAGGTGCAGTTCGCTACTAAATAACCGTGCAAGTGAGTCAATGCAAAGTGAGCCACACTTCGAGGTCTCCATCAGGGACTTATTTCTACACGTCAAGGGCAAGTTCATGCTTTTGCGCTGTTAAAATACAGCGATGAGGATTCTGGCCTCTGGCGAAAATTTTGTGACCAATGTGTTTGGGGTGCAGATTTAACCCCAGGTACCTAAACAGCGCATTTCTGTTTTGGGTTTCATTCCATTGGTCTGTTCGCCAAGAGCAACCGCGGCCCACGCTCACACACTATCAACACTCACAATGTTTACGAGATAAAATATATGGGTACTGTGCTTCCTTACTTGGGTTGGGATGAGTTCTACGGCGTCTCTGAAGGGTCCGTCGTGTGTTCAGTGTTGGTTTCCAATGCCTGCGAAGGATCCCCGGGAGTCCCTATTTAATTTCAGATCCCCGCGTCAGGAATGAAATGCCCAAGCCCGCACAACAATGGATGCCTGCGAAATCGCTTCAGTGGTCATAATGGTGCGAAACTGTCTTGACAGTCTTCCATACACAGCTTGATGAGTACATGTTTGCCAGTCACTGATTCCACGGACGAGAGCATACTAAGTCGCGCCGAAACAGTTGTTTTTCTATAACACAAAGCTCCACTTAACCATGTGTACTCCGGAAAATAAACCGCCAACAACTTGGATAATACAAATGTCACTACGAACTCATAAAACAGCCTTTGTCAGCCCACAATGAAAACTTTTCACGCCGGGTTCTAAAAATACACACCTGTATTAGATACAATCATGCCTCCAATACCCGAGATGGTTGTATCTTACAAGATCTATCTTCGTGCCGGAGGTTAATCAAGAGTGTAATGAACCTACCCTGAAGAGTTACACCCGTCAGTTTTAGATTGCCATTTACAGCACGTTTCACTGGTGCAGCACAACACCTAAGCATATTAAATGCACTCTGTCGATGTCCTGTCATGAAGTCATTCTGATTTAATCAGTATACAATTGTAATCTATCGCCGTAAAAGGCGTGAAGCGTACAAGTCATTTTCCCGCCCATTTCATGAGAAGTGTAGTTCAACACTTGGCTATAAGTATACTTTGTCAGGGTGTATAACTGGCTGAGTGAACACGGCGTTGCGCCATGCTGTTTTGTGTGGTGACGGAGGAAGAGGAAACGTCGAGGAAGAAGCCAGGAAACAAACAATGATGGAGGAGGGGGCGCGAGGCAGCAGCACCCAACCATCAAATAAGTTTTGTACTCATTTTTGACTGGTTTATACCTTACCAGAAGATGCCAAGTTGTTCGTTAAGATGTGGGAGCAGAAACTGAAGTCCTTTGTGACCTGGGTGTCAGAAGGATGTCCCATGCTATAGCCCTGTGATGTTAGTGACGCGTGACATGACCATTTTTATTTGGAAATCGAAATATCTTAGATGCTGCAGAGCACCTGCTGCTTAAAATAGCTCGAGAACAGTGTTAAAGGAAACATACCAAAGGGACATTCAGATATTCAAACAAAACAAACAAAAAACAAACATTCACAGCAAACGATGCAGTTTCACAACAGTATTTCAAGGAAATATTTGCATTTGACATGTTTATAACTGGTAGCACCTAGATCAGGTGTCTTAGGAAAATCTTTGGATTTGCGGCCTGAACTTGGCTACCAAACTGCACATGCTTAACAAAATTTTTGCCCAGGCTGGGCCAAGACCATCTTCTAAAGAGGATGTTGTACTGACCTCTGAGTACAAACATTTATTCTTGTTCGTATGAGATTATTTGCTTTTTCTGTCAGCAGTCCGTTCCGCACCACACGCAGTCTGCGATATTATAGAGCAAAGATGAATGCAGTGCAGAATGTGCGGGCCACTTACGAAAGTGTCATTTCAGACACCTGCGGACTGTAATTTCAATGCAAAAAGTATTCCAATAACACGTTGTCCAGCCTTCCCATCGTGTTCTGAAACGCCATTATTGACTATCCTGTTGAAAAGAGAGATGTGTCACCATTTCATCACGGCTCATCGAGTGATATCAAAATACGACAGGGAAATGTTTCGTTTCGCCACGAGTGCGGGAAGAATGGACAAAGGGTCAGCTACACCCATTCCAGTGACACATCGCAAATGGGTATAATAAATACAGCCCGCTGAAATCTTATGATCGAGGTGCAACACTGAAGCAAAAGGTTTTCTGGGGTGTTACATTCAGACAGAGGGTTTTTCCCACTAGTAAATCCATAGTGAATGTGTAGCGTTGTGGTGTTTACGCTCCGTGGTGGCGTTTACTCGGGATTCAGCTGCTGTTTTATTCCCGCCCGCAGTTTTAATTCCGCACTTGATCAGCTTATCCGTCTCACAGCTTCACACTTGAGACGAATGTGAAGAGGTTTTCAGTGCCGGAAAAGTTTTCTTCATATTTTCCAACAGGTACAAACGCAACACTCGACGTTTCGGAGTTAGGTCCTGTTCAGGAGTCCTGAAGACGGCCAGCCATTGGCAGGGCGGCTTTCAAGGGTGGGCGGTGTAAAGATTGTGTACCTGTTGAAGGACGATGTTTTTCGGCGAGCTTTGTTATCACAGAAACAGCGCTGGTGTATGCAGCACTAAAACAAATTCATGACGCGAATTTCTTCGACATTCTCTTAGTCTATTTCCTTTTCGGTTTGGAAACAGCATAATGAGAGAAGAGCGTTGTTGCATCTTGTGTTTGGCCGACTAGAAAAGCCACAAGGCTTCCAGCACAGGTAGAACGTCTGTGGAGATCGGGGGGGGGGGGCAAACACGATTATTAACTCGTTTCTTTCCACGCAACGCCATAGGGTTAATGCCAAATGTCGCCCAAAATTGGGAGGACAGCTGCCCCCTGCTCCGGTTCCAGCTTCCCAAGCTTCCAGTGTGCTCTTTCTTGAAAGGCGTCTAGTTTGGAACAAGTTGTGCACTCTAGTTTTTGTCTTCTTTGCTTTAGTTACTGTTATTATCAGTTATGAACATGTTATTTTCATAACAAACAACTTCTGCGCTAACAGTGATAACTGAAATGTTTAGATATTTTTTTTTTTAGGGGACAGAAATACTTGCACTTAATACGTCCAAATCACCAAGAATATATAGGTGCGACTAAAGCACTCCAGTGAAACGGGCAAAGGAGAGCTTTGGCAGAAAAATGACCCAGCTAAACAAATTAATGTGACACAGAAATCCTCGTAGATCTGTAAAACTCATGGATTGCAACAGCTTTTGACGGCTTCCTGACGATGCAGCCTTGACGTAGTGCAAGCAGGTTATTGAATTGGATAAGCCAATCAACGGCATTTGGCCGAGTCGCAGTCTAACTCGGCGGAAGCAAAACCACTTCTTTTCATGGAAGCACGTTGCAAGTAAATTCACTGGTGGGTTATAGTGTTACTAGTCTGCGCACTTGCGGGCGAGCCAACTAAATGAGTTTTTCGATAACGTCATTTGGTGGTTGATATTTTGTGGTGCATCATTTAGTGAGTTGTGAATGAAAGACACGTTCACCTAACGTGAATAGCGGGTTTTTACAGAAATCCTTAAAAAGGTACTGTGAAAGAAGACACAAATGGGACATTTCAAATGCCAGCGGCGGCATGTGGTGTATGTAATATGTCTACATTACAGAGAATTAATTAAAGCAATAAGGCACCGTTTAAGGGCATCCCCAGAAGACTTTATCACTTGTGTACCCATTTTCAAGGCCCCAGAACCGTCGCTGGCCATCGATACATTTTAGGTACCTACGTTTTTCTATTAAAAAAAAAACTCGGTCTCACCAGAGCTAAGAGAAGGTTGTTATTTTACCATCATTACAAAGGCCAGCATCAGATTTGCCATCCGGATGTCTGTCATCGCGTATGGATTACATCAACCGTCCTCGGATGTGACGATTCTCCAGTGTGCGCCAGTCGGCAGGCCTGGTGCCACGCTCCAGAGCACTTCCCTCCCAGTCTAAACAAAACACTCCACCAAAACATCTGCATCCCTTTGATTCAGATGCAACATAGTTTGAACCATGCAGGTCGCACAGCGAATTCCTACACTAGGGAGACAGAAAGCGCCTCACAGCAGCAGTCGCCTCCGGTTTGTTTTCTTTCATTTCGAATGTCTGTGATCGGTAGCTCAGTTGGTTAGTACGATGGCGTCCTCGTCCTGGCAGAAAGGTTGACGCTGGATATTCCGCCCGAGGGTCAGCCGGCAAATGGCCAGCAGAGGGTCAAGCTGACTGTTACACGTCAGAGTGGTAATCAGTAGCAGTCATTGTAGTCAGTCGGTCCTGTCGCACCCTTGGCCGCACGTTAAACTTTCGCTCCAAAATCAGCCGTTATCTGGGACTGCGCGATAGGAATTAGGGTCGATGTCTATGCAACAATCAAAGCGTAGCACGGACTCCGGTCCCCAACGTCACCCCGGCCGCCATTACAAAAAAAAATGAAAAAAAAATGCCTTGACCATGTTGAAGTCGATAGTGATGGTCTCACAGCAAATGACAAGCAGAAATTGTCGCACTAATCTCGCCCACGTACCCAAGTCTTTCCAAACAAGACGTACGTAACTTTGCTCCATGCATCGAACCAAATTGCTCTGTGGGACCTTTACCGTACTGTTCAAATCCCTGACACGGCCGCCCAGTGACCGACTGGCTCCTTTGGTCTCGTCCCAGTAAAGACGTCAGTTACGGTACACCTTCGCAGTGCCCGCGACGCACAGCACTCATTTGTCCGATGCGTTATCCACATGGCAACGGTGCTGGCAATGGCGTTATGGTAACGGTGCTTCCGGTATACTGCCAAAATGACCTGGTAGGTATTTTACTTGAAATGCCCAAATACAGCGCTGTCATCGAGGTCGGCGATAAATATTATCATTACTCCTCCTAGGACTCATTTTTACGTAGACTTACGTCAGCAGCTTCACTCGATTTTGGACAAAGTCTCGACTTTCAAGGGTTATTTGTTTCTGAGACTATACTTGCCCAGTCCTTCATGTGGAGAAACATGAACATGCTTCGTCCAACAAGTATGATGTCCGCGTACCTTTCTCATTCACGTGCGGTCTCGGCCACGTGCGTTTGCGCGGCGTGAAGCGAGGGCTGTTCGTAATCGGAGGGTCGCAGGTTGGGTCCTAGGCTAGTGCAGTGCCACGGAGTTCATAATTTCGCCAAGTCTCTGTGTCGGTAGGTGGTTCAGCAATGCAACGATCAGTTTGGCGTGTTTTTTTTTGGGGGGGGAGGCTGCGGCCTCAAACAAAGAACCACTGGGCAACTCCAAAAGCCGATTGCGAGATGCACGACTAGAGTCCGAGACCTTCTGCCATATGCGATGAAAGTCGCTTCTTAGCGGGGCTTTTAGAACCAACAAAAGCCTGTATGAAATCCTGAAGGACACTTTTGTTGAACCCTGCTGCGAAGATGGGCTTGGAGGGCCGACAAAAATGCAGCCTGTGGTAGCTTTGACAAGGACTGATGAAAGCTCAAATGCCTAGAATCGGACCACTCAGCAATAATGCTTTGATGAAGAGACCTTCCTTACACCAACGCCGGTGGAAATGGTTCAAAGCGATGCTTTTTTATCGTGGTGTAATGCAGCTGTGTGATCGCATAAGTGGAAGTGTGTGTACTCGAGAGTAAACGTCTTTCCGAAAGATTCAAGTTCTGGGTAGCCTTGCGTCATCGACTCTGCATACAATTTGGTTACGTCCTTTTGAGAAAACGTTTTAGGTGATGCCAGAGCTTTGGGCAGTGAGTGTTTTAATGCATGCATAATGCCCGACAGAGCCTCTCAGGAAGCTTTTAGGATCGTGTCTCGCGCCTACCGCTTGGAGCGCACAGCCTCGGAGTCCTCTCGGTCTGCATAGCACGCGTTTGCGGCGCACATTCACAGGGTCCTCTTGAAGCAGACCAAGTCGTGGTGTGGCGGAGTACACAACACCAGAGCACGGACGGACGAGAACAGAGGTTTGAGTGGAGGGGATGTGGGTGTGGGTGAGTGGACGTTGGTGTGATGTGCGTGTCCGTGTGCGGGTGCGTGTGCGTATCCGTGTGCGTGTGTGTGACTGGGGCCTTAGGGTGTTCCGACTACGTGGTCATTTGGCGTCCGAAACTAGTCGTCCTTTGCGGACACTGACCTCCTAATATCTCGGTGAAAGCCCACTAAGTCGTTGCAGCCGACGGAGATGTTTACCTTTTTTTAAGACTCAGTTTACCGTGGCCGAAAAGTCACACGGAGAAACTGGGAAATTTGATGCGAGGCAATGAGATTAATGGCAAAGTAAATGTCCAGTGGCAGAATTCGTAAGCCCCGGTTCAAGGTGAAAAGACCGTTCATGCCTCAGACGTCGACAGGAGACTGGCACAGGGATGGTCAAAGGGCAATCTCCACAATGGAAGCAAAACGGTCACGCTTACCCACAGAGCAAGTAGCAGTGTATGGGATACGTGTGCCCTATACGCAGGCGACATAACGTAACCTCTTCTCGCCTAGAGTAACGGACTCATGATGTTCAATGTCCATTTCCCGAATTGGGGCTTAAAAGCTCGGAGCTTATTAGAGTCATGCGTGTCACAGCTTTGTGGCCACCCCTTGTGCTTGAAAGCAGTGCACGCCGGGTATATGTATCTAGCTCGAAGAGCTATCTTAGGGATACGCGAAAATGTGAGATGCGCTTCGCAGATGGGTCATTCACGTGAAATCGCGCAAAATTGAGCACTTTTTGACCCGACCCTTTCCGATTTTGATGGAATTCGGTGGGCTTGAAGTACCTATAGAAAAATTCCCCCAAGTTTTAGCCCTACGTGACCTCAGAGGTCAAAGTTACAAGTCATGAAAGGTCACAGATTTTTACAGATATAACATAATTCAAACGCCCATAATTCGATGACAGATCGTCAAGGAAAAGTGCGACTGGCGCGATGCATTGTAAAAATGTTTCACCTTTCATATATGGGTCATTTTTTATTGGCCTCCCGATGACCTTTGACGTGACTTTGTGGAATAAAATATTTTTGGGTTTGATCTTGTTTTGCCTCCCTGATCTTTGCAAAAAGATAGCACAATAAGCGCCCTAAAATTCGTTGTAAGCGTGGTAAAAAAAACGTTTCTGGGCGAATTCAGACCTCTTCAGATGTATCAATTTACACAATGCCAACTGGTGCTTGAGCAATATGCCTTGGGGCCATCTGGCGAATGTTGTTTGATTTCATGCCTTTCGTTTGTCTTAGGCTACAATTTGGTGTGCACAATGCCCTGCCTGTGTACTTTACATCAGTTGAACCTTAAATTGATTGACCTAAAAGGTCAAGGGCCAAAGATCATAACATCTTTTCACCAGTCGATCCCCTAGCCATCCAGACTGGATGTATATCGTTCCTTCACTTTTTGACGAATGTGAGTCTATCCAATGTTATTGGGACCTAAAGCCAACTGAGGTAATCTTAGCCGTGCATCAGGACCATTTGAAGGTCAACCGAAGTCATTGACCTTGATTGGCCTTGGACGAACTATGACGGCCATGGATTTAAGCTTTTTTAGGGTACTGGTTCCGAATTTCACATTTATTCAAATTCACGCAATGCTGTGATACCTCTTCCCTGAAACACTGGAGCAGTTGTTGCAACTGGCTGTTTTCCAACTTACGGATTCATGGAATGGCGTCATTTCTAGAAAGTCAACGCCTCCTAGGGGACATGGAAGAGATTTCCGATACGTGGACGAGCCAGTGAGTGAAAAATATGTGAGAAATTCGGAACCATTGCCCCCAAAAAAAACTTCAATCCATAGCCAATATTCATCTAAATCAAGTCTGGTAAATATCAAGTCTAAATCAAGTCAATATAAATCAACAAGTCTAAATCAAGTTCAATGACTTCGGTTGACCTCCAGATGGTCCCGATTGCTAGTTAAAATTGTTTCAGCTGATTTTACTATCCAAGAGATCGGGTAAACTTACTTTCGTCAAAGAGTGCGAAAAAGGTATATGTCAAATCTGGATGGCAGGGTATCGATTGATGTTGAGGTGACATGGTCTTTGACCCTTGACATTTTAGGTCAAACAATTTAAGATTAGGCTGATGTGTAGCTCACAAGCAGGGCATTGTGCATACCAAATTGCAACACAATCAGACAAACAAAAAGCATGAAATCAAGCAGCCCTAGGCAGGGCATATTTCTCAAGCGCCACTTGACATGGCATATGTTAAAATATCTAAAAAAACTTGGAGTTTTGCATATTTTTTTGCCACGCTTATTGCAGATACTAGTGCGCCTGTTCTGCTATGTTTGTGCAAAGATCAGAGAGGCGAAACATGGTCATACTCGAAAATGCCCAATTTGACCTCGTTATGTCAAAGGTGATCGCTAGGTGAACGAAGCAAAATTACCTGTCTGTGAAAACTGGAACATTTCTACATCCAACTGCGCTAATTGCACATTCCTTTGACAACCTGTCACCCAGTTGTGGACATTTAAATCATGCAATGTCTGTAAAAATCGGTGACATTTCATGACCTGTAACTCTGACAATATAGATCACCCAGGGCCAAGAATTAGTGGCTACTCATCATTCAAGGAGTACTATGAGCCTACCAAAATTCGTCAAAATCGGAAGGCGTCGGGGCCACTCTTGTGCGATTTGACGTTGAGTGACCCAACTGCGTCAAATAACTCGTTTCCAGCAATTCCAACATGGCTCGGTATTCAGCAGAAGATCAGTTATCTTCCTGTCCGCACAAGCGTTGTTATCTGCTCCAAAAAATACTGCAAGAGTTGATGCAATGAGCTCAAACGTTTGAGCGATAAAAAGTTGCTGAGAGTTTGTAAACACGACGTGTAAACCTCAATAACACTTACTCTTTTACTAATGGCATCCAGTTTCAAGGCGTCACCGACGCGTGGTTCGGCGAAGCAAAATGCCGCGCGGCAGAACCGCAAACAAATACGCAGCCGACACCGGCGTCCGTCTGGTTATTAACCCTACGGACTGATAAAGCACATCATTTGGCGACATACACCATGTGCCAATAGCCACAAACAATACTTGGTCATCATTGTTTTGAAGAACCTCTGTTAAATTTTTTTGTAAGACCTTTTTTCTGGATTGGAACCTTTAGTTATTCAGGGCGACCCAGGATGTCAAAATTTAGCACCCGCGTCTCCTGGCGAACGATCTGGTCTTGATGTGAAAACGAAGCATCTTTGGCAGGACCTGTGCCTTACTGTTGCAGGGGATTTCTAGGCAGTCTGTGATGGTCCGGCGACAGTCGGTGATGACACGTGCATTTCAAATAGCAGAGCCGTGTCCGTTGATCTGTATATCGGTCGATTTTACGCGTCCCAAGTCCAGGTCTGTTCTAGAAACATCAAAGAAGACTACAAACCTTGCCGATCCGGAACATTGCTGTTTTCCTTGTCATAGTGCTTTGATAAAACACAGGAATCATGGTGAATGCAAGGTGACGTTTTTTGTGGTGGATGATGAACCACACCGTCTTTTTAAGTAACTGATAAGGTTCCTGCCATTGCATTACCATTTTTTATAGCTTTCATCCGATTGGTTTTATACGGTGATGTCAGGGATTGGAGCCTGTGCTAAGCAGAGCTTGTTGCATAAATTTCGTGTACACCCTACACGACCCCTACACCCGGTTGCAAAATTCCAGGTAACGGCTGTTTTTTGTGGCAAAAGTGTAACGTGTAGCCAAGAGTGCGACACCATCGCGTGGTAGTCAGCTTTATCCTATGTCGGCCAGTTGCCAGCTGACCCGCGGGCCAAATATCGAGCGCCGGGACGACTCGAACCCGTCATACCAGGACAAGGCGACCAGAGCTGTATTAACTTAGCCACGGGTCACGATTATGCAGCTTAACAGTTATTTGGGCCACCCAGTTAGCGGGCGGAAGGTCACTGGTTTGAATCTGAACGAGCGCGGGCTGCCATTTCTCCCCATAGTTCAAGTGGAATAGATTATGAAGGGAAATTGTGACCGTGATATATGTAATCCCATGATGTAAGTTTCTTAGGCCCTCGCATCACGGAAAACGCGCGCACGGCTCCTTCGTGTATTTGCCCGGATCCAAGCCGGTGGTCTAGGCTTATTTGAAATAAAATAAACCATAGCTAACTCATGGGTCATTGATCGACGCTGCGGGCTGCGAGGGCTACATCACGTCGCGACCTCTCATGTCGGTTGTACGGAAAGTCAGTCCTGCTGCCCACGTCTCCATCTGAGAGCCGGTGGCTGTCACCGCGCGGTGCCGCCAGGTACTCACGTGTGACGCCCCCCTCGAGGTCCTCCAGGTAGGCGCAGCTGGAGAGCTCCATGATCACGTCGTTCGGCAGGTCGCGGAAGGCCGACACGCCGCGCAGCAGCTCCGCCACGTACTGCACGTCCGTCATGGTCCGTTCGCCGGGCCTGCCGCCAGCCGGCCGCCGGTCACGGAGGGGCACAGGTCACAGACGGGTCATCATCACAAACGGGCCCCAGGGCACCGGAGGCAGAGCGCAGACCCGAGCTGACACAGTCGGAGAACAGGCTCATGAATCGAGCCGCAGAACTGATCCGAGGTGACGCAGTTTAGAGAACAGACCCGAGGTCATCCAGGTCATAGGACAAACTCGAGGCGGGCGATATGAAAACAGATTTGAGGCCAGTCAGGTCAGAGAACAGACGGGGTCATTCAGGTCGGAAACTCGAGGCCTCCTACGTGAATAAACAAAACTGGGACCAACAGGTCAGAGGACAAACCCCGATCATCGAGGCCAGGGGATTCGAGGTCACCCTAGTCAGCAAAAAACAAAGCAGCGCCGCACAGAGGTCAGAGAATAGACTCAAGGTTGCAGGGCAGTGGAAGTCAGGAAACAGATCCAAGGTCATAAAGTGGCAGAAGTTGGAAAAAAGACTTAAGTTTGCATGCGACATAGAAAAGCCCCGATATCCCTGGAATCAAATGAGTCGGTAAGAGCACATAATTGAGATTACATCCCAACAAAGTACGGTCTCGCCAATGCGAGGTCTCCGACGTTTGAGGAGTCGGTTGGTATGTAGCTTTTCGGGTCGTCATTTAATCATCTCCCATCAAAGAAAAAGCAACCAATGTCCAGGTTTCAGCTTTTGGATCTGTGGCTGTCTGACTGCATGGTGACTTGGTCAGCCAACCCACCAGTCGCCATAATGGGCTAAGCAGTCGACTCGCCTATCAGCGCTGGAAGCAGCGTGGCCAGTGAAATGGACGGCATAGCGTCGTGCCGTAACGTTATACATTACGGCGAGGCTGAGTAATACCAGAGCGTGTCGTCTTTATCGAAGTATACGCTCACCACTGAAACGTCTGGCCAGAGCACAAGCATTCCATCTTTTTTTTTTGCTTTCATTGTTTCAGGTCCGCTCAACTGAAGCCTTGGTCACGCGACAGCGGAATTATTCTGAAAATCTCTCCGAGCGCGGTCATAGTTTTATCATTGGTACACGTCATGGCTACTCAAACATGGCGTCCAGACAGACTGCCATGTCTTTGCCTGGGACGTGGGCCTCCTTGGGTGATCGCAATGTCTGCAAAACCATAACGTCGACCCGTCATGGGCACACAACTGAAAGCGGATAAAATACCGCATACCGGAACTGGTTTCCGACAAAGCAACTATGCATTAGGACTCGAATGATGTCCGGGGCCCTTATGAAAGCATGTCAATGATTCGCAGAGGCGTGTCGTCCTTCGGTCGACGTTTCCCGTCCAACGGCGCCACAGTTCGCCTCAGTATGCATCGCGCCATGAGACTCAGCTCCGGGCACAGCCGTCTACCGCGCCGAACTGCACAGTTGGCTCCGGGCACAGCCGTCCCCCGCGCGGAACTGCGCAGTTGGCTGCGCGGGCGCCAGTGTACCCCGGGCCCGGTCACCAGTCGACGATCATGTTTCGGTGTCGGTTCCCGAGGTTCCCGGCGGGTCGCTGCCGAGATTTTCCCCCGCGACGGTCAGAGCATTTTGAGACGACTCACGCGCTCTGGTCTTTCTAGAGTTAGGCTGCTCAGAATGAATAATGATAACACGGTAATAGGAAAAATTGTGAAAATAGGGCTATTGCAAAAATAAACTGCAATATGTCTCAACTCAACAAAATTACAACCTGTCGCTTCCAGCTTGTTCCTGAAGGTTTAAAAGGACGTTCATATTTTCATTTTGTTGTTTTATTATTTATTATTACATTGATTCCTATTTAATTCTTTATCCTGAATGTTCTTGTACGTTAGCAAACGACACATAGGTATATTACCACATGACAGGTACGTGATATCATATCTAACATATTTTTCGTAACTTAGAAATGCATTATTCCATCGGAAAGGAGCCATTTTCTTTGAACTAGGGCCTTCGGGCTCGGTTCAGAAAACCCCATTATAAAAAGCTGACGCAGCCAATTATCGGCACATTTCCTAAAATACCGTGCTGCATATGCCATCGATCACGGAAGAACCCTGCCCGTCACATAGGCTCGGAGCAGTGCTTCCCTCGCCATTGATCGCCAACCCACCAAGAACTTCTCCTGTGCTGAGTTACTGCTCACGCAGTACCCACGCGTTCAGGGACAACTTTTCTTCGATGGTCCGTGCTGACTGCTGCAGTTCTTCTCTCACGGAAAAACGACGCCAACAACAAGCCGTGGTCTAGAAGCGCAAGTTCCACAGTTTCGCACGCACGGGTGTCTTGACGGGAAAAACAGTTCACTTGAAAATGCTGGGAAGGCTGTATTGCTTCTCATTTAAGGAGAAAACTTAAAATAAACTCAGCAGAGCGGGCTCAGCAGAGAATAGTTTTGACGAGCCTACGAGCCTTCTCACATGTACATCTGTCGCAGTTCTAGTTCTTTTGGGGCCCATGGTTGGTCAAATTTGATTTTAAAACAAAATGACATGAAAAGTACTATATGGATGGAGGAAAGTCCGAGAAAAGGGCAGTCATTCCGCCAAACACAAGATCACTAGACCATACAGGCCATCGTAAAACAGAGTATTTTAATAGCGATCCCTGGCGGCACCACAGCCAGATTACGTGCCATTACATGATGAAGACTCCGTTTGAAGTCGTGATAACTTCACGAAGAGACGATGTTCAACATTCTGGGCTTGCTCAGCAGCGCAGATTGAGTCGTGGGTTTCGTTTCGCAATATTTTCCAGTTCAGTCCAATTCCTTGGGATTTTAGCGCGAGTCGTTTGGCTTTGACTGAAGGGAAATGACTGAAAACCTTGTTGGAATCCCATCAACAATTCTGAGAATCTGAGAAAGCAGTCCCAGAGACCAGAGTCAATGCCACGTCGGGTAATGCTGCAGAGGCAATCCGACTGTCGCAGCCTGAAGGGGAGAGGGACACGAAGACCATAATTAGTTTTGTACTGACGCTTATAGTGGGAACCCAACGCAGAGGGAGACTATTTCGAGTCCGATCTACGCAAGGGACGGCAACGGCAACCATTGCTTCTCCGCCTCCGAGGGCTGAGATTAAACACGATAGACAAAGCATCTCCGAGTGCTTCGAAGCCACATCTCACCGTCTATCAAGGGCCTCCAGCCAGGGCTGGATGGGTGACATTCTGTACATGGCCTCCGCTGTGTCGGCTGCAGCACGGCCACGCCTCGGAAACCGACCCAAACAGAAGCTCGCCTGTAAACGGACGGGTGTCAGCAGAGCTTGGTGCAGCTTACAAAGGCAGGGGCCATTCAATGATGCACTCGTATATCCTCTTGCACCAAGAAAGTAATCTGAAAAATGTGTATAGATGTAGGACTCCGAAAGACAGAGTCATGTCGTTATTTCAGGACGGATACTCTGTGCATAACTGCAGTGCTGATGTTCTAAAAAAAAAATTATTATGCTTCGCAGCGAACCGTTTACGGAATCAAACTGTGGTAAGCGCACTCTCTTGTGAAAAATCAGTCATTTCGTTTCAAAATTTTCAAATCGTTTCATTTGCTTAAAAAGCGTTATCCGAGTTCCATTCGAGGCTCAGCAAATGTACTTGGGTGCCGGAGACTTTTCGGGATCGTGAGCTTACATGTCAAAGTAATAAAAAAACAATCGCGATCATTAACAGGAGGCAAGATGCCTAACGTTACAGGTTCAGAATGACGTTGGTATTGCTGATGACAACTAAGCGGGCTGGGGGCCGCGGCCTGTGGTTGGTATCCAGACGCTCCGTTTCATTCCCCCCAGAACCAGAAATGTTCCGAGGCTGGGACGAGGTTCGTGTCTAGACTGAGAAACAAGGGTATTTTTCTAATCTTCTCGTTTTCATTACCCATGTCGAAAAATACAGCCAAGTCCGGAGCCACCAGATATGTTCCCGGAATCCGGAGAAGACCACACCGGACAAACAGACCATTAGCTGAACTTCGGCCACGGGAAATGGGAGGCGTTAAATCCATCGGCACGTGGCGTCAGACGCGTTCCCCTTAGAGTCGGAAAAAGCCCTCAGGCCCGTAAAGCCCGACTAGCCGAGCTGCAGAGGTACGAAAACTTGTAAAAGGCTCAGCACCATACAATACATCAGATCGTCATTGTCGTCACCGCAGGTTCTCGTCTCTTCGAAAGTTCCATTTGCAAGCTGTATGAGAACACCTCAGCCTCCCAAATCCTGACATTACTTGAGCTATCGCTTGCACGGTACGGAAGTTAATCTGGGGAACTACGAGGCTCACTTGCAACATCGGTCATATTTCTCAGTTCGCTGCCAGCTGTCGACGATTGACGCTAAGTTTTGCTTTCAAAAGGCTGGGCCGAACTGATGGGAGTTCGACGACATTCTTCCGCGTAGTTTTAGGTAGTCGATTCCTTATAGGCTGACGGACGTGGTGTTATGAAGTTCATGACCACACTGGAACGTTCTCGGCGCATCACGTGATCGATTGCCATCCTTTGGGTAAGCCAACCATCGTGTTCCAGTTGTGGTGGTTGGGATTTCTGAAAATAATTAGGAGCTCTAATAAGCCATTTGTTTTGATAATGCAGTGAAGCATAATAGTAACAGTGTGTAATATAATATAATATAACAATGGAGTCATTTCGTTCAAGCAAATGCTCAATGCAATTTCCACGATGACGAAACCAGCATGCGATCTGGTTCCAGGCTTCCGTTCATGACCTTCGGAAATCGTTCATCTCCTGCTGGTAACGTGATGCTGACGTCTGATGTCGAGCCGAAAGCTTTTCAGCAGTCTGACATGCGGTCTCTTTTCGACTGATTTCTGGAAGAAGTGATGCAACTTCCCATTTCCAGAAAAAGAACGGTTCATCCCCATTTCATCCCGCTGAAAAGAGCGACTGTGACAGACGAATCCGCCGAATGACGCTGCCGGGCGGAGAGAGCATCGTTAACGGTTCACATCACGGAGAGAATTCAGATAAAGCGCCAGACACTCCGCGAGCAGAGCGTCGGCCCGCTGAATGGCGCGGGCCCAATTACCCGCTCCGACGCAGCGCCGTCACAAAGGGCCCGTCTCAATTGACCCAGAGGTCCGCCTCCGATGACCGCCCGGGACCGAGCGCGCTGCCATCGCGCCGAATGCACTCAAATGCACGAGCCGGCCGGCCCGCACCCAATTGACGCGATCGCCGCGCCCGTGGCCGGCCGCCACGGGCGCCGAATGTGGGCCGCGGTAGCCAAGCCATCGCCGTCGGCTGGCCTGCCGGTGGATGCGGGCGCTGAATTGGAACATCCGAGCCCGCACGTAACGACGGGCACGCTCCGACGACCAGGGGACTGCAAAGGAACGTTTGGCCATTTCGCAGCGGAACTGCTTGAAGCGACGTGTCCTCTTATATACTTCTGTATCATTGTAACTATTTGCATCGGTACTGATAACAAACCAGCGCAAAGACAAATCAAACATGGATTTTCCTTTTTACTAACCGCAGAGCAGCAGTTGATGATCGGGGTTTTTATGTAATAAAGCAGACAACGCCATTGCACGAAAAGGCGTGAGACATCTACGATTTAAAAGGGCAACCAGGCGAAAATCCAGGTTTCACGTGTAAGTATTCATGCTTGGGGAGAAACGGAGCAATAACACACATCACGGAGGCAACTCGGCAGGGGATTAAACAAATGAACGCATTCAGCGTGCGATCCGTCTCTTTCATTCACCAGCGTTCAAAGCCAGCCGTTCAGAGACTGCCATGCTAAGAAACAATGGAGCCTGCCCTCTCCGACCAGCTAAACATGCAAACCTGCACCTAGCTATAGTCCCAATTACATTGAATCATATGGTTTTTGGCATCATGTTTTTGCCCCAGACTGGGGCAAGTTCTCCCCTAGCTCCGTCACATGTATCCTGTTCTTCGTTACTTCGATGTACAATGGGGCTGGGATGCCTTCAGGAGTTCAAATTACGTTATTTGCCGGCGTTATTATTCATTCGAAAAGTATCCGGGGATTTTTGAGGTGGGTTAAGTTGGGACCAGGATCCAAACCTTGTGCCTAGTCCCCTTAGTGCTCGCTCCGACGTCCAAGTGGACCGGTTTGGGGTCATCTTGCCTCAAGCACCGAACCTCAACACCGAACAAGCAAGAACCAGATTGAGCTCAAAGATCTTAAGACAGGCTGTCAAGGCCAATGCACTGTCCCCTGTGGTGTGGAAGACCATCTCTGGTCATTTGACACGACCTCCTGATGACCAAAACTGGATGTCTGCTACAGACTGGCCGTGGGCCGCGTACGTCATCACGAACTTCCAAGACAAAGGGATAATGCCAGTGCCTCCGAACAAAAAAAAAACACGAAGCCGAAGCAACAGGGTCTGACGTATTAAGTAAAGAAAACCCCCTGCTGGCTTCATCAGCGTCGAAATGAGTTCAAAGTTATGGCTCATCTAGGGTTGTGGATGGAAACTTTTAAGCAGTTCCGTTAAATACAACCCCATGAGTTTCACGCTAAATTTTGCCGAGGCAGAAGGACCTGGTCTCTCACCCCCCCCCCCCGCTCCCCTGTGATACAACCATTGTCTGACTCTCATGTATCCGGGGGATGATCGTCATTTGTTTGTTCGGGAACCCCTTGACCCAAAAAAATGAAACATGTTTTGAAACGCTGGATTAATTCTATAAAAACGAAGTTCGGAACTGAAAATGGAAACGCAGACATCATTATTCGTAATCAGTGTTCCACGTAACATATTTATTATATGACACAGATTAAAAAATACGCAAGGTTTCGGAGTTGGTCACATACCGAAAAAACTTTGTTACATTATTCATATTGCAAATGTTTTTAGCACACACTGGGATCCCAAGATAAGTGGCTATTTTTTGCTGGCATCGTGGTCCGGAGTTATATTTCAACGGATGGGCTTCTTAACAACCTAACAACCTAAATGATGCGAATGTCCACAGACATAAGCTGTTCCCAGCATAATACCACAAGACTTTCACCACAGAACTGACAGAGCTTTTGTTTAAATAGCTCCACTAAAAGTAAAAGACCGTCTCCGTTCAGTACTGGTGGCATATGCATAACAGCTTCGTTTGAAGCGCAGAGCCAACTTTAACAGAGCCCGTTTTAACATTCCGCGTTATTCAAGCGCACAAGTGCATCGTATGGCAAGTGAAACGTTCGAACGGAGCACCTCGTCGTTCACGGCGAAAACCGGATGAGCGGCCTCCCCACGGACCCCACCCTGCCTTCCGGACGATTCGCAGACCCAGCATGCTTCCCAGGCGTGCGCGTGACGCGCCAGCCCTTTCGGCGCCACCGTAACATGCGGACACGTGACACGTGACCGTGACACGGATGCCGCCGACTCACGCCTGAACACCGTCTACATAGACTGGTGTCAAACAGAGTGCTCTGGCCGCCGCCACTGACAGAAGGCATGCACGGAGTCCCGACTGAGCGACGCTGCCCAGGTGCTGGGGACCCGCCGACGGTCGGCGGCTGCGCCTGAGCCATCGCCCTCTCTAGATCCCTGCAGAAGCTGTGGATACGAGTTCTCGTCACGAGAAGCCGCGTTTTATGTACGTACCTATTATAGACGTACGGCGATGCACAATGAAACATGGCTGTTACTGCCCCGAACCATGAATCTAGGAATAAAAACATGCAGGTGCAAAACATATACAATCACACAGCCACCAGCGACCAGAAGACACAGCACTCGTCAGATGTGCCTTCACAGCTCGGACGAAGCGCCGTCAAGACAGTGGATGCGTCGGCTACGTCTGCTGGCAATGCGTTGTACAACGCCGTTAACAACAGTTTTCGTATAGTTCGTATAATTCGTTGTAGACTGTTTCAACGGCTTCTGGCAGCAAGTCATCAGTGACGCAGTATGTAGGTAATGTGTTTATTGTGTGTAAAATTCATATTAATATCCTTCGGGGAGCGCCATATGTCACTGCGGAAGTATTTGACTGCTGCTCCCGTCGTGAACAGCTGTGTTCCAGCAGCTTTCATAGTCTGCCGTGGAAATTTCCAAAATGTTCAGCAAAATATAGCCTCTCAAAGATCACTTGAAAATTATGGCACAGCCAACGGTCCCAGGTTCTACCGCAGGGTGAAGACCTGTTTTGCTACCGACAGCACCTGGGCTTTTCTCTTGAGTAATTCAATATTTATTACGTCAGAGAAAAGGATCTCCTGGGATCTATTTCATCACAGAGCTAAAACAGTTTCAGGGAAATGTAAAGTTACGAAGAAATGTCTACGCAGCTTCCCCTATGACGGGGCCTAAACTATATTCCCACATTCCCAGCAGCTGACCGGTGGAAAAATAACATGGTGACCGTCGGCATCGTAAACCCAACGTTTGAAGCGTTCAGTGTTGAGCACTATTCAGTCTCATGCATGGGTATCAACCATGCCTTGAGAGGCCTCCTAATTTGGGTCCTGGCTTGGATCAAGGTCATTTTGGGCAAAAATCATGAACTGGGTTCACTGACCTTTTTCGACCTTTTAGTCATCTCTGGGGGATCATGAGGCAATCTGAAGTACTAATTCACATAGCAGCAGTATTTTCAGGACATCATGATAAGTCGTTTTGAGCCCCTCAAAGGTCACTTGTAGGTTATGTCCCACAGTATCTAATGGAAACCACAGTTGACGGATACGACTTTCTTTGATGTTGCCTGTAAGATCACTGTTAATTTTAAAGGGATATGAAAGTTTAGCTAAAAGACTAAACTAAACACCCGTTTTTCTTTCATTGCTCTACCTCCTCGATTTGGAAACGGTTGGGGGTCGTCCCATCTCCCCCCCCCCGTTCTCTCCATGAACTGAATGGCGAATGCTGGCGAGGATTCACCGTCTCCACTATAACAATGCCGTTGACAGCTAGGAACAGTGTGATGGTTTGCCGTGCAATTAACGTACGGCACAGTTTAGCCATCCCATTGAAATAAACAGTGAGATTCGCACGCGCTGAAAACAACAGTATGTTTTTCTTTTTGTTTTTTTACGCCGGTATATTTTCTTCCAGACGAATACACCGAATGTGCACGGGAAAGATTTCCTTCCTTGGGCAGCACTGTTCTCAGAAATCCAATAAACATACAGTTAAAATGTCATTCACACGGGCCACTACTCTGTCTTCTTAAATGTTCGCCGAAACCTTTTATGTCATAAACCTTTTAACGTCCGCTGTTAGGTTTCAGCGTTTCAACGTGTTTAAGTTCAAATACGCGAATTTTTGTAAATAGCCCCCTAAAAATGCATTAAAAGTCACCCTGAAATATATATATATGTGTATGTAAATATATATATATATATATATATATATATATATATATATATATATACTGGGCCCCTTTCAGGTCCTGAACGGGTCCTGAACTCTTTTGGGCCAAATGCAGGCACCTGCATCTGGTCCGAGGCTGAAAGGGTCGGTCAGGCACGGAACGGCCGGGTCGTGGGATTGTGCGGCACGATCAAAATCATCCAGCCCCATCTGGTGGGCGCCTGAGGCAAAATTACTCCATGTTTGGGAACGCTTTTAGCGGCGCGCTCAGGGTCGAGCCACGAGCTTGGCTAAGCTTTGCCCTGATCCCAATGCCACCCACTCCAACATCCTGTTATTAAATTTATTTTTAAAAAAAAATGGAAAACCTGGGTGTGTCCTGAACATCTGATAAGATTCATTAGAAAGACAAGAGCAACCATTTCCTTTGTGAAACCTTTAGAACCAGATCCTCATTAATGCGAGTCCGCACCTGGTTGTGCAATTATTGTTATTATTATTATTTTACTTGTAGAGCCGTCCTACGGAGCACCTAAACGTCGACATACCAAGACAGACAATCAAAACGGTGGCAAACGCCCATTGACGGTCTGACCCAGTCGGTGTGCGCCTTTCTTGTTACGAGGGAAACAACTGCAGTCTTCGCCGATACCATCGGCCAAGATAACAAACAGCCAATATATCAGCGAGGTCGGCACCGCCTGACCACAACTGTAGCGTTCAACGGTCGAAAATTCGGCACAGTATACTACTTCAGGCCTGGGCGCAGGATGAGACTTCATGTTGACGCCAACAGTATCTAAAAGAGCCCATATTTTCTCGGGATATAGATGTAACACAGACAGACTGCTGGTAAATGCTGTGAGCATTCCCGGGAACAACACTGCAAATTTCATCCGTAAACAACTCAGCAGATCTCAATAAGCAAAGCAGTGGAGGGAAATAAATGCATCCAACTCAAGAACACAGATGTGCCCATTAACTAACGATTGACTGCCATTGTAAACCGCATTGTCAAGGATTAAACGGAATCCGGCTTACTCTTATTAAATATCATTAGCTGAGGTCATGTCGAATTTAATGGGCGAGCCACTCCTGATGTCTTTTCTCTTGCACACTTGTTTGGAGGACGTGAGGTGCTTTTTACCGCAATTGTTAGTACAGGATCAGAAATACTTACCCAAATGACAACAGATATGAACGGCCGACTCAAAAATGACTTCCCTGAAACGAGGTGATTTTAATCTTGCGCGACCAGCCCCGCCTGCTCCTCAGCAGCACAGACTGAGAGCACGTGATGTGAGTCGATGTGGATCCATGTGAGCTGCTGCACCATGTGGTAACCTCTTGAATCGCTGGCCCAACAGAGGGCTTCCGACGGCTCAAAGCCGCTCTGCACCCGTCGCCACCTGTAATATCCGTGTCCGCGGAAACCTCAGCGGCCTTCGCCGGAAACCCCGTGCCGGGAAACCGCTCCGACCGCGCAGCCGTCAGTAACGGAACGGCGTGCGGCGTTGCGTCGTTGGCGGACGGCCCAGCGGCCAGGACCTACCTGGTGCTGTCGGCGCGGCGGCTGACGCCGCTCTGACCGGCACCTGTTGCGCGACTGAGCGCCGCCGCTCAGGTGAGCGGCTCTGGTCGATGGCGCAGTCGCCAGTCGGGTCGCGCGGAGACGGCGGGGCGCCGCCGCCGCCGCCGCCGCCGAACAGATGGGGGGGGGGGGGGCATGCGTGATGTCTGTACATGGCTTTCCAACCCCTTGGCGGCTGGGGTAGGACGGACGGCTGTGGTAGAACGGACAGATGTGGTGGGACGGACGACTGTGGTAGAATGCGCAGATGCAGTAGGACGGACGGCAGTGGTAGAACGGACAGATACGGTAGGACGGACGGCAGTGGTAGGACGGTTATTTTAAATAATTTTAAAATAACAAATAATTAAAAATAAGTAATAAAATAAACAATTTAAAATAATAAGAAATACCCGTGTTACCCGTGTTAGGGTTATTTTATATCATTTTGCACATCTGATATGGAATTTCGACGAAATTGATAAAAGAAAGGCCCGAGAACCCAGTACTATGGACGCAGTACGATGAAGACTTTTCCAGAACGCTTTCTTATTAACTGATGCATCATTAGGAGAAAATCATGCGTGCGGAAAAATGGCCTTGATCCAACAGTTTTAACCACTACTGTCCCACTAGAATTGAATGTAACTGGTTCATTCATTGTGGGACATAAAACCATTTACTAGACTTTATTTTCATTTTGATGAAATTTTCCAAAGATTTCCTGCATTCCGAACCTATTAAAGTCAAAGAAGACTATTTTACATGCTCCATGAATTAGAGATTTCTGGGATATTCGGTCCTGGTTAGGTCAAAGTAAAAAAATGGCTCTAAACTTGTATTTTGTGCTCCAGTCATTTTTTTACCATCAACACAATAGGCATGTGGACACACCGGATCGAAAGACACCTCACATGGCCTGTCTCACGTCTTAAGTCATTGACGCTGTCGACAGCAGTATGGCTTAAATGGGAATGACACTGCAGCCGTTCCCCCCCCCGTGTGACCTCGGGGTACTGGCGACGGTGCCATTCGACGACCTGCAACATGTATTGCTTTTGCCTTTCATCCTTCGTCAGTGTCTCGTTGCACGTATGCATAAGAGCCACACATTGCACGGTGAAGTCGTTTACGAACACGATACCGCGCAGGATTTTCTTGGCGTCCTGGAAGCTACGTGCTGTCTCCCAGTAAGCGTAACCGATGACAAGGAAGTCCGTGTTGATCCCATAAATCTTCAGAATCCCCTTCGACTTTGCCGTGATGAAGTACACAACGGTCTTCCTGGCGACAGCTTTCCTAACCGCGAGATCCGCCTGCGCTCGCTGGGACGGACTCTCCAATCCCTGTTGCTGGAGTGCCACAACCATCCTCCTCTTCATCTCGCACGGCACATCCTCGTCGAAGAACGACAGACCAGACAATTCTTTGCTGAGGTACCAGAGATGATTGGTAAACTTCTTGGAGGTCGCTTTCGATATTTCAGCATCTGGGTAGATGATCAAGCTCTGCAGGAAGGCCAGGTCGTACATGGAAACTTTGGCCGCCCATGGAGCGCAGAACCATGCCCTGACGTACAGTACAATGATGAAAGAGACAAAGCGCTGAGTACCCCAAATTTGCAGAGAGTTATGGAGAACTGATCATGAAGCAAGATCTTGATCACGTGGATCACGCATCCCATCCATCTGGCACGATGGAGAGCAAATGATTGGAGAAACCTGACTCTTTGTGGAGGCTATTCGCCAAAGAGGATGACCGTGAGTTCCAAGAACTTACGTTAATCATCGTGTGGCTAGATTTTGGTCAGCTTCTCGCAGTGGAAAGTGACGACACGATCCTTGGAAGAAACATCTCGGCTACTGCTGGCTTCAGGCCTTCACGCATCATGGTTTCATACTTGCTCCGATCAATGTGCCTCTGTCTCCTCTTTAAGCGCTCGAACAAGGAGATCCCCGGTCCCGAAGAGGAAGTGAAGCGCATGGACAAAGCCACCTCTACCATCAGACGAAGATGTGATGTGACAAGCGAAGTGAAGGAGCCATCGCCCAAGCTTCTGTTGAAGAAACATGCATGCTCCATGCAAGCACTTGTCCAGTATTGATGGAGGGGGTTTCGAAGCTCATTCAGACGACCTTATCCAAAACCTCTCAGTGTTGGAGATCACGCAGCCGACTCCGCGAGCTTCGGAACGCCGAGTTGGCGACATTTCCTGGACCGTTCATAATGACAGGGAATCGATCCACTTTCTCTTTTCCATCGGCGGGTAACAGTTTGCCGGCCCTGTAGACCACCAGGCTGATTGGCGCGGACGAAGAATGCCGAATTTCCTGCGCCGCTGCTCTCCTCTGCGATCTGCGCGACCGCCTGGTCGAGTTTCTGTCTGTCGCCATTTCAGAGGAGTCCTGGCCGAGGGCCGAGACCGTCGCCGATAGAAGGTGGACGGCAAAGCGATCACTGAGCTCGGTCAGATCGAGGGCTGCTGCCAGACCAGGAGTGACGATGTCCTTGGCGATCCTGCAGGGCCGCTTCGAAGAAGAAGACATGGAGAAGGGCTGCAGGTCATCCTCATCCGTCCGTTGTGTGCTGTCGACAGACGAGGATTCCAACTGGGCAGTGGCCTCCTGCTCGGCTTGCTCTTCACTCTGACGGCGGGCTCTTTCTGAGGCCTGCTGTTGTCATTGAACAGCTCATTCCTCCTTCCCAGAAAGAAACTTATCGATTTCCACCATGAAGCGCTGGCGGATCCAGAGGATCATCTCGGCCTTGATCCCCCAGCCGCGATAAGGGGCTCCAAATGGTCACCCCCCCCCCCAAAAAAAAAAGACACGAGTATTTTTATTTAGTCATAGTTTGACGTTGTTGGAACTCTGAATTCAACCTATGGCCAGCATCCATCACCAGTCCCCTCCAGTCAACGACTTCCCTGGCCTGCCATCTAGAACCAGGAAACTCTGGTCCCCCCCCTCCAAATAGAGCCGCTGGATCCGCCCCTGCCATGAAGCCTCGGCGTCTTGGCTCCCTTTGGGACCGAGGGAAGTCTTTCTCCTCTTGGATTTTGGTGATCTTCATGGAGCTGGTATGGGCAATATCAAAGAGGCCTTTGAGACTGCTCCTAAAATTGTTTTCCATCTCCTTTTGCTGGGTGGACCTCCTGCCTCTGAGTTCAGCTCGATACTGATCAAGCTCCCTGTTGACTTTCGTTATCACGTTCCGCTCAAGTGCGATGGAAATGCGGGCACACACACACACCGCCATCACTTCGCAGACGTTCTGTGTTTCTGCCTCCCTCTAGGTAAACTTATCCAGACGGTGGAATTAAAAATATTGCTGCAAATTAAAAATATCCACCAGTGCTTCTCGGCACGTAGGCACAATGAAAACATTTTTACCTGATGATAAGGAGTAAAGCCAAAATTTGCAGGGTGGCCAACACGCAGACGTTTTTGACATTCAGAGCAGTCGTAAATATACCCGTCGCATAAGGGTTCTTCACCTGTCATTGGCGGATTCACGCCCCTCTGTGGGCGTGTTTACCCGCTGCGTTCACGACAGAACCTCGTGTTAACGTTTCGCTTATTCCACATTTCCGTGCTACTCGTTGTCGCCACACGTTACAGCGTAGTCAACGCTGGACGTATACCCGGTGGTGTCGAGTAAACCAGAAGCCTTTACCCGTATTTTTGGGAGCACTTAAAAGCCATCTGATACGTCGTGGACGGGTAACGTTCTCGTTTCTCAAGATACCGTTGCTCGTTTCTAACGTATGAACAGAGCAGGTCCGCGTTCCACCAGCTTGCGTATATCATCACCCAACATCGGCACCCTAAAAACGTCAAAACATGCATTCAAGACTCGTCTTCGTTGCCAAAACTACACCCGTCCCGTTTTGTTATTATATTTTACGTCACTTTGGCTAATATGTGACCATCACGCCACAACGAATACTTTACTATTTCAATGCAATACTGCAACAGAATGAGCACAATGTGAACGCACATCTAAATAAACATGGAATGCTTTATAAAATGGCAGAATCCAGGCCACAATTCAACTTCATATGAAGAGCATTAGGTAGCAACGTCGGAAAATGTGCGGCATTTGTAACGAGCCCAAGATGGGCACAATGAAAACATTACTTTGCACACCTGAGGAAGCGCCTATGCCAAACGCAGCGTCAACACTTTGACAGTTTATGATCTGTTAACTCAACAGGCTGTTCTGCTTACACAGGTTACCGGACGACCACTACACGAATCAATCGGGAGCACCTTACAACTCACGCGTGTTTCGTCACGTAAAAACATGGTGCCCTTGCAACCGCTGTGCGCGAGAATCCACCCGAATACATCGGGTCATTCAACCGCTCATAAATGGTAAGCGGACATGCCGGCGGGTAATCTACTCACATTCTACGAGTCAAACGCATCACTCATAACGCGCAGGTTTGAACTCGGCGCAGCAGGGTTATCAACACCGGAGGCCGGTATTTTTCTTATCGCTGTCGAGTGAATTGAGGAGTTAATTGGAAACACTATGCACTTACCTTCGGCTGCTTCGTAAAATTTATTCAAAACCTTTGTGCTCAAGGTTAATTCGTCCTACGCGGGTGAAAATGTTTTCAGTGCAGACTGATTCGATCGGAGCACCAGTCAACCAAATCCTGTTTTTTTCTGGTGGTGCACGCTGTAATGCTGCAGGCGTCGTTAAAAAAGGTGTCTCCTGCATTGATGCGGGTTGCCGCGGATGGTCGTTAAATCCTGCCGTCTATGAACGCTTGGGAATTTACCAAACCGGCACCTCAAACGTGCGCGCGCAGCAAGCAGCGGCCAGCCAATAAGCGCACAGCGACGACGCTCACACCGCCTCTCCTCCCCCCCCCCCCACCTTTGTGAACCTTCTGGAAAGTCACATTGGGGTTGACTGCTCTCACGAGCTGCCGGCGACGGAGACTGACGAGTCATATTCAGAACTCGCCCGAGACGGGTAGGGGTGGCGGAGGGGACCGAAGAGTGCTATTCCTAACGATAATTCACATCGGTGCTGTGAAAAGGGCAGTGGTGGCTTGTCATCAAGGAGACTGAGGCAGTTCCTTGCAAAAATGTCGGGAAATGTGCAATTAAGACTATACGTATTGTGTGTAGAACACCGGTCATAAATTGAGTGCATTAATAAACTGGAATAATGTGCTGATTTTGTTCTCGTATTCATCACCATAGCAGGGAACATGCTATGTTGCTATGCTATGCTATGCTAACAACGGAAAGACGTTCCATACTGCGCTGTACCCTCGCTGCCCGCGCCAGTGTGCGGCGCAAAGCTGTGAAGGCAGCCAGCTTCCCCGCCTCATCCAACGATAAAATCATATGTAACGCAGCGCCCCTGGTGAGCGTCATCGGAACTGCACGGCGGCCGGCGCCAGCGCATTTGACAAGAGTCCCTGTGAAGGCGAGACGTAGTGTTATCTTTGGCCGCCGCCGTCGCCGCACCACCGTCGGGCTCACCGACGCAGGACACTCGACTGCACGAGGCACGAGCTGGCATCAGTGGCGGAGAAAGGAATGTGTTTGTAAGATAACCGTTCATCAAAATATGTTTACATTTTGTGTTAGTATAAAACTTTAAATGCATGTTTTGGAATTATGCGCAGATGATTCAACAATGACTGTATGCCACCAGCAATGACGACCATTTATCCGCCCTTGGAAAGCAAGAGAACTTTTCTCCTGGGGCGCTGGACGCATGCGTTCTGTCATGGGAGTTTATGCACATAGTCAAGGGGAGGCATGAGGGCCATGCTCCCCCCTCCCCCGAGGCGTAGTGATTTCCCAGGAATACGGAGCAGTGATCATATATATGCTGCAAAAGCAAACATTATACGTTTTCCTGCGCGTTAAATATATGGTCAGTTACATAAAATTGCTGCTGTTCCTTTAGATTTCATCACATGCCAATGGCATATCACAAAATCTGGCATTTGCCCACCTCTCCTGGCGGAAATCCTGGCTACGTATCTGTGGGAGATCGTCGTGCGAGGGTGTGATGCACAATTTTCTTGCAGATAGGCAAAACACCAAAGTCATGCTTCATGAAATATATTAAATATTTCCTTTCTTTTATACCGATCTGATAAGAGTTGGATACAATTCACGGTTTCATAAACAACGTATACATGACAGACAGCTGTACATGAGACAGTCTGGTGCTACAAATGCGCTGTGCCTCAGGTGTTCGTGAGGCTATGAACCGGCACTGGAAGAGGGAAGCCTAATTTGGCGTAATATTCCTATGTCAGTCACCTCACCCAGGGGTCATGTGCCAGTGATAAACCTTAATCAAAATCAATGGAATTTGAACAAATAGATTTCAATACGTCGAACATAAATATACAAAAATACTTCTGAATAGTTCACAAAGGGACCTGGGGATCACCCTCACACACACACCCACACACACACACACACACACATATATATATATATATATATATATATATATATATATATATATATATATATATATATATAGCCTTTCTTTTACGATAACGATTTTATGCAGCTTAAATGCTAAATGTCGTAATGCTGTTGTGTTGACCATATATGACGTCCAATTAGAGTCGACTCCACCTGACTCGTAGTGTGATAGTTGACTCAACTCCGATTATTTTGACTTTGCAAGTTTTTATTAGAACTGGCTCGACCATGGCTTGACCAAATTTTGGATGACTCGTCAGCCGATTCTGACTCGGAGTCAGAGTCTAGCACAAGTCTGACTCGCAGGCACCGTGTGTCCGTGGCCTCGTGGCGTTGGCTGCACCTGTGTGTTGGAAAACCCCTCGGACTCATTTCCCCGATGAGTGCTGGCATGACCGCCACTGATAGCAGATCATAAAAGCGCTCACTAAGCACACGGCGTATGCCCATAGTCCATACGGCTACGAGCGATAAACTGAATCCCTCACTTGACAGGACATACCAATGAAATGGACGCATCGCCAGCTACCTGCAGGTAGCTGCAGTACGAGAGCTCGAAACGAGAACAAATCAAAACGTTGATCAATTTTTTTCCAAATTAAAGGTGAGTATAATGATGATGTGCAAAGCCCCAAGACGGATCCAGACCAGGTGTTAATAGGAGGCCAGATCTCTACCCGTGTAACCTAGCCTAACCCTCCCGTCCGCTTCATTTTGCTCCGGATTTTAGCCACCTTCTTTTCGTCATTTTCAAAAACTGATATCCACGTTTTCGGTGTTTTGAAAACTAAACAGTTACACTTTTCCAGCCGAAAGAGGGGAGGGGTAAAAGACATGCTGCCTCCTTTCCCAACGAAAGGTGAGGCCCCGGTGCCCCATTCTGGATCCACCAGTGACAAAGCCAGAATGTTTATTATCATCACTAATTTCACTGACGAAGTCATATCAAGTTTTGCCAAAATTTTTGGAGCTGTCCTTATAGAGGGAGAGAGAGAGGAGAGAAGAGAGAGACAGACAGAGAGACAGAAAAAAAAATATTCAGACGTCTCGCACAATGATTACTCAGGCACTTATATCAAACGGCATACATACTCACGCAAAGTTGTACCGCTAATGTTCTGTCGTACAGAGCCAGGCGTATGTGTACTTTGTTCTGTGCGCTGATAACTGGTGTGCCGCCGCCTCACAATGCACCTGTAGGAGGGTGGCCCGAAGAACCACCTCCGAGAAAAGTGACAGTGTCTGACCAGGGCTATGCTGACAAACAGCACTGCTATCCTCCTGCAGTGTCACGACAAACGTCGGCTGGCGGTTGCTGAGACAGCATTCATCAGGGACCACGTACAAGTCATTAATGCACAGAACAAAGCACATACACACTTGGCTCTGTGCGGCAGAACATTAAGTGGTGTAACTTTGCGTGTCTATGTATGCCGTTTGATATAAAGTGCCCGACTGATCGTGCGAGATGCCTTGATATTTTTTCTCTTTCTCCCTTCATCCCTCCCTCCCTCTCCCTATCTCTCTCTCTCCCTCCCTCCCTCCCTCCTCTCTCTCTCTCTCTCTCTCTCTCTCTCTCTCTCTCTCTCTCTCTCTCTCTCTCTCTCTCTCTCTCTCTCTCTCTCTCTCTCTCTACAGCCGTGTGAAGTCGCTATATTTCGATTCCTGAACATGACCCATGCAGGTCGAAGGGCTGATATGAATAAAAATGGACACCACATGACATATGGCTTTTGACTTAACATACTATTACCTTAATGGGATTTTTCTTGTCGGCAATTTACTTCATAATGTCTCGGCTGAACCGCGAAAAGTCGTAAGAGAACCTGAAAATGTCTACAAAAAAGGAACAATCCGAGAACGCTATCGTGTTTAACGATCTTTGCATACATACGCATGTATACATATACATATACGCATACGAGTACGTATTCGTATGATGGGTTTAATGCTGTTATAAGAGCAATGGATGTTACGATTACGAGTCAGGTCCATGAAAACACAATAATGGCCAAAAACACGCCAATATGAGGTACGTGATGAGAGCGATAAACTGATGCGAAAATCCGAACGCATGGCATACGGTAGAAGTAGTGAAGGGAAAAAAGAAACGACGAGGTAGACCAAAAGGAACGGTAAACACGTTAGTTTAACTCCAAATAATTAGTTAGTCAAGTTGTAGTCAAGTTGTAAACTAGTTAGTATGATGGTCAAGTTCCACTAAGCCGCGGCGCAAGAGCACTGGGCAGGCTCCCTCGGCATTCGTGGCACCTGGGACGTGGGGAGGACAGGCCTCGGTGCCTCTGGTGTCTGAGGCAGACACGTCGCTGCATTAAACTGTCGTCTTGACCGGGAAAAACCACAGGTACGCTTTGATTATGAATGGACGATGAAGAATGCCATTGTCCCAGTCACATATGCGTTCGTCTGGTCTGGGCCATCCAAAGGGTCGCAGAAGAGAGGTGACCTGAGTACTGCGACGGGAGCAGAAGACAGCACGGGCACAGTGGCCATTCCACTTTTGGCCGTGGTAGCGCTGTGTGGCACGGCAACTCGCCCAAACAGTCGTGCGGTACAAAATATGGGGAAAAGTACAGCCTCGATTTAAACTTTTTGACGTCGAAAGAAAGACTACGGGAAGCTTTGACAAACCTGCAAGGGATGCATAACAGCGACGCACCACGTCTGAAACATGCACCTCCTATGTGACACTTTAACTATGACAAAATTAATACACGGAGAGGAAGAAATGTCGGTTCCATTATGGTTTACACAGAAATTGTGACATGTCCGAAATCGACGGGTTTTTAAGATGATAAAGTTAGTTTCACTTGGGTCCATTTTAAACTATTTTCAGTGTACTACAGTCTGACTAAATGAAGGGTATTTTTGCCACACGGTCGTAAATTTGTCAGATCACGGGAGCTGCCGGAGTGGATAAAGTGGGTGTCGTCTTCAAGCTTAATCAGACCGGAGTCGGTTACACAAGATGACAAGTCGTTCTCAAATGTATGACACAATCTCGGCTCGATTAACACGCCCCGACTGGGGGTTGACCGCCACCCCTGAGGTTCTTCTCGGATTACGAGAGAACAAAGAAACGCAGCGCCACGAAACTTCCTGTACCTTTTGCTTGATCATTTTTACATCTTGTCTCAAAGTTTTGACTTCAGGTCGAGTCAGGTGTCTGACCTAGGTCAGGTCAAATGGACCTATGTCCAAAAAGTTCAGCGCCCTGTAACTTTTCCGGAAAACAAGATATCACAACAATACTTTCAGGGATTAGTCATCTTGATAGATGCGACAAATCTGCTGTCTCAGATTTTGGAATTTTCTGGTCATTGACCTAAGGTCAAATCCATTTTTAACACATGTCGTTTCTTCGGAAGTTGGAGGAATTTTTCATAACATTTTTAGTGTGGAGTGAAGCAGACATCTAGCTACCCGTCATTGGGCAAAGTATCAATGACTTCCAGCCATTGACCTGAAGTCAGGTCACGAATAACTGTAGTGAGCCAAAATGTACCACCGTCAAAATCTGCGATGAATTGCTCAGAACAGATAGACAATGGCAGAACTGGTTTGCGCAGACGCCAGTAATATCAAGAATCTCAAGAAGTTTTAAAAAATTGCACACTGGAAATAAACAAGCCCTCACGAACAAAGCTCCGCCAGTTGTGTAGATTGGTAACTAATGAATTTTTCCAAAATTTAAGCATGAGAAACCATTCACAAATCACAAGAACCACTAAGATCAATGAAATTTACTTGGGTAGGCTTATGTCGCAAAAATAAAGGAGCACTAAAATTAGTTCCCGTTAATTTCTTACTGTGTATGGATGCGGCGCCCACCGACAACCGGCGTGAATATTGCCAAGGTTTCGGCGTATATACTGAACAACTCTGAGAAATTAGACGTGTATCGGCATCTGCGGACCTTTACTTGTGCATTGGTGACTTTACCAATGCGCTTTTAGTCACAGCCCTCGAGATTCAGGCCGTTTCTCGGTCTTATGCAGTCGGCTATGAGAAAACTTCTATAGAACCTAAATTGCTTACATGTTATCTAAAAATAAAAAATAAGACCAGTTTCGAGGTCTACTCGTCACAGGCTTTCCAACGGTGTACTTAGTTTTATCGTGCGACCAACCGTTCGTGAGTAGAAGGGGCGCTCAACCGCGCGCCTCCCCCAGTCGGACATGATCGTCGCCGACCGACGGTCGTGCGCGGATTAAAAATAAATGCGTAATACACCCATTATAACCAACAAATGTGGATTATTGCTCCCAGTTGATTCCGATCAGCTAATGCATAGGATGCCTATGAACTCGCGACAAAAACTGCGGTGTCTGGAAAAAGTCGACGGTTTCGGTGCTTAACCCGCCCCGACTGGGGGCGGCAATTGATCCCCCCTGAGGTTTTTCTAGGATTGCGAGAGAACGAAGAAACACAGCGCCACGAAACCTTGTGCACCTTTTGTTTGATCATTTTTACATGTTGTGTCAAAGTTTTGGCCTCAGGTCAATTCAGGTGTCTGACCTAAGTCAGGTCAAATGGACCTATGTCCAAAAACGTTTAGCGCTCTGCAACTTTTTCGGAAAACAAGATATCACATTAACACTTTCAGGAACAAGCAATCTTGATACATGCAACAAATCTGGTACCTCATATTTTTCGGAATTTTCTGAGTCATTGACCTAAGGCCAAGCCCATTTTCAATGCATGTCGTCGTTTTTCGGAAATTGGCGAAATGTTTCATAACATTTTTAGTGTGGAGTGAAGCAGACATCTAGTTACCGTCATTGGGCAAAGTATCAATGACTTCCAGCCAATGACTTAAGGTCAGGTCACGAACAACTGTTGTGAGCTAAAATGCACCACAGTCGAAATCTGCGGTGAATTACTCAGGATGGTTAGACAATGGCAGAACTGGCTTGCACAGACACAAGTAATACCAAGGACCTCAAAAAGCTTTAAAAATTGCATATTTTGGAAATAAACATGCTGTCGCGAATAAAGCTCGGTCAGCTGTGTAGATTGGCAACTAATGAATTTTTTTCAAAATTTAAGCATGAGAAACCATCACAAGAACCTCTAAGATCAATAAAATTTGCATAGATAGGCTTTTTTCGCGAAAATAAGGGAACGCTAAAATTAGTTCCCGTGAATTTCTTGCTGCGCACGGCTGCGGCGCCCGCCGACAACCGGCGTGAAAATTGCTGTGTTTTTAACTCAACGTTTCAGCGTATACATAGAAGAAATCTGAGAAATTAGACGTGTATCGGCATCTGCGGACCTTTACTTGTGCATTAGTGCCTTTACCAGTGCGTTATTAGTCACAGCCCTTGAGATTCAGGCCGTTTCTCGGTCCCATGCAGTCGGCTATGAGAAAACATATATAGGACATAAATTGCTTACATATTATCCAAAACTAAAAATGAGACCAGTTTCGAGCTCTACTCGTCACAAGTTTTCCAACGGTGTGCTTATTTTTTATCGTGCGACCAACCGTTCGTGAATTAGAGGGGGGCGGTCAACCGCACCCCCCAGTCGGACGTGATCGTCGCCGACCCACGGTCGCGCTAGGATTAAGTCCTTTTTGGCACATAATTTGGTGAATTCATGTAGTTGGTGAGCTTTTCGCGACTTGTAAGCATTTAAGGTGAGAGGCAAGGACGTCGGGTGGGTTTTGGAACGGGAAAGTCAGCCACGGTTTTCGATTCGTGCACGACAAAAGTCCAAAATTCAGCATCAAATAAATGCTCGGGATGAGGGTCCTGGGAGGCGGAAACAGGTTGAGGGGGATGTCTACGGAGGCAGCTAGATCCCATACTTTGGAGAAGGTAGCTTTAGCCCCATGGCATCACACGGGACAATGGCTTTTTGCGCCTGCAACCATACGAACACCTTCCCTCCACTGATCAGAACGGTACCAGAGGGAAGCCATGGTTAGTGCACCACTGGCACTGGGTCAAGGAAGACCCACTGTTCCGTTAACCTGGCCAGCTTCCCAGATAGCGCTGTCGTCTTTTTACAGATGACGCCATGGGTCTGAAACAAGGATCACGTAGTCATATTTGGAACAGTGGCGTGGGATTTTAAGAACTGACGAAAGGAAGGGCAGAAGTAACTGGAAACGGCAGCAACTTTTCGCGGGCGCCATTATACCTTTACACTGGGGTCGTCCGTTAAAACTTCGGGAACGCTGTTTCAAGTCTCGAGGACGTATTTTTGGGGCTGCAGCCGTATTTTGAAGCCTCATGGCTCATTTTCAGGCAAACAGCATCGTTTCCAGGCCCTGGGGCGCCCTTCCAGACTCCGGGACGTCCTCTCAAGCATTTGGACCGTCATTTCACACATTGGAGGCTCTTCCACGCCTCTGAAGCCACCCTCAAACCTGAGGAAAACATTTCAGGTAGAGGCAATTTTTCAGATATCAGAAGGCCATGCCAAGCCTCGGGCGCGCTTTCAAACCACAGGTGCGCATTTTCAGGTCCAGTGGCAGCCTTTTAGCCACTGGAGCGCTTTTGCAGGCACCGGAGCGTGTTCAAGTCTCGAGACACCGTTTTAAACCACGGGAGCGTCTTTTCAGGTCCGAAGGACCCATTTTTAGGTCTGGGTCGCCTCTTCAGGCCCCCTTCAAAAAGCCGTCAAAGAGGCTTTGGGCAATATTTTGCATGCATGACGTGCTGTCAGCGCCATATAAAGCCCACACATGTTTTAATTATAGTCATTAAACGATGTTTTCGTTCATCGTTGCTGTATTGGTCAGCAGTCATTTCATTCCCAATTGGCATTGGGCGCCACAAGAGCAAGGCCAATGCCCCTTCCCCTCTGAGTACACGCCACAACGTAATTCTAAAAAGAACGTCACCGACGCAACCGAAGAGCCGTAGCTAGGGAGCACAAGCCGGCTGCCTGGTGTTCTCGCACCAGCGGCCCAGAGCATACCGAACATAGACGACTCACGCTCGCCGCACAAAAACACCGCAGAGCTGCTGGGTGACGGCCGCAGTCGCACGCATCTGCGCCAAAATCCGCGTCACAGGAAGGCCGCAGACGTATATTCACATGCCTGGTACTCGGCTTGGCACCGCCGTACCTGTAGCTGTCTTCATATGGGGGCTCAGTCAGAAGTCATAAATCCTACGGTTATACAGATATCAGCCGTCGGTGACAGAAGTGACTCAGGATGAACCTGCGACCTCCTTGGGGGTTAAATGTAACCCCTCCGTTTTCCGCCAATTGTATCCGAGCCGTAAACGATGAGACCACTAAACTTTCGGTGACTGTCATATTGCCAATTTGGCATATCGTGACGCAAGAATTTTCCACATGGTTGGTGTCTGACGGAGATCAGGAACAAAACAGTTCCATGACATCGTGCGATTTGTGGCCGCGCTCGTCGGCCGGCGCGTTGTGAGCTTTCATTCAGCAATGTAGCTATGTCTGTAAAAAAAAAAAACATAGCAAAGTGGACATCGTCTTGGAGGGAACTCAACAGACAATCGAATGGCGCCAGTACTTTGTCTTTCCTATGATTTGGTTTTGCAATGCAAGGTTAATAAGCTGATGGCTCAAATATGTCACGACCTTTGAAAGTTGTCTCACAACTGAGATCCAGTGGATCCATAAACCTTGATCATTTTCCGAACATACATTATTGGTTAACGCTGTATCCAACGGTGCCAAAACTGTACCGGTCTGAAACACACTGCAGTGAATATGAACTATGATGCGATATACGTTAGACAGACCGGTCCGCGCCCCGCGGGGCATCGTCGTCTGGGTCGGCTGTTGCCGGGCGCTGGCGGGTGGCGCCGACCAAGCGCTGCTACTGTTCGCCGAACTATCAGTAATATGAGATGAGGTGTGAGGACCATGTCGCACGATGTGCGTATGGCCATAAATTAAAGCAGCACAAATAGAGATGAAAGAGCCTAGTCTAAATAGGAAAGAGCGGCCAGGAGTATGATAGCACCTTTCACTGCCACACATTTTACAGCTGGGAGTTCAGGAAGTCTCCCAGACTTCTCTAGAATAGCTTTTACCGTACTTATTGCATCACACCAGAATACACGAAACTGTGATAGTACTTTTTTCCCATTGTAAAAGCTGTTACTCAGCTGATACACTTGTAAAATCTCGTCAAAAGCATCACACTTTTCCCGCCCATAGATTTCGACGTTTTGTGACCTATGATGGCACTTGTCAACACAAGAGATAAAATTTTAGATCTTGAGATGAAAAAAACACTCTATCAACTGGAGCTGGAATAAATGAGATCCGACTCTAATTCTGGAGATACGAGGGGTCGACGTAAACCTTCCTCCTCCCGGCGACTGCGAGTGGCGGAAGACCGCTGGTGATGCCGGGTTAAGGAAGCAAATCATTTAGTGACACAAGCTCTTTGTCAATAGCCGGAGAGCAGTACCTGACCCGCCAAGTGACTTAAATGAGAATTGCAAGCAAATTAAGACAGAATCATTAGGACTACTCTGAGACTGAGCGTTGCTGTATGACTAAAAAAGATCGACATTGGTCAGTTCCAAGGTCAAGAAGAGTTACCAGCAGACACGTGCCGGGATGCTGGTGGAATGCAGGTGCTCTTCGTTTCGCGTCGAATTCTGAGCTGACCGGGGCAAGTGTTGTGTCACCTGGGCACCGCTTCACTCCGGAGGGACGCAACCTTTCGGAGATGACGCAATGACCCGCCCAGGCCAGCGTGTATACAACACGGGAATAACCTGCATACCATCGAGATTCAGGCACATGTCTCGTCACCAGACTGAGAAGGTCGGAGTAAGTAGTGTGCTATAATACACAATTCGGGCGGGCTGCTGGCGGCATGGTAGCGGGGACGGGCTGAAGGTGGCAACGAAGGCGGATACCGGACGCCAGGACGTTGGGCCGCGGGCTGCGCGGCGGCAGCGGGAGGGTGGCACGGGCAGAACTATTCGCCCATATGCCGCCAGGAGGAACGCCGGCACCCGGCCCGCGCTCCGCCGGTGTGCCGCCGTACGAAACGCCAGCGGGATGTGGGCGGCATGTGTGTGGGGTAGGTGTCGACTGATCAAGGTTCCCAGGTAATTGGTTGAGCCGTTTCCGAGACTGTGGCGCTGCATTGGAACAAAGAAGTGGGATTTTGGCCCATTCCAAGGCCAAAATGGTGGCCTGATGTAACCAGACTGGGAATGCACCGAATGTAAACGAATTCAAGAAATCCACTGGGGAAGGTTTAACGTGGATCAGTTCAGCCATTCGGCATTTCACGAAAATTGCTTGAGCCATTTCTGCGATCGAGCATTGCTGCTTCGCCTACTTAATTAAATGGCCATCGGTCAACCCAAGGTAAAAATGATGATCTGAAGCTGACTTAAACTGATAATGGTGTGTAAAGTATAACTAGAAATCGAATGGTGGTGGTTTCGTGAGAAGAGGTTGGGCCTCGTTAAGACTGCGCTGCGTTGACAAAAAAACTGTTTTTGGTCAATTCCAAGAAAAAAACGGTGACAGAGGTCGTCGAATGGAGTTCAGTGAGTCAACTAATTACTTCAAATCGACTGGCGAGGGCTTAATGGAGGTAAATTGATTGATTTTGCAGACAGGTTGTTGCTACAGAGAATGCAGCATTATAGTGGTATCCGTCAATACCGGGTGGTCGGTCGGGATGTAACGGAAGACAATGTAACGGAAGACAGCCCACATTCAGCCCAGATTCGGCCCAGCCCAGATTCGGTAGGGAATTCCCTTTACGGGCCGATAACTCCCACAGAACTTAAGAAACCTGGCTTTGCCACACATCAAATGAAAGCACTCGTTAACCCAAACACAACTGTGCAAAGAAAAATCACCTACCTTGTCTATGGGGAAAGTTATGGACGATCGAAAAAATCATGTCAATGGGGCGGCCCCTACGATTTTCTCCAAAATTGACACCTTAAACCATCGACACAAGCCCATCAATCTGGCTGAAGAAACCCTATGGGCCATTGAAATCTAAGGGGTCAAAACCCCCTAGGAAAACTAAAAACGCGTTTTACAGCTTAAACAACGCCACGACTAGGCCGAATGACACATCAAATGAAAGCACTCGTTAACCCAAACACAACTGTGCAAAGAAAAATCACCTACCTTGTCTATGGGGAAAGTTATGGACGATCGAAAAAATCATGTCAATGGGGCGGCCCCTACGATTTTCTCCAAAATTGACACCTTAAACCATCGACACAAGCCCATCAATCTGGCTGAAGAAACCCTATGGACCAAGGGGGGGCCAAATCCGCCCCCCTCCCTGCCGGGAATCGACCATACCGTCTAGCCCTCCGGGAATAGGGTTAAACAACAGCACGCATAGGCCGAATGACACATCCGGGCCTGGCCGAGGTGGTGCTTGGCCTGCAGACGGGCCCGGCCGAGCCATAGCTGGCCATTGTTGAACCTGCTAACAGAGCTCTCAACGCGCGAGGCCACCGACGCCGTCCTGGGCCTAGCCGAGGTGGTGCGCGGCCTGCAGACGGGCCCGGCCGAGCCATAGCTGATCGGGACAGGGAACCAGCGACATGGGCTATAGACCTAAGAAATGGAGACCGGTGTTGGTATCACATGCGGAGACAGGGGAGCTGGGATAACGGCCTTGGACAGAGAACCGAGACAGGGGACCAGGGAACAAAACTGCGGCCATATAGATGTGTCCCCACTGCAGCGTCGCGCGCAGTCGGCGTATTTGCTGGTCCGTTGCTCAACCTGTTAACAGAGCTCTCGGTAAAAATATAAATTTCATGAACAAATAGAAAACTCATGAGATACGTCATGTCCATACCTGGTCAGGACAGGGAACCAGCAGCAGGGGCTGCAGCGATGCCGCGACAGCGCCGAGGTCTGGGTGGTGTGAGGAGAGTGAGAGTGCCGGCGGACTCCCATCCAGTGGTGAATGGCAATTGTCATTTGTTCTCTGTATCTTTAAAATGCATTGGACAATGGTTGCCATCTTCAGGACACAATGTCCCTCCCCCCATCCGACGGCTAACACAGAATTCAGAAGTCATTCCTTGGCTGGACCGGAGGTTACTCCAGTGACGTCCTTGGCGACACTAGAGGTAACGTCCTTGGCTGGACGTTTCCGTCATTTCGCCGCGTGACCTTCAGTCCCTCGCTCTGATTGGCTGGTCGTTTCCGCCATTTTAAATCCTTCTGCTGGCAACCGGAAGACGATCCTTCTGCTGGCAACCGGAAGACGCTGTTTCGTCAGTTTACAATGCCCTCCGCCATCCGACGGCCAAAACAGAATTCGCCGTGTGACCTTCAGTCCCTCGCTCTGATTGGCTGGACCCTCCCGCCATTTCAAATTCTTCTGGCAACCGGAAGACGTTGCTTGGTCACTTGAGTGTCTGAGCCACATTGTGGGGACACGCAACCGCAGCTCGCAGTGCAAGCAGCGATGCCGCGACAGCGCCGAGATGTGTGTCGTGTGAGGAGAGTGGGAGTGCCGACGGAGTTCCCTCCAGTGGTGAGTGGCAATTGGCATTTGTTCCATCCGACAGCTAAAACAGATTTCGCCGCGTGACTTCGTCCATCAGTTTGATCCATTAACAGATCGTGGTGTGGCGGCCTGTTTCGCGCATCGTAGTACCACCCCGGCGTATTAATATATGGCTCGATGCACAACTGCGTGTGCATCGAGGGTCACTCTGGGGACGGCGTTCCGCACTTCCAAAAATGAGCATTCATGGTGGCTATAAGTGTGCGATAACAACACTTAAACAATGGTGTCGGTAACGCACTAAAAGTGTTTGAACTTCCGTGGTGGCTGAAATCGTAAAACCGGCGGTGACGGTGAAGGCCTAGTGACAACTGAGCACTGACAACGGTGATGACGGCGACACTGCTTTGGCAATGTCGTCAGCAGTGACAGCACTACTCAGTCGTTATGGATGGCTCTGCCTCTTCCTAGTTACTTGATTAACAGATGTCTGATTGCCCTTCTGCTTGCAACGTGCAACGGGCGACCGTAGCTCCCACACATAGGCTGTTAAATCGGGCGACGTCTCTGTTTTCATGCCTTGAATGTCCTTAACCATGCCTCGGCACAATCGCAATGTGCACAACACAAAGCGCACAATGTGCGCTTCTGTGACACCAATTTGCTCACCTTTCCCAGGCAATCCTAAATGTTCGATCTGCTGCTGTAACCTACAACCCGAATAACCTTGCGTTTTGGAAGCTTGCTCTCGAGAGACTACGCACAACCAACAGTCGACAAAGGCTAGCAAAAAATAAACTTGCAAAACATTACTGCAACCTCTTCAAGAGAAACCTTGTTTTTCGTCGGAGGATTAGCTGTGCAATTCAGCCAAAGGCTCAAGAAGCATCACATGCTGCTCAAATAGCACCAACCTCACTCTCTCGTGGCGAAGACTCGCTGTCACCGCCCCCAGGCGACGAGTCGCCGCTACCCGCCCCTGGCGATGAGTCTCCGCCATGCACTCCTGAGGAGCAGTCGCCGCCTCGCGCTTCTGGCGAGGAGGCGCCCACGCCCGCTCCTGGCGATGTGTCGCCGTCACACGCCCGTGGCATAGCGTCGTCGTCACGCGCTCCTGGTATGGAGTCGCCGTCGCGCGCCACTGGCGTAGAGTCATTGTCACGCGCTCCTTGCGAAGAGTCACCGTCACGCGCTCCTGGCATAGAGTCACCGTCACGCGCTCCTGGCGAGGAGTGGCCTGTCGAGGAGTCACCGTCACGCGCTCCTGTCGAGGAGCCAACGTCGCGCGCTCCTGGCAGGGAGTCACCGTCACGCGCTCCTGTCGAGGAGCCAACGTCACGCGCTCCTGGCAGGGAGTCACCGTCACGCGCTCCTGTCGAGGAGCCAACGTCACGCGCTCCTGGCAGGGAGTCACCGTCACGCACTCCTGGCGAGGCGTCACCGTCACGCTCTCCTGGTGCCGAGAAGTCACGAGCGCCATCCTACAGGGAGTACATCCTTCGCGTGTCGGCTAGTCAATGGACCTGAATGACAGATGGTGAACAGAATCCTAGCAACCTCGCCTCAGGCTGGACGAACATCCTATACAAGGCGTACGCGTCGTCCACGAAACGGCCCTGTGCACTGTGCTTTAAGCGTGGGTACCTGAAAAAGCCAGCTTCCAGGAAGGTGACTGGACCATTTTTTTCGGCATCGGCCTCGTGCAAGTTCCCTTCCTGTCCGAAGACGGTAAGCATCACATTCCAAGACAAGATGAAGTCAGGCGATGTGATGCTTCTGGTGCAAGAGAACGGATCAGCTCGTCATACGGGAGGAAGCTTCAGCCGGCGCTTGACCGGCGACGAGCGGGTTTCGACGGCAAGGCAGGTGATGGCGACCGGGCCTTACCGCTGTCGCACGAAGTCTCTGGCGGCGGCTTCAGAGACGGCTCTGAGGCATGGTAACGTCTCGTCCGTGCCAACAAACGAGGTGCTGAGGAAAGCGGTGGCGGAGGCGCGAGCCCGTGAACGGTACTCCGTGAAGCCGTTAGAAGACCTTAACATCATGAAGAAGGTGTCAGCACTCATGGACATCCACAGCACGACTATCAAAGGCTATGTCCACCATCTGGGCTGAATGTGGGCTGTCTTCCGTTACATCGGAAGACAGCCCACATTCAGCCCAGATTCGGCCCAGCCCAGATTCGGTAGGGAATTCCCTTTACGGGCAGATAACTCCCACAGAACTTAAGAAACCTGGTTTTGCCACACATCAAATGAAAGCACTCGTTAACCCAAACACAACTGTGCAAAGAAAAATCACCTACCTTGTCTATGGGGAAAGTTATAGACGATCGAAAAAATCATGTCAATGGGGCGGCCCCTACGATTTTCTCCAAAATTGACACCTTAAACCATCGACACAAGCCCATCAATCTGGCTGAAGAAACCCTATGGGCCATTGAAATCTAAGGGGTCAAAACCCCCTAGGAAAACTAAAAACGCGTTTTACAGCTTAAACAACGCCACGACTAGGCCGAATGACACATCAAATGAAAGCACTCGTTAACCCAAACACAACTGTGCAAAGAAAAATCACCTACCTTGTCTATGGGGAAAGTTATGGACGATCAAAAAAATCATGTCAATGGGGCGGCCCCTACGATTTTCTCCAAAATTGACACCTTAAACCACCGACACAAGCCCATCAATCTGGCTGAAGAAACCCTATGGGCCATTGAAATCTAAGGGGTCAAAACCCCCTAGGAAAACTAAAAACGCGTTTTACAGCTTAAACAACGCCACGAATAGGCCGAATGACACATCAGATGAAAGCACTCGTTAACCCAAACACAACTGTGCAAAGAAAAATCACCTACCTTGTCTATGGGGAAAGTTATGGACGATCGAAAAAACCATCTCAATGGGGCGGCCCCTACGATTTTCTCCAAAATTGACACCTTAAACCACCGACACAAGCCCATCAATCTGGCTGAAGAAACCCCATGGGCCATTGAAATCTAAGGGGTCAAAACCCCCTGGGAAAATTAAACACGAGTTTTACAGCTTAAACAGCACCACGCATAGGCCGAATGACACATCAAATGAAAGCACTCGTTAACCCAAATACAACTGTGCAAAGAAAAATCGCCTACCTTGTCTATGGGGAAAGTTATGGACGATCGAAAAAATCATGTCAATGGGGCGGCCCCTACGATTTTCTCCAAAATTGACACCTTAAACCATCGACACAAGCCCATCAATCTGGTTGAAGAAACCCTATGGGCCATTGAAATCTAAGGGGTCAAAACCCCCTGGGAGAATTAAAAACGCGTTTTACAGCTTAACCCTATTCCCGGCAGGGAGGGCTAAATCCTCCCCCTCGGGTTTTTTGCTTGCGAATGCCAGGCTTTTTAACGCAGCTTCACGACACTTGGTCACTTTTCCAAGCTATTCGTTCTACGTGCCGTGACGAAATTTCAAAATTCTATTTTGCTCAGGGGCGGAGCCAGGTAACGTTTTTGGGAGGCACCTCAGGCCATTTTTGGCCATGTTGAGGGTAAAAGGAAAATGTCTGCCAAAAGCAGAGTTTTAAAAATAGAACTTAAAGCGTTATGTGGGTGCATAGCTAATTAGTAGGTTAATGTGCAGATGTAATTTTGTTCATGTGATGTCATTTTGCAAGGTGAGGTCAAGGTCCAAAGCCAAAATTTGTTTTTTCGCAATAATTTCGGCGCCGTTTCTTGAAATGCCAAACCCAGAATATATATGGCGTACAAGGGTGCCCTCTACTTGTGTACCAAGTTTCAGCTTGATATCAGGTTGGGTCACGGAGCTATGATCTAAAATGTCCGTGCGCGTACCCTATATTGCAATAGCCATAAAATAAAATTTGTGAAATAGAGTAAATTCAAATGATAGACAACGTTTATAGATAACATTAATGCACACGAGATCATTCCAAATGACCCCAAGGTCACTGGAGGTCATTTAAGGCCAAAGGTCATTTAAGGTCATTTAAGATCTGGAGCCACGTTGATCTGAGAAACGTGGGACGATGACAGTCTCCCTTTTTCATGTCCCTGGCACCGCCTGTGCTAACATTTTACAAACATTGTAATGCGATTTGCACTTCTGTAGTAGAACATGACTAGCAGAAGCCAAAAAAGGATGTTTGCCTCTTTTGTTCATTCAGTTGTTAGAAAACTAATCCTCTTATTTTTGAAACCCTGTGAACGCCCATGAATTTTATCAAAATTTGAGATTTGCGGACCCATGGTAAAAGCCCTATCCATCATCTCTCGAGTCATGCCAGTTTCATCGAAATCGGTCGATAAACAAGGGAGTTATAAGAAGTTCAAAAATAGCCCTGATTTTGACATTTTTGCCCCCTGTATCCATACATTTCAAAATTTTTGAAATTTCTTTTTATAAAAATGTAGTTCACGTCATGGAAAATCGATTGCCGTTTGTTGCGAGAAAATCAGATGTGTAGTTCTCGAGATCTCAGGGGGGTGGGGCCGAATCCGTCCCCCCTGCCGGGAATCGGCCATACCGTCTAGCCCTCCGGCAACAGGCTTAAACAGCAAGAAAACCGACAAGATTAGTCTCCTGCGACACCAGAATCTGCATCATTTAATTGACTGCATAGAAATGGATGTGGGGATCGGACAGTGACATGTAAACAATAGATACCTTGCTTACCGTGGTAGAGATCGAGAGCGCAGCCAATAGAGCACGAAACCAGCAAACTATATACGTATTTGGGTTAACGAGTGCAATGGCCCATAGGGCTTCTTCAGCCAGATTGATGGGCTTGTGTCGGTGGTTTAAGGTGTCAATTTTGGAGAAAATCGTAGGGGCCGCCCCATTGACATGATTTTTTCGATCGTCCATAACTTTCCCCATAGACAAGGTAGGTGATTTTTCTTTGCACAGTTGTGTTTGGGTTAACGAGTGCTTTCATTTGATGTGTGGCAAAACCAGGTTTCTTAAGTTCTGTGGGAGTTATCTGCCCGTAAAGGGAATTCCCTACCGAATCTGGGCTGGGCCGAATCTAGGCTGAATGTGGGCTGTCTTCCCCTACATTCGGGTCGGGTCCGACCTTGACGACAAAATGCTACTAAAATAAATGTACGGGGCCGGTCTCTGTGTGCGGCGAATGTGATGGGCTAACGGAAGGCACACTGGAATTGCAGTGGGGCTCCACAACACCAACACCTTTATGATGTATTGTTAAGTTTTGTTTTTGGATTGGAAGTGGAGGTAATAATCGTATTTTAGCGGCAATTCCGAACTGTTCACTACTATGCTTTGGTGTCCGTAACTGTAGTTGTGGCAATCGGCGCTGCCAAACTGGCACGTATATCCATGCCTACGGTCAAATTTACTACAGGGCCTTGGGCATGCACGTGGAAAGGAATATTAAAAATCCATTATTAACTTTGTAGAATTTGGACTGTAGTCGAATTGTCCATTGGTAGCATCTGAGTAGCTTTCGCTTCAGCCTTGAGTAGTTGTAGTTTTTTGTGGCCTTATGTAGTCAGTTTCAGCTGTGTAGTGAATGCGCTCTAAACCAGAAAAGTATTACTCACAATTAATTGCACTGAAAATGCACACTTTGGTTTTAAGGAGGGTGTCAAATATATGATTTCATTACTTGCATTGTACTGGTAACAAATCTGTTGGTGTAGTGTAAATACCTCTAGCATATAGACTACATCAAGAAAGGTGGTGTTTTTATAAGCTTGTATGCTGTGGAGAGGATTATAATCACTTCACGATCCCAGCCATTGTCTGAGAAGCTTTTTGGCAGAACAGTTTGCATGTTATTATGCTAATGGCATGGTACAAGGCTACTTCCAGAAATAGGGTTGGGAATTTGTTTTGTGTTCTTAGTGTCAGTATAATTTTTGCTTTGGTGTACAAAATTTCACAAACAGGAATACTGGATTAAGTTGGCATCTTTAGTGTAAGTCAGTTATGATGTGATACCTACGTCGTACTGAATGGAGACAGTCATTTGCTTGCAGAGTAAGAAGTTTTTTGACATCATTTAAATGTAGCTTTTTGATGGAGGAACAAAGTCGAACTTTTGAAGTATAAAATGTTCTGGGGTGCATATTTCCTGGTGTTCTTCATCATCAAGACTGGATACTTTTCCCAACCATGTTCATGAATGATGATGCTTAGTATTATGATGATGGCCTAGTATAAAATTGTTGAGCTCATACCAATTAATCAGTCTTATCATAGACCATTTACTCCTAGCATAATTAAATTTGTTAAATGATTCAAGTCATGCAGTAGTGTTGTTATGTCATGCACTGTTATCATGTGTGGTTTGATTGTAAGATGTAATATTTATCATGCTTGACTCATTGGTATTTCAGTGGTGTACATCAACATTAAATTTCATTTTATTGACATCATACCATCATACCAGTTGAGTACAACAAGCTCTGTTTCTGCATACTGTGACTAAATTATTTTCATTGTTGCAGTTTTTATTTATTTTTTTCTTTTCCTTGCCACCAGACCTTTGTTGCTTTTGCAAGTGACTGATTCACAGTAAATGGCTGTTAGGCCATTTACTATTCATTTCTCTTCACATATTTTTTTGCTCTAAAACGATCAAATTTTGCTTGATGTGTGGATGCAGTATAATTTGGTCCACTGGAGTCAGGAATGGAATATGTAATTGCTGCATATGTGTGGCAATAGATGTCTCTCAAGTTTTCCTTTCCCCAGCACATGACTCTCTGCTTCTTCTTAATGTGATTCAGCTTGATCTTAAGCACAGAAATTCTCATTTTCCCTGACTATGCCATCCTGTGATTTGTTAAATGCCCAGAATAGTATGTTATGTTATACTGCCATTCTTCAATTGCAATTTGGAATCCAAAGCTGTATATATTTGCCATGTATTACTCCTTTATGTCACCCATTTGTCTTTATGTGCTAATCAGCTGTGAAAAGCAACCAGATTTAAGATGTATTTTTAGCTAAGACAGCAAAATTGTTAAGTTTTGAGAGAGAAGTAAATGCATGATATACCCCGTGTGCTGGTGCTTTGCGGTTACCGAGCTGGAAACATTTTTAGATGAGCTCCATAGTATGCACCATTTACAGCTTCTCATTGTGAACAGTCTTTACAGTGTATATTTTCAGTATGGTAAATGATTACCACTCCTGACCACTGTATTATAGGTGATAGATAGAAAAAAGCAATACATCATGCATAAATATTAGAATACCAGAGCAAAAACCACCCATCCTCCCATATCACACCTGATACCATTTTTTGATGCATGTGTGGACTGCTTTCAAACATACATTCTCCACACTTTTGTTTCTTAACACTCTTTCTTTAACCCATGCCTGACTGGCAGTCATTGCATGCTTGCTTAATTGGATGGGGTTTAACCACCCTCTGCCCCCAACTCACAATTGGTTGGTTTCACAATAAAAATAAGTGTAGCTTTGGAAAGCTCATGGCAAGTAGAGTTCAAAACTGGCCTCATTTTTATTTTGAATAATAAATAGGGAATTTATGCCCAGTATATGTTTTCTCATAGCTTACTACATGGAACTGAAAAATGGCTTGGATCTCAAGGGCTGTGAATAATAAGGTTTAGGGGCTAAGTCCATAGGTGCCAGTAAAGCCTGATTTGTCTTATTTGTTAAATATACATGCAGAAACATTGAGTTAATGTTACAGTGATATTTATTTGCACTACTGCATATATTAGGGCACCAGTACCAAATGCAGGGTGGAGTTAATGGGAACCAGTTTTAGTGTTCCTTTGTTTTGGTGACAGAAGCCATGCCAAGTGGTGTTTTTCAATGTCATTGGTCTTGTGATGGTTTTCCATGCCTAAATTGTGAAGTAGTCCATTAATTTCAGTCTGCCTAGTTGGCTGAGTTTTTTCATGAATGCCTGCTTATGTCCAAATATGCATTTTTCAACTTTTGAACTTCTTGGTATCATTTGCAACTGAGAGCAAATTCTGCCTCTTTCTGTATGCTCCAGTCCTCCATTACCAATTTTGACAGCAGCGCATTTTGGCTCATCATTGATTGGTGACCTTGCCTGCCCAATGATGGTCATTGGATTTTTGCATTGTTTCATGCCCAAAATGGTATAAAGAAATGCTTTGAGCTTCCCTTTCCCCCAAAAATGGCAACTTGTCTTGAAAATGGGCTTGACCCGATGGCCCAAAAGTTCCCAGAAAATCTTAGATCACATATTTGTTGCAACTATGAAGATCACTAAGCTCTGAAAGGTTTATTACAATTCCATGTTTTCAAAAAAGCTATAGCGCACTGAACTTTCTTGTACATAGGTCCACTTGACCTGGCCTCAGTCTCACATCTGATTGAAGCTGAGTTCAAAATTTTGGTAAGGTATAAAAATAATCAAGCAAAAGGAAAACAAAATTTTGTGGTGCTGTGTCTGATCATTCTCTTGCAATCTTGGAAAACCTCCGGAGGGTCGACCGCCCCCCCCCCCCCATCCCAGGTCAGGTGAAGTCATTGGTATTGATATCATTGTCTATGATTATACACGAAAGAAAGCTTATGTGTAAGCCTTGGATGTTTTTTTCTGGTATTTCTAATGAAATGGAAAGTGTAATATATGTTGCAACATGCAAAAAGACTTATCCCTAAAGGATGTTAGATGGTGTGATATGAAACAGAATGATGTAAATTGCCCTTTATCCCATTTTTATATCACTATTCATTCTTATATGCAGCTGCATTTGGTTATAGATATTGAGATCAATGAATTACATGGGATGTACTATTGTGATGGTTCCTTTCCTGGGTGTTTTTCATTTTACAGAATGCTCATCCTGTGAAGTATGTTTATAGTGAGGAATATTTGAAGTGTAGTCCAGTGTCTTAGGTGCTTGGTGATGTTTATAGCTTAGCAATGTCCTGCTGCTTGGCCAAAGCTTATGGACCATTGTGCTTGAGCAGGTCTTGGGCTCTCATGCTGCCAGTTACTGTTGTCTTATCTTCCTTTGTTGGCAATAATCTTGTTCCGTATTCTCAGTTTTATAACATTGTATGAGACAGCTTGCATAGTTACAGCTTGCATAGTGAAGTACACAGAGAGTTGGGCCAGAGTTGCACTGCATGTTTTGTTCTGACTTGGCTGTGGTGTTACTTGTCCTCTTATCACTATCTTGTATACTATGCATGAAAAGCCTGCCATGACATCACTTGGCTTATTATCCTTCTATGGCACCATTATACCCTGCAGACTGCTGCACTGCTGGTATGTTGATTTGGGCATAAAAATTATGTCATTCAACACGCTCTTTGAGCATTCGTCTTAAGTGATCATGGGAAGTAATGAGTTTGATAATCAATGGAATGCCTCAGAAGTTCATTGAAAGAAAGATTATTGGTTTCCTGCAATGAGGCGTGTCCAGTAGTTCCCCTCTGCGTCGGTCACGGCGAGGCATCAGCCCCGTTCTGGCTGTGTTTCGCAGTAATTCTGTCGTGCTGCTTCCTGGGCCGTCTGGCGCCGTGCCCCAGACACCGGATCCAGGCCATGAACGGAGCGCACTTGCACTCGGAGGTGGTGGCCATACTGGACGCCGGCGCACAATATGGCAAGGTCATCGACCGGCGCGTGCGCGAGCTCAACGTGGACACGGAGATGTTGCCATTGGACACGCCGGCCTTCACGCTAAAGGAGCGCAACTTCAAGTAAGTTGGCAAATCTGAATTAATGTGGCGAAACAAGGAATCTTTAGAATTAAGCTGAGATATCTGCAAGACACGAAATGTTCGGTGGTTACTGAGGAGAGAAAGTCAGTAATTTGCGTTTACATTCATACACAATAAGGGTTTTTTAAACAGGCTTTTCCTGTAAAATGTTCGCCGGGATGATACGAACAGTCCCGTCAGGCATGTTTTCCACGTCGGTACCGTGCACTGCACGGTCACCGTCGCGACGCCGTCACCGCGGCGGTCTGGGGCGCCCGTTGTGCCTGGGCCGTCGGGCGACACGAGCGCCGCTCCGGCCGCAGGGCGATCATCATATCCGGCGGGCCGAGCTCGGTGAACGCCGAGGACTCGCCCCAGTACGACGCCGACATCTTCCGCATCAGCGTGCCCGTGCTCGGCATCTGCTACGGCTTCCACATGATGAACAAGGAGTTCGGCGGCCTCGTGCAGCGCAAGGAGGAGCGTGAGGACGGCCAGTTCGACATCGAGGTGGACAACAAGTGTGTCCTGTTCAAGTGAGTGCTGCCTGGCTGTGCGCGCTTGGGGCGACTGTCGATTCCTGGTTCGATATGGAAACTGGTTTCTTGTGTGTCTTCCCGCAGCTAGATAGCCTTTCGGAATCGTGTAAATTGGGTTGATTGCGTTCATTGGTAATGGAATTATTTGCAACTCTTCATTTCAGAATTATGCTAATTAAACATGAGAGTAGTTCACAGGGTTGTTTGATGTTTTGAGACAGTTTGCCATGGGAGTGATACAACATTACTGAGCTCGTGTGTCTGTGCCTGAGCGGAGATAACTATCGTTTCCCGTCGGCCAGGGACCTGGAGAAGACGCAGCGGGTGCTGCTGACGCACGGCGACTCGCTTTCCCGCGTGGCCGACTCGTTCAAGGTCGTCGGCCGCTCCGGCAACCTGGTGGCGGCCGTAGCCAACGACAAGCTCCGGCTGTATGGCGTGCAGTTCCACCCTGAGGTGGGGACGAGATCGGCACGCTTGGTCGTCCACCGTACCGCTCTTCATGTTTAGTTGCGTCTTGTGAAGCTGGTGGTTTTGCATACTGTTTGGGCAGTTTGCCAGATGTGTTTATTCTCGTCATTGTACGGATACCGAACTAAAACGTAGTCATTGGACTGGAATTGAACTGAAAGGTTAAGTTTCGGTAGGATAGAAAAGATAAAGGAAAGTTCCGCAGCACTCGAACGTAATTCAAAAGCATTGTTCTACATTATTTATAAAACTAATTTACATGGATTGTTTCACGTTTCTGGACGTTATTTTTTTTGGTTTAGTGAAAAGTTTAGCTACCAAGAAACTTCTAAACTGGTCGAATTCCTTGCACTTTGTCCCGCCGAACAGCTTCAATCCAAAATTATGTTCCATCAGAAACCATCTGATGTCACGCATGACCATGATGCCATGCTGTTTTTTTCTGTTCACCAGCACTCATTTGCCTGAGCCGGTATGTGTCACGCAATAGGTGACACTTCGCCGGAAATTGTCTTGAAGCTCTGTATATACGGAGCTTTGAAGTATAAACCTGTAACACAGCTGAGCTACCGTGCTCGGTAGCTCTTTTGGTAAAGTGCTGATCTCTCCGTGCTGGTAATACGGGCTGGCGTCGCCCTGCCGCTCGATATTTAGTCCTCGGGTCAGCCGGCAACTGGCCAACATAAGGTGAAGCTGGCTACCACACAGCCTTGTGGTGCCCTTAGCTGTACGTTAAACTTTCGGCACAAAATCGGCCATTACCCAGAATTGTGCCATCGGATGTATGGCTTGAAGTCTATGCAACAAGCCCTGGCTAGCATGGGCTCCGATCCCTCACGCCACGTTATCAAACCATTCAGGCCAAATTGGTAAAAAGCAGTATATAAGAAACCGATTCCAAGGACACCAAGCTATTAAACTTGCCTGTCGTAGTTCATCTCAACTATCTGTGGGCCTTTTCTGTTAGCATGCACATTTCAGACCTTTTCCTATCAGCTAGTATGCCTACTCCAAAACCAATTCATTGTGATTTCCCAAAAAGAGGAATGCTCCGATGTAGTCCGAATACCTAAAATGCCCTCGCAGACCTCTGATGGTTAAACCCTGCACAAGATTGAAACCGGGATACTGTTTGGGCAGTACGTCGGACAAGTGCTTGCGGCCTCCCCCCCCCCCACGCAGGACGGCGCCTCGTCAACCTCTTTCTAGGACAGCGCGTCACCCCCCCCCCCCCGCCAGAGGACCTGACTGCGGCCCACCGCTCGGCAGGTGGACCTGACCGAGAACGGGCGCACGATCCTGCGCAACTTCCTCTTCAACGTGGCCGGCCTGAGCGGCACGTTCACGCTCAAGTCGCGCGAGGCCGAATGTCTCGAGTCCATTCGGTCTGCGGTCGGCAACCAGAAGGTCCTGGTGAGTACCGTCCAGGACCCGTGGGCTGGCGGAGACCGGGGTCGAGGCTTCTGAGGCGGGGCGTCTGGTGGCCGCTGCTTCCCGTCCGAGTGGTGTTGCTTGGCTCCCTGCGGAAGATGTGGTCACCGTGAACGTGGTGAGAGTCCAACATGGTCCTCTGGCTGTGATCCGATGTTCTTTGGAATCAGGTGGCTACACTGAGATGGTCGGTGCAGTCATTGTAACTATGGCAAGATCTCCGATGTGGTCGTGGCCGTGGTCATATGTCTGGTGTCGTCCGGTATTATCAGTTGACTGTGGCTGCACGGCTGGCGTGGTTGGCGTCACCGTAAGCAAAATGTCTCGTGTGATGACGTCACCGTGGTCAGATTCTGACCGCCGCGCTGCCGGCTGCCTCCATCAGCTGCTGGTGAGCGGCGGCGTGGACTCGACGGTGTGCGCTGCCCTGCTCCACAAGGCGCTGAGCCAGGACCAGGTGGTGGCCGTTCACATCGACAACGGCTTCATGCGCAAGCACGAGAGTCTGCAGGTGGAGCAGAGTCTGCGCAAGATCGGCCTGAAGTTGCGAGGTCGGTGACCGGTGGTTTGCTCCACCGGCCTTTGTCGGATGCTGCATCATGTGTCGCGCGACTCGCGTGTTCCCAGACCGGTTGCAGGCGATATTTATTTGTTCTCGTATTTGCTTTTGAATTTTGGGGATTTTGTCCTGCATCATTGGTGCGAGTTAATCTTGTGATGCGCCGAATGGGGCGTTATGCTGAGTGTCGCAAACGTTAGGTGACGTCAGGCGTTCACAGTACACGGGTATGCAGTGTCAGCCCGTGACTCACATCGATCATTTTCGGTTTATATTAGCCTGGTTGTCATCGCGCGATGAAACATTCTATGACCTGGCGCCGTCGCCGGTGCTTCGCGCCTGCACCGCCGTCCTCACGCCGTCTGACCGCTGTCGGCGCGACCTCTCAACAGTGATCAACGCGCGGCACAATTTTCTCAACGGCAGCACCACCATCCCGGAGACGGGCGCCAACGGCGTGCCGCGGAAGCGGGCCACCGCCCTGCTCTGCCGCACCGTGCACCCCGAGCAGAAGCGAAAAATCATCGGCGACACCTTCATCAAGGTGGGCGCGCGCCGGCCGGCCGGCCGGCCACGGCGCAATGCGGACGCCTTAGGGGTCTTCCGCGGATTACGCGGCGGACTAGGAATGGGGTCGTTGCCGGTGTTGCGTCATTGGTTAAAATGCAGACGTTGCGTCCGAAAAGGACGTTGCGGAAGAGATGGGGGCAGAAATTTAGGAAGCAGGTTTTACGCAGTTTATCGCGGACCGCTTTATTTGGGCTGGACTGTGGCGGCAGCCTGAGGCGGGAGCTGGCGGTTACCGACACTGCGCGGAGAAGCGGGCGGGTGGTCGAGGACACGAACGTCGACCGGCGGTGACTCACCTGCCGGCCGCCAGGTGGCCAATGAGGTGATCAGCGAACTGACGCTGCGGCCGGACGAGGTGCTGCTCGGCCAGGGCACGCTGCGGCCCGACCTCATCGAGTCGGCCTCGCACCTCGCCTCGGGCACCGCCCAGTGCATCAAGACGCACCACAACGACACGGACCTGGTGCGCGAGCTGCGACAGCAGGGCCGCGTCGTCGAGCCGCTCAAGGACTTCCACAAAGACGAGGTGCGTCGGGGTCGGAGAAACTTGAGCCGGGGGTGTTGCGTGAATGGAGCGTAGGAGGCTGTGGCTTAAGGTCGGCTGGACGCTGATATTGGTGGTGTCGGGCAGGCGGCCATGGAAAAATACCGACGACTTTCGGAATGTTCTGTGCAGTGAAGAAATTCCCAGAGTTACCGACTCACTGTCCGTTCAATAGCGGTGAACGCCGCTTTGGGGGTGGTCAGGTTAACAAAATGCTGACATGGCGACTGGAAGGCTGATTTGCTCGTATTGGCGCAGTATAACCTCAGCTCCTTGGTCTGCCCTGTGCGACGTCAGGTGCGCGAGATGGGCCACGACCTGGGCCTGCCGCCGGAGCTGGTGCAGCGACACCCATTCCCCGGCCCGGGCCTGGCCATCCGTGTCATCTGCGCCGAGGAGCCGTACATGGCGGCCGACTTCTCCGAGACGCAGGTTCTCCTCCGCATCATCGCCGACTACCACAGCTGCAAACAGAGGGTGAGAGGCCGGCCCGGCCGCGCGGCGAGCCGGAGACGCGGCCGGTCGACTGCGTGGCGATCGCTGTTGTAAAGGTCGTTGGGGGTTGTTTGGGATTGGTCGTGGAGAGTTGTGATGGGAGGCACGCATTGCCTTGTAGCGATGGATCGTTCTGTTTTAGTTTTATTGTTCGATAGACTGCATTTCTGTCCCACCATTCTGTTAAGGCTGTTTGGAGATTGTAGTTTATCCTGTAATTCTGAGTTGTAATCCTGTAATGTTGTGGAACCTCGTGTTCACGGTATCTGTTAAGTAACGATCGATGGGTCGCATGTGTTCACCCAGTTTTGCGATGTGAATCGTCATAGCCGATATCCCTCCCGAGGCCATCGTGGCCACGCATCTCAAATGGCCCGAGGCGTCGCCGACAGAGTCACGCGCTGCTGAATCGGATAGACAACGCCACCAGCGAGGAGGATCGGTCCGTGCTGCTGCGAATCTCCGCCAAACACCGGCTGGGCACCACGCTGCTGCCCATACAGACCGTCGGCGTCCAGGTAGTGCTTTTCAGGGGGAAATGGGGATTTGCGCGTGGACTGGTCTCGTGGTTTTTGCTAGGGTCGGTTACGGGTTGCACTCCGTGCTGCTGCGTAGGTTACTGAATGCGAATTCTGTTGTGGGCGTTATCCGGCGACTTCCTGGAGGGGGGAGGCGTTGTCAGACGCCCCACCCTAGCAAATACATGGCGATGATGTGCCCCATCATCTGCAGGCTTCATGTCTGCATCCATTTGGATTCGTGTTACGGCGACAAAACAAGACAATAGCAATGCGTTTGGGGGAAATCGAGTCTGTGCGTCTGGCGGTCGATGTGTTTTATGGTCTCTGGCCGGTCCGGCGCGGCCGGGCCCTGACGCCGAGCGTGCCCTGCAGGGGGACGGCCGCACCTACAGCTACTGCGCCGGCCTCAGCGGCGACGGCGAGCCCGACTGGGAGGACCTGCTGCTGCTGGCCCGCCTCATCCCGCGCATCTGCCACAACATCAACAGGTCAGGCCCGGGCCGGGCGGCACGGCGTCGGGCCGTCGTTCCCCGGGCTAAGGTCGCGAGAAGGCCGTGCTGGCCGTGTCCAGAGTCCTCTGGACGTGAGTGTTGGTACGGTTGGCAGCACTGGATGACGTGATGATGCGTTGCTACCATTATCCGTCTTGGGTATGAGTGCACCGTCGCGGGTAGACGATGTCACGGAGAGGAAGGGCGAGTGACATCGAGGGGAAGAAAGGTGGGGACGCTGAGTCGGCGTCTCCATCGATACTACCCTCGCACACGACGGCGCTCCGATGAACGGCCGGCGGCGGCGAGCCCCTGCCGCTGGTTATTGCGGGAGCGGACACGACCCCGGCCGGGGTGGGCGCAGCGGTTCTGGCCTGCGCCGCGGGGACGGCGGCCTCGGGCCGGAGATGGCCAGTCAGAACAGGCAGCACCGCGGGCGGCTGGTGTGCGTGGCGTCAGACACTCGGAATACTTGAGCAGACTCTTGTGCTCAGTGAACTTCGCGCGGTCAGTTGAGCTGTAGCCCAGGATCGTAAAGTAAATAAGGTAGTAAATTTGAATGACATGGACCTAGGTATGCTATTGTCTTAGGTGAATGGTATTCTTGTGCAGCCCATGCATATTCATTACTTTAGGAGATAGCACAGTGTACAGGGTAATAAGTATAATGGCATGCCTGATGTGGTCCTCACGGATGGACGTATGATGTAATCGTTCTGACCCGATATGTGTCGTAGTGTGTGTTCTTGGCCGTCTTTGAGCGACACGGTGTGTCATTGGACCATGCTGACCCGTTTGCGTGGCAGGGTGTGTTACATATTCGGCGGCTTGGTGAAGGCGCCGCTGATGTCAGTGACGCCGACGTTCCTGACGTCGGGCGTGCTGGCCCAGATCCGGGAGGCCGACTACGTGGCACATCAGGTCAGTGGGCGCCGGCTGCTCGGTGCCGGCCGCCAGAAAATTCCGGAGCGTTAGCGATTCGTCGTACAGGGGCTTTGTATTTCGAGTGTAAACGCTATTTCATAGATATGTAAAGAATGGACTGCTTTCAGGGAGTCACAGGGTAGGGAGCTTTAAGTGTGCTCTTAGAAATTTCTGGCGATGCGTTTGTTTGTTTTTTTTTGTTATGTTGTGTTTTGTTTGCTTTTTTCACTTTTTTGATGCGTGGACTAACATGGTAAATTCGTTGGAAGTTCGGAAGTACAGTTACAAATGACCTTAATTTAAAATCGAACGGATCGCATGACAGCAGCGTGGGACAGGTTTCGAAGCGATTCGTGGCTTGTGGCACGTGCCACATGGCGTGAGCTGGACCTCTGCAGAATTTAGTTAATCACGGGTACAGGTCAAATGGCCGGGTGCCGTTGACGCAACATTGGATGACAACATGGTTCCCATTTGGAGATACTCGCCTTTGTGGTCGGCACCCACGTGTGATTCACGTGGTGATCCATAGGCATGTTTTTCGGTTTGGACTCGGGGGGCCTCGGAATGCCGTTAAAAGTGGTCTAGGCGGCTGAAATTTGATGGGTATATAGACCAACACTAGGACAGTCCAACGATACCACTTATAATGGGCATGGTCCAACGGGTCACGCGCAGCTGACGTGCGACTCTTTTTACATTCCATGTGTTTTTTTATGGGCCAATTGCCGGGACGCAAACGGCGCAGTTTGGTACAATGATGGCTTGAAAAGGCGGACGGGTGGCTGGGCGACCAATTTCGATGGATTCAGGTCGAAACGGGGTGCAGCTTGTACGTGAAGCGCAAGTTGCCTAAGAATAACGCCCATTCTTCATTGCCGCAGAAGTACTACCACTGGGATGCTGAAAATTGGCGGGCAGCAGCACGTGATACGTGCCATTCGATACATATGGCTACTTTGCATGTCAATAGCTTCATCCTGATGTGTGCGGGACGCACGTGCTGGGTTGTGCCCCATTGCCATTCAGGCACTTCGTTTGGGAACTATTGACCGTTGAGGCGTCAAATTTTGAGGTGGGCTGCAAAGTCAAACATCATCCAGGATAAGCAAGATTTAGGGCATCATTGGCCAGATGCCATCCATGTGACCATACAACTTGTTGGTCTTGGGATCCTCCGTTTGCGGCCAGTCCGTGATACCTACCTTAGTACCTTTATTCAGTGAATATTTAGTGAACGGTACTAAGCCGGTGCACAGGTCTTCGTGCGGTACAAATCTTCGATTTTGACTCCAAACCAACCCTGTAACGCGCTAGTTTTTCTCCAGTTGAAAATAACTACCCAGCTGATGTGCAAAGCACTGTAACGATAGATTGGCCATGGCATCACTGATGATTTGTATGTCTGGCGTGTGTTGAGACTGCGCGGGTGACGGGCCGCCCGTCGGTCGCCAGGTGCTGTCGTCCTCCGGCTGCGCGGCGGCCGTCAGCCAGATGCCGGTGGTGCTGCTGCCGCTGCACTTCGACCGCGACGCCACGTGCCACCAGCCGAGCTGCCAGCGCTCAGTGGCCATCCGCACGTTCATCACGCACGACTTCATGACGGGCGTGGCGGCCACACCCGGCAAACAGATCTCGCTGGAGGTACGGGTTCGGCCGGGGCCAGCGAGTGTCGGCAGGCTGCGGCGCGGCAGACGGCTTGGAGCTCGCGCTTTGTTCTGCTGAGCGCGTCTTTGGTTTGGTGTCACGCGCTGTTCAGCTTTGCAAGCAGTCTGCTGGGTTCGTAGGTTGTATCAAGGCCGTATGTGGGGGCTGTATATAGGGTTGTATGACGTTTTGGTGCCGTTGAATACGTTGGTAAGGGGATCGCAATTAGCGGTGGTCATCATGTAGGACGACGCAACAGGAGTGTGGCAAACGCCGGTTTCCAGTGGAAAATGGGCGCCGATTGTTGGCCCGAGGGAGACGGTAAAGACCAAGGCGCCCGGCTCAGTGTCGGAGTCCGAACAACGCTGACGTCGAAAGTTGGCGTCAGGATGCGCGCCGGACGCCACCTGGCGCCAGCCGTGCCGCCCGGCCGCGTTTGACGCCCCTCCCCTGCCGCAGACGCTGAAGCGGATGGTGACTGAGATCCAGAACGTGAGCGGCATCAGCCGAGTGCTCTACGACCTCACCTCCAAGCCGCCGGGCACCACCGAGTGGGAGTAGCCGGCGGTCGGTCCTGGACTGGGAGAGGTCGCCATCGACCGGCTGCCGCCGCGCCCCACGGCGGACCGCTTCGGGCGGACCTTCCGCGGCGCTCGTGTCCACTGCAGCAGCCCTCTGCGTTTGTGCGCGGTGCGATGTACAGTACAGAGGAGGTTGTGGACGCGCGAGCGGTGCTCCGGTGACTGAGGGCGTCGAGTACGTCGCCCCTTGGGCGGCAACGGTAATCTGTGTCCCTTAGCTCGGCAGGGCGGCGCTGAACGCGCGTGTGAGGCCAATGGCGCGGGACGCTGGCCGTGCTGCGTAATTGCTGCTGACCCTGAATACATACAGTACATGTACGCCGTGTTTATTGCCTGGATGCATCTGCGGATTCAGAACGTCTTTGTTTCTTTACGAGTCCAAGAGGCTAAATGAGGAATCTGGTGCAGCCTATGACATTGCACCAGAAAAGCATGAGAAAACAGCAAGAAACATTAAATGCGCATAGTTTGAGTTGTACGTCTACGTATGAAGTGATGATCCCAGCCTGCTTTGTTGTAGCCTTTACAACAGTTCGGTCCGTGAGTGAGGTAGACTCGGTAGACTCAGAATCCTTCATATTCCAATCATGGCGCTCCGGTGACAAATCATATGTGCAGTGAGGGGCCATACCATGATGAACACACGACTGACGCCCGACGAGACACAGGACTTGACCCAAGACTTTGGACACCTGAGCCCAAGAGGCTGTGTGTCCTAACTCACAAACAAACAAACAATACCATGATGAACTGTTGACATGAAGTGAATCGGTACTGAGAGAGGCTGTGAGTAGATGAGACATTTACATGGGCTGGCGGCGGGCTGATATTCGCCAAATTCCGATTTTTCAATGTTTGCCAGTTGAACCATTGTGCGGCAATCCTTTAGAAGCGCACGCTATAAACCAAGCACACTGGATGACACATATACGGCGCGCGTGGCAAAAGGAAAGGTCAGCTGTTGCAAGAGGAACAACAACATTATGCACTGGAGCTCCAGGGTCGTGGATCACCTACTATTCGCTAACCTAACCTAACCTAACCTTACCTAACCTAACCTAACCTAACCTAACCTAACCTAACCTACTGTGTAAAACAAGAGCGAATAGCAGGTGATCTACGACCTGGAGCTCCAGTGCATGATGTTGTTGTTTCTTGCAACAGCTGACGTCTCCTTTTGCCAAGCGCGCCGTATATGTGTCATCCAATGTGCTTGGTTTATGGCGTGCGCTTCTAAAGGATTGCCCCATTGTGCTTTATCTGAGGATTTTGTAGGCCCAGTCCAAGCAGTCTTAGTGCTTCTGGTTAACCAAAAGTGACTGATATGTTAGTGTCAGCACCATTAGCATGAACAGTCCAGAAACATTCATCATCCTTCAATGAGATGTATGATTACCAAACATTATTCCCATTAGCATGCAATGAACAGGGAGGGATTGCATGGTATGGGGCCCTTAATTCCCACTTTCCTTGAATTTCAAGTCAGTCCTGTGTTGTTTCTGGATAAAAAGTCAGTCATGTCAGCACCCTCCATTTTTGAAGCTCATATGCATGCTTCAAAATGTTTTGCATTTGTGTCAAATATATATGATGTTTTCATTGTCTCATTTGGAATGTAAATGTCAGCATTTGGGGGAAAGGTACTGTAAATAGACACTGAATGTCTGCAACCACCAGGTAAAGAATTTATGGTTATATCAATACTTGTTGTGATTATATTCCCACCATAATGTATGATAGGATACATATTAACCACAAAACCATATGTTCCTACATTTACCCTGTTTGTAAATCTAACATGACTGTTGTTTATCTGTTTTAATTGCTACTTCTCTTTCATGTATTTTATTACTTTGCCTTTTTGCAGTTCCCATCCATTTTCAGCCATGGAAGAGGATCATAAATTCTTAGAAAATGCCAAGGAGGTGAGGAGACAGATGCCTGTGTTTTTATCAGCAACTAGTTTTTTGTCCTGAAAGGAATCTTTCTTTTTGTGTTCATAAATAATTAATGCAACAAGAATGAAATTTACTGAGGTGTGTTTTTTTGTCAGTTTTATAATGAAGAATGTTTATACAGTCCAAAATATGCATTTTCAACAAAGCTTACCAGATAGATTCAGGCTACAGTGGGTTCATGAAATTTGCCTGTTGTTCTGACACAACTACCTTTTGTTTGTCTTTGCAGCTGCATATATTTGTCAATCACTGTGGAATGATTCCACGTGATGTTGCTTCACTGTTTGGGTCAGCCACGCTTCACCTGAATCTCAGCTCTTGTCATATCAGGTATGCCTAAACTTTGATTGGCTCAAAGCATGACAGGTTGCCCATTTTCATTTGCAGCCTGCTTTCTGTATCCCATACCAATGCTGAAGGTCATGGCAAGAGAAAGGGTGTAAGAAAGGGTGTTACCTAAGATGGTGGGCCAGTGCTTATTTGTCCATTGCTGAGAGGCTGGATGTGTTTCTGAGCAGATGAGCACTCAGATACTGAGTCATAGTTTGGGACCAGGTGTAGAAAGTGCCTGGTTTCCAATTGGCTGGCTAAAGCTCATTTAGCAGATTGTGACCCTCAGTGGAGTGTAAATGCTTTGACACTCTGTGTCATACCACAGTTGGATTTGATCATTCAAATCTGCCCTGGATTTGGAAATCAGGTGCTTGACATTTGGGATGAATATTATAAATCTGGGGGGAATGTGAGAGATAGGTATTGGATCAACCTTGGTAAGCTGTTTGTCATTTGGTACTTTTTTGATAATACACAAAACACCTGAGCCTCAGAACTTTTCCTCCCTTATGAATGGAGTTGACTGAGTCTGCCCTGGAATGAACAAATAGCCAACTGTGGACTGTCCACAGCCATGTGTGTGCTGTGGACATGCTGAGGCAGGAGAGGCATTTGGCCAGTTGTACCACAAGTCTGTTGGTTGGACTCTCACTCATGTGTGTCTGTCAAGCACTATGCTGCAAGGGCATTGCCTGATTTAATGGTCATGTGGTCACATGATGTTTGTACAGCAGCTTCTGTTATAAGTCTTGACTGTAATCACAGCAGTATTGGTAGCAGGATTCAGAGGTACGATATATAATCAGCCTTTGGGTAACCAGTACATGACTTATTGCACCATTTTTTAGATCTTCAAAGGGGCTAGAGATGTTTCCAAATGTTGAAGAAATCATCATGGACAACAACGATTTGGATACGCTACAGATGTGTCGACTTCCGCATCTGCACACTCTTTCACTTAACAACAACAAGGTAACTTCCTCTGCAGGAATGGACTTTGTGTGACCCAACAGTTAGTGTTTAAAACCCTGTCAGTGAGCCCTCGTAGCTGTCGGTCAGTTACCACTGCTTTACTGACAGTACGGTATGCTGTGCTCTGCACTTGTTTGGGGAAAACCATGTGCCTCAGAGTTTGTCATCTCTTGGCTCGCATGGGGATCGTGCAGGAGACTTTCGATGCGAAAACGATGCGTGATATGAAAAAGGATTTAAGATAAATTTTGACCATTTTGTTCCTATGCTGCCTTCTCAGCACGTTCGGCATCTGCTGATCAGCATTGTGTGCCATTTCTTTAGTCTATGTACGCGTTGCAGCAGCGTACTAGCTAGCTCTGACGTCCGAATACCTTACGCGTCATCGGACGGTGCTGTGTGGTCCGTCGGCAGATATCGGACCTGCAGAAGCTGCTGGAGACGCTGCAGCACTGCGCCGGCCGGCTGCGCTATCTGAGCCTCCTGGGCAACCCATGCAGTCCTGACGAGCTGACCGGCGACCAGTACACGTCCGAGGACTACACCCGGCACAGGTCGGTCCCCGGCGGCGGACCACGGCCAACGCGGGCGGCGTCTTCGCGCGACCCGCGCGCCACGATTTAGGGAGAGATCAACTGTTCGTAACCAGTGACGTGTGTGCAGCCTAGCAGGGTTCTTTGAACTGCCAGTTAACGATCGACATTGAAACACTGCGTCAAAACTCCGTGGAGGCAGAAAGTTCAGATGGTGGTTTTATTGTGCTCATCACTGTTCGTGCCCGGAGCCGAAGTGCGGGGATGTCCAGTGAGCACAAGTCCCATGATCAGCGCCGGTTCCGTGGAGCGGATATTTCTTGTGATGCCGACTGAGCGTCGCCGCCAGGCTGTACGTCCTGCACATGCTGCCTCAGCTGCAGTTCCTCGACTCGACCCGCGTCTCCGGCGCAGAGAAGGTCGAGGCCAAGCGGCGCGGCCGCTACTGCCGCACTGCCCGGCTGGTCGAGGTCAGCTTACGGCCGGTCTGGGTCGTTCTTGGGCTCTGCTTCCGCGCTGGTCAGCAGGAATATATCTTGCGGCTGGTGCAGCTCCACGTGACGTCACGTCTGCGGTTTCAGTGGACGGATGAATGTTGATACGGAGCTGTGAGAGAAACGGTGGAGTAAGCGGTCCGATCGGATTAGATCGGCTTCCGATTCGATTTGAAATAGTGCAGTCAATATTAATGCATTTGCTGTTGAAGTATTTTTGAAGCACATCCGATGATTTCAGGATGCTGTTAAGCGTTATGACATAGAAGCTTGGCCTAGAACGCACCTGCGATAAGCTTTCTGCTCTGTATGGGACAACTCGCTCTCCGTGCGACATTTTGCTCCCACTGCTCTCTCGCCTTCACGCGAGCTATTTAGGTTTTGAATTATTCAGAACCACGAAATTGGCGACCCGGACCACTCCCTAGGGGTGAGATGAGTTACACCCGAATGACACGCCCATCACTACCACACACCTATCATGTATGTCTTGTTCGCCCACACTTTCTGCATACCGCCCGTCCCCCGGTGCCGGGATCGTTGGACGAGCCCTGCGCCGATGACGCCGCCGTGCCTGCCGACAGTGGGAGTCTCCGGCCGGCCCGGCCAGGTCCGAGTGGGGCGAGGACGTTTTGGACACGGCCCTCACCCCGGCCTCCGACCCGACCGAGCGGCGCCGCGGCCGTAAGTCGACCCGCCGAGGGGTGGGGGGCAGCGCTGCCCGCTCCCGGCCCCCGATGCGTCGATGAAAGGGCGACGTTGAAGTGGTTGGACAGATTGTCGCCAGTTTTACGGTGTGACGTATGTATCTTCGCGCTGTACCGCCTTATGAAAGCGCGAACAATCACGTGTTTGGTCGTCTTAAATCCCAGCCAGAATTCCTGCTGTCAGAGTGTGCCTTTTGTGATTTGTGGCGCGCATTTGCGTGGTCTTTTTGGTCTGTTGCATTGTAGACTACACATAGGAAATTGTCAGTTCCACCTCCAGTGTTGGCCTGGCTGCATGCGTGGATCGTCCTGGACCGAGCCGGTGCCACAGCTCCGGTTGCCCTCCATTTCAGCCGTGTACGGCCAGCTGATGTACCGGTACATCGGCAAGCACTCCGAGGGGAACCGCTTCATCCGCAACAGCGACCTGTGAGCCGTCTTCGGTCCGTCAGCGCACCTGCCGACGGTCCGGGGGCGCGGGCAAGACCGCCGGAACCCCGGAGCGCATCTTGCCGGGCGTCTCAGGTCCCTCGACCGGTCGTTGGGTGGAGTCCTGCGAATGCTGTTGGTAGTTGGGCGTCGTTGAGAGGAAAGCGCCAGGCCTGCGACGTTCTCGTTCCCGTGCTCGCTGAGCGGGCGGGCGGGAACGGTCCGTCGTGTCGTCAGCGCCGGGCACGTCACGTGCTTGTGGACCGGGCGAGGTGGTTGTTCCGGCGTCCCCCTCCGTACGAGTGAAGGGGGGGTCGCCGAGGCCTACGTCGACGTTTGCCGTTCTGGCCCAGCAGCGGTCAGCTGTTGAAGCCTGACGTCTTGCCAGTCGAAGTCGTGGAATTTCGAGAAATATGGGGTCAGCAGACGACTTATTTTTTACCAGTTCTTTTTCTCTTTTTGTAGACAGTTTTTCGGCGGGTGCCGTTTTTGCATTGTTAGCACCTACAGCCCTAAGCCGCGTTGTAATGCTATTTGGAGAATCGCCGGAACGTCTGCCCGCGCCAGGCTGTGCCCGCTCAGTAATAACCGTCCGAAATTCTGGCCAACGCACGCGCCGCGCCGCGTGGGACAGCCGGCCGTCGTGCGTGCGATGATGTGAAGTGAGAGTGGATCCGATGGGCGGGTTTTGGTCGCGCTGTCTTTACTGAGAGGAAGCGGCAGGACGTGGCACGTATGAGGCCTGCCGTGCTTGATCGGTGATTGACGGCTGCTGCTGACTGGGGGCTGCTTCTGGTGCGGTTGAGAAAAGGGGGTGCACGCAGAGGTGAGGTCAGCCCCTCTCAGAGGCCTTGTTTTTCAGTGCACTGCCAAGGGACCCAACTGAGTGCTTCCAGTGGTGCTTCAAATGTGCTGATTTTGTACTTCAAGGATTGTAGTGGTGTTTTTGCATGGCTATGAAGCATGTGTGATGTATTGTTTTCACTGATGTGTAACATGTATCAATCAGATGACAAAAAGCCGTGTACTACGTGGCCAAGGTTTCGTAAATGTATCGGCGCCGCAACGGACATGTTGTATTTGGTGAATAGCGGCAGTAAAGCACGGCCCGCTTCAGAGTTTTGCGGCTTTCTTGCGAATATATGGTACCGGCTTGTCAAAGGTAGCATTTGATGACCGTACAGCAATTCGGCCTATTGCCATTGCTGAGATTTCACCGCCTCATTTCAGAAACGAACAACGCTGCCGTGACAGGCACTTTTCGGCAATGACCATCCGTCGCACGTGCGCGGGGCCGTACGGATAAACCGTTCACGGCCACCTAAGTTGGTCGCAGGACTACAAGTCATCAGTTGTGTATAGTTGTATTCTCCAAAACGACACAGCCTTGGACGGCTGCACGCGGCACCGGCGCGTCGCGGCCTCCTGGGGACGCCAACGTTTAATACACACTTGCAGGGTGAAAGCTACGCGCTCACTGGCCTGCCACACTACAGCATCGCCTCGGTAACGAAATAACAATACAAGTCTGCATGAAATTGACGTTCAGCTGCAGCTGAAGCTGCTTGTTTATGTCCGTTAACATGTTAAATCAGCAACAACGCCGGGATCAACTCAACGAGGTTTAATCATCAAATACCGATGGCCGTAAACTCCGATACGACGCTGAATACTCCATGAAAAGGGCAAGCTCGAAACGAAGAAACTTCCGTATATAAAACCGCGAAATAACAAACTCCCCACCTCTCACAACAAACGACGTCGCTAAAAAACGTTATACAAATAAACTCTGGTGTGTAAAGGTGGGCTCAGCAACATCAAAGGAGACATCTACTGCATGCAGTTCATATTGGTCGATGGGTTCATAACATACACTGACTTACAAGACCTACAAAAGAGGACAACTGTTTGGTTATAGTCACCTGCACCGCGGGACATGTCTTCTGCATTGCACCACTGGAAGCATTAAAACCACCTCAGAGCCTACTGTTTGTACAACATACGCTATAAGGTCCAGCACAGCCTACGGCACATGTAACATAGCTTACCAAAGCTCAAGGTCGAACACCGTCACGAAAGCTCTACAATGCCCATGCTGCTATTTGTTATGGAAAACAAAGTCGTACAGTAAAGCTGTTTCTAACGCCAATGTACCGCCTTTTCCCAGCGCACGCACCTGATGGTACAATGAAAAGCCAGTCATAGTACAATGAAAAGCCAGTCATAGTACAATGAAAAGCCAGTCATAGTACAATGAAAAGCCAGTCATAGTACAATAATAGGATAAGTACAATAAAAGCCAGAAGCAAGAAAACAGTATAATAAAAGCCTGATAAAATCATGGTACAATGAAAAGCCAGTCATAGTACAATGTACAGTATAATATAGCCTGATATATGGTACAATGAAAAGCCATTGCACAAGTGAACGAGGTGTTTCCAAACACACAGATCAAATACTCAGATCAATGCTCCCTGCGTTTAACAGCTGCAGCAGTCCAGCGAGACTGGAAGCGTAACTGGTCTGGAAGCCTTGTATCCCCGCCGCTTATACTGGAACCTTTGGTGCCATGCGCACAGCTGGTCCGGTCAGTCCCAAACTGTCAGTCTCCGACCGTCAGTCACTAGCCGTCAGTCATCAACCGCCAGTCATTAGCCATCAGTCGCTAGATGCCAGTCACCAGCTGTTAGTCATCAGCCGTCAGTCAGTAGCCGTCAGTCATCAGCCGTCAGCCGTCAGTCACCAGGTGTCAGTCGCTAGCTGCCAGTCACCAGATGTCAGTCGCCAGTCGCCAGTCTCAAGCCGTCAGCCGTCAGTCTCCGGCCGTCAGCCGTCGGTCGCCAGCCGTCAACCCACTGTCTCCTGCCAGTGTCAGTGTCACCGTCGGCCGTTGGCCGTCGGTTTTCGACTGTCACCGCCGGTCGCCCGCCGTCAGACGTCAGCTGCTGCCCGTCAGCCGTCAGTCCCCGGCCGTCAGCCGGCAGTTGCCAGCCATCAGTCAACAGTCGTCAGCCTCCGGCCGTCAGCCGTCAGCCATCAGCCGTCAGTCGGTCGTCGGCGGCCGTCAGTCGGTGGTCTCCTCCGACAGCACCAGGTTGAGCGTCTGCCGCAGCTGGGCGGCCGGGCCGAACCGTGACCCGCCGGCCGGCCCCGGGTCGGCGCACAGCCGCAGCCACTCGAACAGCTCCGGGTGCGAGGCGGTCACCAGTTCCGGCGGACTGTGCAGCAGGCCGCCCCACATGCCGCGGCCGAACGCGTCCGGCGCCAGCAGGCCCTGCCGGGCGGTCACCCGGTCACGGCGCCAGCACGGCAGGGCCACGGCACGGCACAGGGACCCCCGAGAAGTCGTGCCTTCGAAATTTGCCAAAACTTCAGCGCTGTCGTTCTGCATCGACAACGGGCGCAAGCACATCCAGTTTACATCACTAAGACCCGGCCAAGAATAGGCCGGTACTGGTACTGGCCCAAAAACCAGTCTTCGATACGTCCCAACAGATATAACAGGACTTTGCAGGATTCAAGGCGACAAGACCTTACTTCATTTCCACAGCACACCACGTGCTGCCAGAAATTTCGCCCACCTTTGTCAATGGAGAAAAAAGTTCTTCGCAAGATATGTAAAGATTTCAAGAGTAACAAAGCGGACACAAAAAAAAATCATATAAATGCACCACAAACGATAGACAAACTCAATTCTTCAGACGAACAGCAGTGTAAAGCTACGCATCATCTGAAAGATGAGCATGCAAACGGCGCAACGCACACCATCACCTTGCATATGGCGAAGTAGTTGTGGTCGGAGACGACATGACTGCAAAGCTGGTCGGCCTGGTAGCCCATGCAGTCCGGACAGAGAATCGGCGCCACGTGAGTCCCGTTCCAGCCGGGCGGAGCGTCTGACGACACAAACACAGGCGCGGTCCGCTCGCTGGAGCACCACGGGCGCAGCGCGGTCACCGCGTGCCGACCACTGGCACGAAGCATGTGGACCGGGGGCCACAGAGGGAGTACGCACACAGGCAATACCCTGATTGCCATAAAAGTTGGCTGCTACGATATCTGAATCCCATGCGTTACGAGTGAGGACGTGGTCTGGGATAGCGCCGCGGATCTGGGTAGCGTGTTGCGGTAGTACTTCGGCTACCTTTTTCTAGCTGTTCCCGGTCGACAACAATAACGTCTTCCACGTCCACAATGAAGACGCGACCTTCCGCGTCCACTGCCAGATTATCGGCCGTCACGTCGGTCAAGTACAGGTTGAAATTGTTCACGTTAGACGTCATCATCTCCGCAATCTCCAACAGCTGGAACACATGGTGACATGTCGATAAAACCACCAATGCTTTATCTGGCATGATCATAGTTCAAGGAATCCAGTGTCGAAGGTAATCTTGTAAAAAAGACTCGCTGCAAAAAAATCCAGCTAAATGAGTAAGATGTATTCCACAATGATGTGGTGAAGTGACGTGATTTTAAAACAACATTTTAAAGGCAACGAGCATGCCATTCTCTTTGGACATTTTACGCAATCTTAACCCTATTCCCGGCAGGGGGCTGAATCCGCCCCCCTCGGGTTTTTGGCTTGCCAATTCCAGCCTTTTTAACGCAGCCTCACGAAACTTACTGGCTTTTCCTAACTGTTCTTTCTACGTCCCTTGGCGAAATTTCAAAATTCTATTTTGCTCAGGGGCAGAGCCAGGCAACGTTTTTGGGAGGCACCTCAGGCCATTTTTGGCCATGTTCAGGGTAAAAGGAAAATGTGTGCCAAAAACAGAGTTTTAAAGATACAACTTAAAACTTTATATGAATGTATAGCTAAATAGTTGGGCAATGTGCAGATATAATTTGGTTTATCTGAGGTCACTTTACCTGGTCAGGTCAAGGTCAAAAGTCAAAATTTGTTTTTTTTTGCAATAATTTCGGCGCCGTTTTTTTCAAATGCCAAACCCGGAATATATATAACGTAAAACGGTGCCCTCTACTTGTGTATCAAGTTTCAGCTTGATATCAGGTCGGGTCAGGGAACTATGACCTAAAATGTCAGTGTGCGTACCATATATCGCAATAGCCATAAAAAGACATTTTTGAAATAGTGAATTCAAATGATTGAAAACTTTTACAGAAAATATTTAATGCACACGAGACCATTCCAAGTGACCCCAAGTTCACTGGAGGTCATTTAAGGTCAAAGGTCACAGGTTAGTCTGAAGAACGTGTGACCTTGACAGTTCCTCTTTTTTCATGTCCCTGGCACCGCCTATGCTAACATTATACAATGTGATGCGATTTGAACTTCTGTAGCATAACATGACTAGCAGAAGCCAAAAAAGCGATTTTGCCTCTTTTGTTCATTCAGTTGTTAGAAAATAAGTCCTCCTATTTTTGAAACCCTGTGAACGCCCATGAATTTTCTCGAAATTTCAACTTTGTGTACCCAAGGTAAAAGCCCTATCCATAACCTCTCGATTCATGCCAGTTCCATCGAAATCGGTCGATAAACAACGGAGTTATAAGAAGTCCAAAAATACCCCCATTTTGACGTTTTTGCCCGCTGTATCCACACATTTCACAATTTTGAAGATTTCTTTTTATAAAAATGTAGTTCACGTCATGGCAAATCGATTGCCGTTTGTTGCAATGAAATCGGATGTGTAGTTCTCGAGATCTCAGGGGGGGCCGAATCCGCCCCCCTGCCGGGAATCCACCATACCGTCTAGCCCTCCGGGAACAGGGTTAACCCCACAGTTGCAGAAGGGGCGTCGTAACTTTTCTCTGTCGCATAATTCCGTTGCCAAATGGCTCAGCTCGTCAAATTTTGGACACTATACAATGCATCAGTTCTGATGATTCTGGTATTTTGTCGACGTAGTACACGGTCATGTCAGCATGGGATCACAATGCTGGGCGTGGTCCACGATTCTGCTGTTATTTTTTGCGAATCTGCTTCCTCCTTGTCAATATACTGTCTGCGCGAGATGACCTAGCGTGCAGTATGTGTTGGAATGTTACGAGAGGTTAATGTGGACCACCTATGGTTTCACAAATATTCATCAGACAAATTAGCATAATAACCATTTTTCAAAGGCAGCATCAATTTACGTCGTAATATCAGCTGAAACAGCCTTTGGAAGATATTCTGTTACAAGCAAGAATATTGACAGGCCATTTAAGGAATTTATGGCGTTTATGAAGTTTACGTGCCACGTATGGCATACGTCAAATCACTATGCAACTGACCTCTTCGTCTCGCATGGCCTACGTTGACCTGCATTCCCACTTCCCTCCGACTCGCGTGCACTGGCATCCTGTGCATACTGTTTCAAGTATTACTGCTTTGCCCCAAATCGGTCAAATGTTGACGTCTGACGTGACCAATGACCTGAGATGCAATCCTCAGCTTCAAAAATGCATGGCATACCCGAGGTTGCACCGTTATAGCAATCGATTGCCGTTTGAAAGAAACTGCCGACTGACCCCAACGCCGGGGGCGGGGGGCACTGAGCAGGTTCCGGCAGACCAGCACCTACCTGCAGCGCCAGATCGACGCGCTGCCGCCACGGCGCGTTGCGGTAGCTGGCCAGCGTGGCGCCCGCGTACTGTTCCAGCACCACGCGGCCACAGGCGCCCAGGTAGCGCGGAAACGGCCAGCCCTGCGCCTCCGGGAACGCCTGCCGACAGGCGGCTGGTCAGGGGCTGGGGCAGGGGACCGGCTGCGGCAGTGGACGGACATAGCTGGGGTGTCGTGGCCTCGCTGGGCCCTGACTGGGCTTGCAAGAGGACAGCAAATCACACGGTCATATCAGATGTTAGCAAAGTCTAGCTGTCTTGTCCAAGGACCACGACCGAGCGGAAATGAAGCTGATTGGTACATCTGGTCAATCTTTTACATGAATGACGGTATATAAGAAAAACCGGACCAATGTATACACGCATCCCACAAAAGACGGTGATGACGCTCACGCCCCACCTGCAGCATGAGGGGTTCGGCATTGACGAGCAGCATGGTGGCGAAGTGGTAGAACTTGAACTCCGACTCCTCGGCGAACGCGTCGTACAGGAACTTGAGGAAGCGTCGAGAGGGGCACGCCAGGTGCTCGCGATCAAACCTGGCGGCTGCGTCCGGCGCCAGCGCCATCGACGCCGAGCCGTCGCTGGTGAAGTCGGGGAAGAGTTTCGCCAGCAGGCGACGGTAGTGGAGGATGCGCGGCATGCACCGCGCCGAGCCGTTACACACCAGTCGGTCGAACTCTCTGAACTCGGAGTCGTGCGCCAGCTTCTTCAGCACGATGTCATGACCCTTGTATTTGCCATAAAAGACATTTTTCACATTGATGTAGTTGAAGAGGGAGACCTTTGACAGCCCCGTCAGCTTCACCACATTCAGGTTGCTCGAGTGCAGCATGAAACAGCTGGTGTGGCCAAAACAGACCGGGCACTTGTTTGTTTCTTGGAGGCTTTTGCTCTGCACCTGGTCTTCGCCAAACTTAAGAAAAATAATGAAGAGGACACACCAGGAAATGATCATCACAACCAAGCACTCGAGTCGAGCTCGTGGGAACAGGCGCATCTTGAATCTGCACAGGGAAAACAGCTGTACTTCCAGAAGGAAGACTATAATATGTGTTTTATTCCCTGCAGAGCACTGGTTTGTCGGCTCACCAGTTCCCTGCTGCCATTTCTCTGTCATTCAGCTCCACCTTTACACAAAGAATTGTAGGGCTGGATGTGCCCCTTTATTGTCATATGGCTCATCTGAATAGCCTTATCTATCAATCAGCACCTCAGCTTTATTAAGGTCTGGCTTCTGACCATCCTGAAAACAGCAAGACATAGAGCAGGGTCAATAACATAGCCATACAAACAAAGACGGCCAGGACAACTATGCTGTAACGTATTACGCCTAAACAAAACGTACCTGTTGCAGACAAATGTGCCCAGATGAGCCACCTGTGCATATGGGTGCAATACATTGTGTACTACTGTATAAATCCATGAAAAGACCCTGCAAACCACACCACAGATTGCTATGAAATGCTGAGTCAGAAACCATACGCATTATGAATTCACACTTTTAGCTAGATTTTGATATTCAAGCACATCTTAACCACAATAATCAGTGTTGCAGCCGCGCTGGGCTGTGGTGGCATCTGCGGTGTGCTTCGCATCCGCGTTTCATCGGTACGGTGGCCTGCGTTAACCCCCTGTGCAGTATCATTGTCACTCATAAGTCGTAGGATCGAGGCCGTCTTAGGGCAGATCTTTATGGTCCCGGCCAAGGTGGAATATTCTGGATAGTAGTTTTCCGCGTGTGTGCGCAGCGGCGTTCGTGTCGCTGTTTGATTGGCTGGTGGTTGCGGCCGAGGAGAGGTCAGGGGCGGCTCGGGGGCGGTAGGTCAGTCCAGACCAGGATGCAGTCAGGTAAGAGACGCTCCTTTTCGTTTCACCCTTGCCTCCCTTGTCGCGAATTGATTGCAGTCAACTCATGATAAGAGAGGCAAGGAAGTGGAGAGTTCAGTGGAGAGGAATTTCTCTCACCTGACCGCGTCTCGGCAGTATGAAGCGACTTACCGCCCCCGAGCCGTCCTTGACCTCTCCTCGGTCGCAACCACCAGAAAATCAAACACCAGCACGCATGTTGCTGCGCACAAACGCAGAAAGCTACTATCCAGAATATGTCACCTCGACCGACACCCTAAATATTTGTCCTGAGACGGCCCTGCTCCTACGACTTCTACGTGACTATGATACTGCGCAAGGCGTTAGCCACCACCAGGCCAACGTACCGATGAGACGAGGACGCAAACACACCGCAGATACGCCCACAGTTCAACACGGCCGCAACAATGAGGAAACCCAGGACATATTTAGGAAAACAGGACCATCTTGTTTCCGTGATGCCATTCTCTTGTTCCCTTGATGCATGGTTATTTGCCCTGCTTTATGGCCCACCACACATTAACATGTAACCCTGAACATAAGATCAACCTTTTTGTGCATTTTTCAAAATTTTAAGACATTAACCCTATTCCTGAATGGGAGATGGCTTCAGAAGCCCTCACCTTCAGTTTTTTGTTTGCAAATTCCAGGGGTTTTTAAGCAGCTTCACAAAATGTGAGCACTACATGAGTCCTACATATTTTTCCCCACATATCATGCTAAATTCCCATGATTTTATTTTGCTCAAGGGTGGAGTCAGCCATATTTAGGAGACACTCAGGCCACTCTGGCCCTGTTCAAAGAGAAATGCCTGCAAAAATAGTTTTTGAAGATAAAACCTAGAAGGCTACCTCAGTACATGGGCAAAAAAATGAGTAAACACATGAAAATACTCATCTTTACCTGAGGTCACTTCACAATGCCAGGTCAAGATGAAATGTCAAAATTTGGTTTCATGTAAATGTCTCTGACATCAGTTTTCAAAATGCTAAATCCAATACATATGATTCAGCCCAACACCCTCTACTTGCACTTCAAGTTCCAGGTTGGTATCAGGTTGCATACTACAGCTATGGCCTAAATGTTTGTACACATCCCCTAGATATAGCTTTCAGCATAATTTTTAGAAATATAGTCAATTCAAATACTGGAAACATTTTCAAATAAAATGAAATAAATTCTGGGCCATCCCATGTGATCTTGGTACCATGTGAAATCATTTAAGGCCAAAAGTTATAAGTTAACCTGATGAACATGCAACCATAACAGTTCCCCCAATTTCATGCCCCTGGTGCAGCCTATGCTAGCATCACACAAACAATGCAATATTTATCATTTTTATATTATGTATTTATTAAGCATAATATGACTGGTAAAATTAAAAGCATTTTGAAGTTAAAGTTTAATTCAGTTTTCAAAAAATACTCCTTTCATTCTCCACACACTGTTAACAGCTGATTTTCCCAATATTTTAAATATATGGAGCAATGGGAAAATTCCTATCAATTAGCTCTTGATACATGCCAATTGCATTAAAATCTGTCCAAAAAACAATGGAGTTATAACAAACCAAAAATACCCCCATTTCTTTAAATTTATTGCTCCCTGCAACCACACCTTTCCTAGATTTTGAGGCTTCCCTGATGAAAGCAATCATAAAGCAAACATATCAATTCCTTTTTTGTCTTTTTAAAAAGTTTAGTTCCATTATCATCTTGACTCCATATGTAAAAACATCTTATCTTAATATTTTAAAACTTCTTTTTTACAAAAATATAATCCCCACCATGACAAACCAATTGTCACATTGTAGTTGAATTGTATGGACAGTTCTTGAGAGCTCAGGAGGGTGTATAAGCCCCCCAATACAGCAATGTACCCTAGAGCTATGGGAAAGGAAATAGGGTTAAGACATTTTGTTCTCAATTTTTTGGAACAAGTCAAATCCTTTTTAACTCTTAAATGAACAAAAGGGGCCCTGTGCCACACACTCATCCAACTCCCCCACAATAATAATGCTTATTAAAGATCTTAATGACTTATCATAAACACACCTTACAACTTGATTGATCCACTACCCAATCCAAAATAGCAATATGCATTCCTGAGGCCTCAGTTGAGGTTGCAGCTGTACAAACAAATCTGCATGCACATCCTGTAAACAATATCTGTAATACTGCCATGTGTACATAAGAGGGACAAACACTACTTTGATTCTATTCTCATTTCTCTCATTCTGCTGTTATCAACTCCAGGTTGCAAAAGCAACATTCTAACCATGTTATATGCTCCACATGAGTCCACCATATTGTGGAACTGAAAAGTATGTGCATGACCAGATTTCCAGGAAAAAGATTACATTTTCCACAACATTTCATACTTTTAAGGGTTTCTTCACCACAGGGGAAGGACAAATTGTTATTTTTTATTTGCCACCCTAAAACCATATTTACCATACCTCCTTCCAAAGGCTTTAATCCTGAGCCCCTAAGCATCAGACCATGTATCAGTAATGCCATGAATTAATGCAAAGGCAAATTAAGCACATTTTATGCATAATGGCACCTATCCTTATGTATGTGCACTTAAGACGATTTCACAGATATCTCCTAACCTAAAGGGATTGTTGTTCTGGTACAATACATCATAACGACTAGCATGTGGTGAAAATTGCAAGCACATTGGGCAGCTTACAAGTTGCATACCAACAGGTTCTACACAGGATGACGTGAAATATTACCTTTGCAGCCCTGAGATCGATGAGTTATTCCCGTACAACCAATGCCATACGAACAACTTATCCACGTTACAGCACCGTGCGCCATAAGCATCACAGGTACGTACTAAACGTAAACGCCACTGTGCTACCATTTTACTGCCAAATTAGCATATGGCAGAGATTATTACTATCCATACTTTTTATTCAGCGGCTTGGATTCAAAGGTCTTGGATGCTATTGGATCAGCAGGGCAGATATCTACCAAACTGATACGGAAGTTAGATTGCGTTAAAAAAGATCAATGGTAAGAAATTGCCTTTTAAACAGGGGTGTTGGTTTGTATTTTTTAGAGAGGGCCCTGGCCCACCCAGTGTGTTGATTTGGGACTACCCTATTTTGGTTTGGGCCCACTCATTATTTTCTGCCGGTTTTAAAGGTATATTAGTAACAATAACGAAAAACGGCCGCAGTAGATAAGAGATACGTGGAAAGTGAAGAATAAAGCTTAAAACGATCTATCTATCTATATTTCTGTCTTCTATCTATATATACCTATATACATGGGGACAAATGCAATTCTTTATTCGATCAATAGTAACAAAGATACTTATAAATTTCCGTTGGTCAAACTAAAGTGGGCTAAATCCGTTGCAAGCTCCACATTTGGAGGGGGTGAGGTTAGGTCGTCGAGCCCTCGGCTCGCCCCCCCCCCCAATCATTTATAGAAATTGACTTATCTTATCCATTACTTTACAAATCCGTTTTCGTCCCACATTTGGTCACGGCGCCGCACCCAGCGAGCGCCGGGCAGCATGGCGGTTAAAGTTGCAAAGTTCTTCAAAATGTTGGTCCGGCTTCGGTTCCAGCCTCGGCATAGATCTACTGGGACACGCTTGGACACGGCATGGCCTGGTATGAACGCGGCTGGTCACTGCCCAATAGTTAGTCATCATGGAAACATACTGCAATAACTTTGGGTTTATAACAACTGGAACAGCTTTAAGCAGCCACCAAATGTATGCTGAGTGGTCAACTAGTACTGCTGTCACGAGTTTTGTTGTCACAGGTTCCACATTTCATTTCCATATTTTGCTTTCATTCCTTGGAGACACCGCATAGGCACGGCCTGCTTAAGCACAGGCCCCGCTCTAAGCACGCCATGCCTAAGTGAAGGCATGGTGCTGTACCTGCGGTTACTCAAAACTGCAACTCTAATGGAGGCTGTGTGACTCGGACAGTCTGACCATTCAACAGACACAGTATATATCCTTTTTATTTAACCCGGCACCGCCTGGCTTGTTTTTGTGCTCGCCACCGCTTGGGGGTTATCAAAAACGGTTTTCCCCTCCCTGTTATCTCGGGAACTAACCGTAGGATCTGAACCAGTCTACCTAAAGTCCATAGCCCTAAGTCATGCGATTCATAAAATGTGAGTCAGAAAGTACTATGTCCTGGCCATGTGGCTAATGACTTAACAGGTCATGTTAAATACATAACATGACGTCGGAAAAACCGGCACTGCTTCGTACATCATTTCATCAGCAATACTGGTCTTAGAACCTTCATCTGGGTAAGAAGCGAAAGGTCACGATTTTCTGCATCAGAAGCAAGCAAAATGTAAAGTGTCGGTTCAAGGTTAACCCAGGTCAGGTAAAATATTGGTCTTATTTTACATACTAACGATCGCTACTTACTTAATGGTAGACGTTTTGATCCACATGACAAAAAGGGCGGAACTGAAACTTTCTGATGATCGGTTTTGCATTACCTCCTTTTCAGCCAGTCAAGGTCAGTCAAGGTCAGGTCAGATAAGGTTGCGTTACTCCCCCTGACAAAGAGCCATTGTTGCTCGCTGGGATTCTTCACTGCGTCAAGTACAGAACTGACATGACATGAGATAATTAAATCTGCTTCATCTGCTCATGATCGGGTCAAGGTCAAGCCAGGCCAGGACAGATAGTCATTTTTCTTTTTCTGATTAGGAATAGTAATTTCTCTCTGCTGCTACCGAACGATCTTCCACAGACAATGTGGTATGTTGTATTTCATTTCGTTTTGACATCTATGTATGGCAACCTGACATAACTTCACGTTGTATCTGATGAACCTTACTAAGAGACGCATATAGATTTGTTTGTCTGGCTTGAACGATGGGGAAGGTCAGCAGTGACCACTTCTATCTCCCACAATGCAAATCCGTCCAACTGCCATCATGTATGTGACCTAGCATGACCTCTAATGTTGACGTGTCCCGGTTGTATATTCTTTTGGGGACCTCTGTAAAGCTAAGTAGTCTATGTACTGCATTCACCAGTACAATCAAAAAGAAGAAAACGAAGCATGTTCGACCGCCCGAAGAAACGAAAATATGCACTCCAGAGTTCACTTACGACATCATGTCCCCATGACCTGACCTAGCATGGAAGTGGTTTTGACTTCTGTGGTCTTTGTTGGTGAGCGGGGCCGCCCTGTCGTCGCCACGTGTGCCGACCCTGGATTCAGTCAGGGCCGTCCCCGCCATCATTTAGTTTTAGCCATCACAGTGTTATTTTAACATCGGGGCTGAGGAGCCGACCCCGGACGCAGATCGGGTTTCAGGCCGACATGTGCGGCGGCGTTCGGAGGCAGTCGGCGTCGGCGGCAGTCGGAAATAAAGCGTGGAGACGTTGGGACGCGTGCGTGAGCCTGGCGGGCGAAGGGTCGCGGATACGCAGCCAGACTAGGCGGATGTCCAATCATACCACAACTTCAAAATACGTAAAATTGATTGATGCACAGATACGGAAAGTTTGGTTGGCTGGCTCTAATGATTCAGAAGTTGTTTACGAAAAACTCGAGGGAGTGCCCTATTTGACACCCTAGGCGGTACCGTGTTTCCGAATCTTTCTCAAATGGACGGCGTTTGGATCAGAGTCCCTACTAAGCAGAGTTTGCTGTGCTGACCCTCACTCCGTCGCCTATATGAACTGAAACATGGAGTCATTTTGTCCCAGGTGCCGGACCAGGTAATGCTGAAGGATCTTTCACATGTCTGTTGAAGAAAAAAAATGTTTGTTGGTAGGACGATTCGCAAGGCTTAGTTTGTGACTCGTGCAGAACGAAATTAAGTTGCATCGTTTCTTTTGGGCAGTAGAAAATTGATCCCAAAAATGAGGACAGTACAGATAAGTATTAACTTCAATAATGTTTTATCACTCCAAGCACAAGGAATTTGTTGCATGAGGTCACGCATGTAAAGAAAATAAACAGCAACATTAAAGCGAGAGGCAACCTCAGAAGCTAGCTTCTTCTTCGCACTTCTTCAACTAGCTAGCTTCGCGGCTAACTTCCGCGGGGAACTTCATGCGTTAATTGTTGAAAGTAAAGTTTCTTGAAAATGCCTATGTTGTTCAGTTTTTATTGTACCTTCGTAATACGATGTGTAATAATTACGCTTACGAGGTGTAGTCATGCCTTACGGCGTGTAGTAATCTTGGCTCAGTTCTGGTGTTCTGGACTAAGAAGAAAAAACAACGTTAGAAGTACGAGAAAAACTAATACTTGTCATATACGTAATCGTGACGTCAAAAACCATACACGGTGCAAAACGTTCAACTTTAAAGGCCGGGTTTAAATCCCCTGAGCCCGGCAGCCGCGATTCCGTTGAGTAGGATTTAAAGACCACACACGACCGACTCAGTCTTCCGGTGCTCACGGCGTGCGTCAGCGACGGGGAACCAGGCCGATTTCAGCGGCAGCTAACGCCACAAAGGTGAGCGAAAGATTTAACACCGGTATTATTCCTCTCCCCATCATTTGCCCCACACAAAAAGGAATGTTTTCATTTTCTGAATATCGTCGAAGCCACGACACGGCCGCCTCCCCCCGTGGAGTGGGTGACCCTCTCTGTTTCGGGTCAAATAATGTTGCCTTCTTGTAAATATCGAACTCACGGTGCTCGCCATACACCGGGTATAAAACCAACATTTTACCACAGAGCCACGGGGACGGGCTCTGTGATATTGAATCGGTTTTGGCACTTCCTGCTGAAGTACATGTGGGACAAGCTGTAAGCAAAGACCTGCCGCATGTTCTGGATGTCGCTGCCGGAGATGCCTACCTGCTACGTAACCATCTCGCCAGAGCTGTTATGCCGCTCCCTCGTCTGAAGTCTCTTTGTCTGGTCTTAACCCTATTCCCGGCAGGGGGCTGAATCTGCCCCCTCGGGTTTTTTGCTTGCCAATTGCAGCCTTTTTAACGCAGCTTCACGAAGCTTGGTGACCTTTCCTAGCTATTCTTTCTACGTGCCGTGGCAAAATTTCAAAATTCCATTTTGCTCAGGGGCGGAGCCAGGCAACGTTTCTGGGAGGCACCTCAGGCCATTTTTAGCCATTTTGGGGGTAAAAGGAAAATGTGTGCCAAAAACAGCGTTTTTAAGATGGAACTTAAAACTTTACATGGATCTATAGCCAAATAGTTGGGCAATGTGCAGATGTAATTTTGTTTATCTGAGGTCACTTTACAAGGTCAGGTGAAGTTCAAAAGTCAAAATGTGGTTTTATTGCAATGATTTCGGCGCTGTTCTTTTAAATGCCAAACCCGAAATACGCATGACGTAGGAAGGTACCCTCTACTTGTGTACCAAGTTTCAGCTTGATATCAGGTCGGGTCACGGAGCTACGACCTAAAATGTCAGTGCGCGTACCATATATCGCAATAGCGATAAAATGAAATTTTTGAAATACAGTGAATTCAAATGATTGAAAACGTTTACAGATGATCTTAAATGCACACGAGATCATTCCAAGTGGCTCCAAGGTCACTGGAGGTCATTTAAGGTCAAAGGTCACAAGTTGATCTGAAGAACATGTGACGATGACAGTTGCCCCTTTTTCATGTCCCTGGCACCGCCTATGCTAACATTACACAAACATTGCAATGCGATTTGTACTTCCTTAGCATAACATGACTAGCAGAAGCCAAAAGTGTTTTTGCCTTTGTTGTTCATTCAGTTATTGGAAAACTAATCCTCCTATTTTTGAAACCCTGTGAACGACCATGAATTTCCTCAAAATTTCAGATGTATGTACCAATGGTAAAACTCCTATCATAATCTCTCGATTCATGCCAGTTTCATCGAAATCGATCCATAAACAACGGAGTTATAAGAAGTCTAAAAATACCCCTGATTTTGACATTTTTGCCCTGTATCCACATTTTTCAAAATTTTGAAAACTTCTTTTTTATCAAAATGTAGTTTACGTCATGGCCAATCAATTGTTGTTTATTGCGATGAAATTGGATGTGTAGTTCTCGAGATCTTAGGGGGGCTGAATCCGCCCCCCTCCTGCCGGGATTCGACCATACCGTCTAGCAGTCCGGGAATAGGGTTAAACAAGTAAAAGATACTGCTCCGCTCGTGTCACCCAGTCTTCCTAGGAGACAGCAATGGCATGTGCACGTACTCATATTCATATGTTTCGGCAATACGTTCTCATTTAAACGTGTCCTGCAGAAATCTTCTGCAGTCTCTGCGAATAAGCCTTTCGCATATTTTTGAAGTTGTCGATAACTTGATACATCTCAAAGTAACGTTTCGAGCACTTAACTCACGTTGAGACGGAGTGCACATAATGTTTCTAGCATGTTTTAGTATTCAAAATGAAATCTTTGTCGCACGCATAAACACTGGGATAGTCGCAAACGGAAAAGTTACGCTCGAGTTAAATCATGTTCTGGTGAAGACACTTGAGATCCATAAACACAATCTTCTATCCTTGAAAGTATAACAAACACAGAAAAAGAATCTCCCACTATACCGTTGTCCCAATTTGATAGCACAATTCTCATTCAGACGTCGAGATACCGTAATGACACCAATGTGATACATAGGACAAAGTCTGTAACTTTCGCTTGAACATGAAATTGATACAACACTTTGGTGCACTTCAGTTTTTCAGGTAGGCCAGATTTTTTCCTCAGAAGATTCGGCATCGTTGTGGTTTTGTTGCACATGGCCAGAGGGATTTCCTCGTCAATCATCTGTAAGTTCCGTATGTCCGGACAATGAAGTTTATCACCTTCTCATCAGTTTTGTACGAGAACGTCATCTGGCTTTTGTGAAAACGCCGAATGGCCGTTTTTGTTTTGTTTTGTCGTCTCTGTCGATGCCCTCTCGATGCGCCGTTTTTAAGGGTACATTCGCAGCGCGTGTAGAATATTCTATTCGGCGTGACGCCACGTAGAATCTTTCCCGGACGTGTTCGCAGCGTCCCGGTCATTTTTTTTTGCAATTTTGTTAGGTTGATGACAATAATTGCGCATGCGAGGCATCACTGTGCCTGTCAATAAGTGACACCGGGCAACGAGCATCGTGAATCAGCAGTGCATCGCTTACGAACCTGCTGTATTTCACGAGTTCGGATAGACAAAGAGCTCGAAGAACTCAAAGAGCTCGCACTGTTCAAATGCAGTTACTGGCTACTAGGTGAGGTAATATTATAATTTGTGCCCTCTTCGGTTCCTCTTTTTCCTGGCAGGTCCCTTCAGACATTGGCAACGTCACCAACACAATAACCAATTAACTCGTTAGTCACTGCTATTGCCTGATCCGCACGAAAATTTAATAGCCTTGGTCCGCTCGTATTCTGTCCATGCGCAGTAACCTTAGCAACTGAACGTTCACTGATAAATTTATGAATAAACCCGTTGCGCCATTTCTGTCTAACTTTGACCAAGTAACGAAAAAATATTCTGCCCGTCCGACAAAGATTCTACGTGACGTCACGTAAAATCTTCGTAGTCCGGCTCGCTGCAAACACCAAAAGGCGCATAATCCTCGGGGCATGACGTAATGGATGGCGTTCACCACATAGATTCTACGTCGTCCGAGTCGCTGCGAATACACCCTAAGTGTCATTTCGAAGTTTCCGTGGTGTTGCTCAGCTGGCCGACTACAGACGACTCACTTTCCAGCTCAGAAAAACGACACTTTTTACATACAAAGTTGATCATGCAATGATGTATTCATGGTCAGATATGTATAGTACAAACGGCTTTGGCACTTGCGTTCTTTGCAATACATAAGTAACGCATGTACACGAATATAGTAAGTGCCGTACGTGGGGTTTACATTCACAAGTCGGACGGGAAATCCTAATGAACCCGTAGTGTCATGTGTATCAGACATGCGGATGCAGATCTGGCTTTAATCACGTGAAAACGCCTTCGGTACAAGCAGTGTGAAAGCGAACACTTCTTCCCCTAAGTTTGATGACAAATGAGTATTGTGTCGAATACAATCACACGAATACACACGAAATCGAATACAATACAGCCCCAGAAGGCGCCCATACTGTCGCAAACGTTCTGTAAAGTGCATAATGCTGGCAGATTGGCAGCAGCTCCCGCTGTACCTGGACCCTGTACCACAAACCAAGTTCAGCGAGCCACTGCCACAGATAGTGGAGATAAATAAAAACCTCGCCAAAGAGGAAAAACGTGCATGGCTCTATGAGCTATGCTATGAGCTCTACCAGCTATGAGCCGTCCAGGACTCACGTACAACCTGCCACAAGATCAGAAACACGGTCCGTCGGTGAACCTCACAACTGAGAGGTGACAAAGACGAACTGCAAGCAGTCACAGACGGCCGCAGCGGAAAACCTGCGGCACCGCGAACCGCCGCGGGAGCACGGCCCAAAAAAATAATGGCAGGCAATTTTCCACTTTTCCTGAGGACGCCCGAATTGGCTACCGCGCGTGGTGGCAGCGGTGGGATGAAAATGGTGCAAGATGTGTTTCCGCGACCGCAAGCGCTGCAAAACGCGCCCTAACCTGAGCAACAAACTATTACGTCACCCACCATGCCTCGTGACCAGCGATAAATATTTGGTGTGTAAGTATGTTGGCCCATTGTACAAAAAAGATAACGCACGGGCTGCGCAAGTTCTACGTGACAACTGTGGCAGCTAAGGACACACTAGACAGATACCACGGTCACAGCCCAGTCACGACGAATTACATCGGTCGCGGGATCACGGGTCCCCACGTAAAGCATCGCGTACCCTGATCTGCCCGTGAAAGACATCCGATCACGTGGTACAAGCAGCCTCACGATCCCATGCGGTAGGTCAGACCCCGTGTTTTGGCACTCGACACAACCCACCTTGCGTCTACTGCGCGGTCAAGCCGCTCACAGCGACGCACCCGCTGCCGCCAGGAGTCGCTCTGACGCTCCCCAAACGCTCTGCAAACCTGTTACGCCTGGTCACAGGACACCGCTCGTACCTCACGCTGCTTTGTACCGGAAACTCGCGCCGACATGTCTCACAAACCCGCGTAGGAACTGGGGCCCACCACCGGCACGGCCGCGGCCGGCGCGCGCCTCCGACGTCTCGATGCGCGGGCCAGGCCGCGCTGACCCCTCGGGAGGTCCCTGAGACCGGGCCCCTCAGACCGGGTGGGCCGTCGAGCGGCGGCGCTGCAGCCGACGGCAGCGCAGGCAGCCGCCCGGCTCCGGGAAACAGAGGTAGTGGTAGCAGGCGCCGCAGCCGGCGCACTGGCGCACCTCGGGCAGCTCGAACGGGAACAGCACCTGGTGGTGGCGGCACGCCTCGCAGTGGAAGGCGCGGCCGCAGCACAGCTGGTGGCACAAACGGCACCACTGAGCGCGCAGCCGGGCGCAGAGCGCGCGCAACCGGCGGCAGCCGGCCAGCAGCGGGCAGCGCGGCCGGTGCCGCTGCTCCCCGCACGCCTCACAAAAGAAGCCGCGGCCGCGGCACAGCTGACGGCAGAGACGGTCACGTCTGGGTCAGGTCGGGTCACGTCGGGTCAGCGCCAGCGGCGGGCACCACTCGCCAGCGCCGGGCCAAACAGTCAAGCACTCCGAAGCATTAGCCAGCCACCGAACATATCAAGGCGCCTGTGTAACTGAACAGAAGCAATTAAGCCGCCGAAAATTAATTATGGGTTAAGTTCGAGCCAGCCACAAAACCCCCAAAAAACCTCGACTGAACAAAATAAAACGAAGTGACAAGAACAGGAAATGAGAAGACCTAACGATGTCATACAACACTACACCATACACATGCTTAGCCCATTTTATAGGAACTAAGGACAAGGGCGTCTGATGTGGGACTTGGACGAAGGCAAGGTTAGTATTCTAGGTCCTATGGAAACCAACTCAAAGCGTCGTAAGACAAATGACCCCAGTCATTCGGGTGCAGAAAAGGAGGGGGTTAGGGGAAAATAGGTCAAAAGTCCCACCATACACAAGATTATTTGACTGATAAATATTTCCATTTCTACACCGAAAACTTACATAATTATGTTCAATGCCTAATGCACATTATAAGGAATTTTCTACGTATATAAAACATAACGTTCCACCGCACCATATAATTTCTTCTCTCCGTCTGCCCCCCCCCCCGCAGTAGCCCAAAACTTGCTTTAATGAAACAATAAATAAATAATGATACTGAAATCATCGGAGGCTTGATCCGCCTCTAAGAAACAAACAAAAAAGTTACAGGCGTCCATTTCCAATTTATCCCTGGTTTTCGGTCCATCAGTGGGACAACGTTTTCAAATCAACCAGAATGGGTGAAAAATGGCCAAGATATTGATGCAACCGTAACCACCAAACGCGTAGTGCATCATAACCTCCTTCCCCTTCCCCCACCCATAACGGCGCCTAGTGTCCTCGTCTCGTGACCATAACAGTCCATATGTGCAGACCAAGTGAACTGAGGACAGACCTGACCATGAGGTCCAAGAGATCACGGACTGATTTCGACCTGCATAATCCTGGTGAATGGTTCGAGGCACCCGTGACGCCCACGGCTTTCGTCGGATTGACGGAGCCGTGAGTCATTGCCTCTTCGTCTCGACAAAGGTTTCGTTCCCGAACGGCCTGACGGGCAGGATGGCTAGCGTTTCGTTTCCAGCTTGTCCCTTGCGGTGTTATGGTCCAGTCATTCATTCGTTCGTTTTCGCTGGTGGCGGGCATTGCTAGATAATTCGTGTGTATGGTATTCCGCGCAGGCAGGATTTGATCATGTGCACGAATAGCCTGAGGCTAGGTTTCTGTGCGCCTGATCAGGCGCGGATCTGGGGGGGGGGGCGATGGGGAGAGCGTCCCCCCTCCGAGACCTGAGAAGGGGCCACTCTCGGACCGGCCCCGAAGGTGCCCCTCTCAAACTCAAAACTTACATAAGAAGACCCCTGATACAGCCTACCGACTACCGACTACCGACGGACTACCGAAGACGTTACAGGGGCCCATGACACTGCACAGGGGCCCTGAAATCGCCAAAAGGTCTTTTGTTATTGCCACAGGGCCCCTGAGACGGCCAAAATGTTCCTGAGAGGCGACAAGAAGGGCACCTTAGACAACAGGGAGTCCTGTGAGACGACCAGAAGGGCCCCTGAAACCAAGAAACCTCGGCACGTCCAGACAGCTCCTGAAGTGGCCAAAGGACCTAGAGAATTGCAAGAGGAGCCTCTGTCACGGCAGAGACTTATAGAGGGCCCTTGTTCCTGCCCGAGGGGCTTCTAAGACGGCAAAAATTCTCCAGGCACGACAGGAGGGCACACAAAATAGCTTAAGTGTCCCTAAGACTGCCAGATGGGTCCATGGCACTGCCAAAGGTGCCTCTCAAACTGCCAAAGGAGCGCCTGAGACTTCCCGAGGGGCAAGTGAAACGGTAAAAGGAGCCTGACACCACTAGAGGGCCCTGACACGACAGACGGCCCGAGACCACCAAAAACCTAGCAGGGCAGCAGAGCTCCTGGACCAGACACAGACACAACTTAACAAACAGAGGGGGTAACGCATCAACCCAAAATCCCGCCGTTGTTGTCATATTTCGGCCACTTTGTAGGGGAACAAAACGAAGAATTTTCTCAAATGAGGTGACGCGCTCGGATACTTTTCGGTTACACTATACGACGGAAAACACAAAATTACATCAAATATCTCAACACAGCAGATCAACGTGTACATGTGTCTTTACGGGTGCCCGTAAAGCATACAAACACGCTGTGGATGCCTCAAATGCCCACGGGTGTTCATATCCCTCCGACTTCCGTTGCTTTGACATTAAGACGAAAATGGTAGTGCAACCAAGAAAATATGTCCGCGGTTTTACTATCAGTCATAACAGACAATACCACGCGGCTGGTATAAGTCTTACTGATGCTTTAAACTGCAACCAGAAAATGGACTAAAAAAAACTTCCATAACCTCGGAAGTGACCAAAATGATAAACTTTCCAACAACGACGACATAAAGTGGGTGAATGAAATATGTAATCTATGTGTCGTAACGCGATTTGAGGATGCCATAGCTGTGAACCGGACTGACTCTGGCTTAGTACAGGTCCCATTATGTAACGATGCTTCAGAGACCGTACGTGAAGCAATTTGAACGGCCCAGACGAGGTCGACGGTAGGACAGGTTTTCAAATCGGAGATTCTATGTTTACATGAAGCGTTGGAGAGACGTGCAGCTCGTATAAACTGACGTTTGTACGGTACCCATCAGCGGACAATAAACGAATCGTGCAACAAAATGGCATATCTAATTAGACATGTCAACGAACGATAATTCTGAGGAAGCCAGGTCCTGACTGGTCAGTCCGACCCTACACCATCGATCCTTGAAGCGTTCAGCACAAAATATGCCCAACAATGAACCAAAGCATAAGTATGTTGAGCATCCAATCATGTTTCCAGATAATTCCAGCCTATGTCACGCACTTGTCCCGAAGACGGGCAATGATAATGATCTTGCAGTAGAATGGCTCCTTCCAAACAGTGGACTGCGAGGACCGGAGACCCGTTAGTATGGAAAGGTGAAGCATCCCCCGGCCCCGTCGCCGAGTTCGGCAGCCGTCGGAGACGACAGAGAGCGGCAGAGGCCGGAAGGAGACAGTCCCCTTTTGCTGCTGACAGCCCCATGCAGAAGCATGCTACGACCCGGGGCAGCCGCGACCCGATACCAGAGTCCCGCTCCCGAGCCGGCTGTTCGCCGCGTGTGCCGGCATGTGGCTCGCCTCCCGACCAGTCCACGAGAGGGTCTGCCTCTGTAACCCGCGCATGGTAGCGACGTCCTCCGTCAGCCGATCAGAGCTGGGTTTCGGGCGTGCGCGGTGTCACAGCCGGTCCTGGAGCGGGGCTCAGTTCATGTCGTGCGCGGTGTCACAGCCGGTCCTGGAGCGGGGCTGGCCTGGGCTGGAGAGTTCATGCGCTGTCGCGGCACCGGCCACACGCGGGCGGAGAGCCGGCGCCCGACGGCCAACATGCCGCGGCGACCGGCGGCAATACAGCCGTGCAGTCTGTCAGTCGGTACACTAGGGAGTGGGGGAACCTGCCGACCAGAGCACTGCAGCTACGGCGGACCCTGTCAAACAAGGCGCTACTGTTGCCGGTGACAATTCCCGGCACAACACTGCATCCAACAGGGTGGGCTGCCGCCACAGCAGGCGCTGGCGGCAGCTGTAAACCGTCGAACTAAAAACTACGGCTACGCTACGCACAGCGGCAGCGGCTGCACTACCGCTACGTCAACGACAGGTGGCCGCAAAGGTGCAGTCAAAAGCATTGCGTCTACCGATACCACCGCTGTCACTTAGCGGCAACGGAACGGCCTCTACAACCACCGGGAAATGGATGGTGGACACACAGGGGCGCTGTCACCGGCAAATGGCTCTGCCAAAGGCGGATAATATCCCTAATCTGATGGCATTCCACAGTTCAGCAAAGGCTTCAGAGACCTGCAGCTATTAACGGGCATGCCACGACTACGCATTAGGCTAAACTACCAGCTAAAACTACAACAGAAAAAGACACTGTGTCTTACATGGGCCCGTGGGACCTCACGAATGGCAACACGACGGTCATGCTCTAATCGGGCAGGTACGACACACTGCGGCAACAACATTCAGGACATCTTACACTGGCAAACCATGATCCCGCACATTCAGAGGACGACTTCACCAGTATCCAGAAGTACACCACCACACGCTGTATTTCTTACTGCTCGCCTACCCGCATGGCCGGCCAACCGGCTGAGAATTGCCCCGCGGCCAGTTACCCTGCCTGGCGACTCTGTAATTACAAAATGGCGTGCCGGCGGGCGGCGGAGGCCGGGCCTCACCTCGCAGAGCCGACAGTGCTCCAGGTACGAGGAGTACTTCTTCTGCAGGTCGTTGGTCAGCGTCCTGTTGCCGGCCTCCACCAGGTCCCGCAGCGAGTACAGGTCGATCTCCTCCATGATGTACTTGTCCGGAAGTGGGTGGGTGCGCAGAAGCCTGGCGACGGCGCGGACACGATGGCCGTCAAGGTGCAGACACGGCCGGAGGGACAACAGACCAGCGGTGCTTTCTCCGTTCAAGCAGCAGCGAGAAGATGCTTCTAACTTCTAGTTACAGTCCAAGCGCCTTGTCACACAGGGAAACGAAAGTATGATTTACTTCTTCATGAGCTGTGATCCGATTTCGCCTGAAGCACATTTTTTTTTATTTTCTTCATATGCAACTTAATCCAGTACAACATTCTCCGGTGTCCACGGAATAAGCAAACGTGACTGTTTCAGACTCTGGCAGCAGACATCCATAAAGGCGACTGAAAAGAGCTAGCGATGCCCTGACATGTTGTCCCAATTCGCTTTCGATGTGCACATCACAAATTCTCGCCACGATTGCAGGAACATTTTTAAACCAGCTGGTAAGTTAAGTGCCCGTCCCAGTCAACGCCCAGCCATCTGCGCCACACCCCGAATACCAGACGCGCCTTCACCCGAAAGCCACCCGACCAGAGAGCTCCCGACGCGGCGACGGCACTCACTGCTTGGCGAAGCGACAGGTGCCGACGTACTTCTGCGCCAGGCTGAGCCGCTTGCGCAGCACGCGGCACTGGTGCAGGTCCGAGTAGTTGAGCACCGCCGGGTTGATGGTATTGACGTGGAAGAGGGGGTCGCGCCAGATGGAGACCAGCAGCTGGTACGAGAACCGCGACACCGGATACCTGCGGCAGGGCGCGGGCTCAGCCGTGACCCACGGTGTGACCGACCATCTCGCCGCCTCGGACGCGTGAGAACGGCAACGCAGGACGCTCGGCACACCGTCGTTTTGTGAGAGCTATGTCTCACGACGTATCGGCTGGTGAGCCCGCGTGGAATTTTTACGCTGGATAGTCGCAGCCAACGGCGAAGTCGTCGTATGTGCGGTCAGCCAGAGAGGATTCTGAGTCCGTCCATCCAACACACCAATACGTCGAATGCATCACACATCACAGTTTCATTCATTCATTACATGACAGCGTCATGAGCAACTCGTCGCAACAGAAGTCAAAACTTCGCAGTCACTCGGGATTTTTCCGCGCCGCCCGCGTCCCTCCGGGCTCCGATCGGCCGCTCCCGGCGCCACTCACATGGTGTAGTCGTGCTTGTGGATGATGCGCGCCGGTATGTAAAACTGCTGGTTCTCGTGGCAACCAGGGCAAAAGTAGCGGCCCAGGTACTCGCACCAGCGGAACTTCTTGACCAGCGACGGCGACACCTGGAGGCCGCAGCCGGCGCAGCGGTGCGACTGGCGCGCCATGGCCGCCGACCGCCTGCCGGCAGGGGGAGGAGTCGGCACGGAGGTTCCTGTTGGGTGTCGATACGAAGGCCAGGAACGCCGCTGAACAGTCATACAAAGCAGAAGGTTTTAAGAGTTGGATAGAAGCCATATCTAAGGTCGATCCTTCTCATGCAACGCCACTGCGTTAATGCTGACAGTCAAACACGGCAGCAGTGGCGCCCTCCATAGTGCAACAACCGGCCGTCACGGGCCGGCAGGAGTGACCAACGATGGTACGGAAAAAAATAGCCAGGGGAAACATGTTTACGTTAAAACGGTCAAACGCCAGTGACACGTGCCCCCCCCCCCTTCTCCTCATCCTAATCAGATGTAAAAGTTTCTTCGCCCCTCGGTTCTGCGGTCTCCAGAGCCCCGCGACTTGGTCATCATGGTCAAAAAGTACAACGCCACTGCCACCACTGCCACGCCGTCGGCGACCGCTCCACCGCCGCCGGCGGAGGCGGACGTTCGAGCCGCGGCCCGGCCACTCACTTCCCCTGTTTGTGGATGGAGAAGATGATCTGGGCGCGCGGCGGCGCCCACTCGCTGGTGCCCCGCAACGCGATGCCGGGCGTTGTCTTGTGAGAGTCGGGCGGCGCGTCGTCCGGGTCGGGCCGGCTCGAGTCCACGCCGGGCATCGGCAGCAGCTGGTGCGCGCACGGCGGGGTCAGTGGCCGGCACGGGGTCCGGCGCCACGCGGCGCCGCGGTAGCCGACACGAAGTGGACATAGTGGATGTTTTGATCGGTAAGGCGTGGTTCGATGGTCCAACGCACAGCATCGGCCAACCACAGGGGAGGATTCCTCCACAGCGCAGTTCAAGTAAAACCAGCCGTTAGTGGCATACCCGGCGGAAGAAGCCTCCCTCCGCAGAGCGGTTCCATCCTTCTCACGGCAAACTGTGCTGTCTACCAGTCGCCAAGTACTCATCTCTACAAAACGTGAGCTCATGAAACATTACCCAGCCAAAACGTCGCACAATCCATCCTGTCAGCAGCGGGCGGGACGCGGCGGACACCGGACACCTCCGGCACCCGCGGCGGCAGACTCACACTCTGCGGGACCTGGTCCTCCCCGACCAGCCACACCAGGTCGGACGCCTTCGGCAGCTGCTTCTCGGGAAAGCGCGACAGCAGCGAGAGCGCGATGTTCTCAGCCGTCACGGAGACGGACCGGCGGCCGGCCGGCGCCGGCGGCGGAGGCGGCGGCGGCGGCGGCGCCGCGCACGACTGGCTGCTTGGGATCGCCACCGGCGCGGAGGGCGGCGGCGCGGGCCGGACCGCCGGCGCCGCCTCAGAGCCTAAGGAACGCACCGCACCCGTCCCTGTCACAAATCGCCGGGAAGGTGCCACGTGGAGACTTCGACTCGGAAAGATCGGTGACATGTTTGACGGTAAGCGAGCTCCGAGTGTGGCAGCAGTTGCGATGGCCAGCTGCCTGAACAATGACTTGGTGGGATTTGCAGAGAGTGACTCTATGGATACAGGAACGCACTGTTCGGCACGTTTCGCGTTTCACAGCGGAAGGCAATCCAGCGGCTTACTCACGACAAACCTTCTATCCGGAACTATACACACACGCCGCTTCTTCCTAATGAGCGTAAATCACACCAACTGCAGCCCCATGGACAAGAATTCACCGCACCACAACATGCAACTCGAAACATCGGATCAGTCCGCCCCAGTCACGGCTGGTGGGGGGGGGGGGACGTAGCGGACACGGCCTGTGTGGCTCACCTCCGTCGCCGGCGGCGGACTCTGACCGCTCGTCCAGCTGGTCCAGGTCGGAGAGGCCTGAGCAGGAGGACGGCGAGCCGCTGGCTGGGGGCAACACGGGCGCACGGCTGAGAGCGGCCGCCGCGCGGAGCCGCCGGAGGGCCCCTCCGGCAGATCTGTCAGGCGCCGACAGATCGCAGACAGAGCCCCGGCAGAACCAGGCGGCCACATCGCTCCATCGGCAGCCGTGTTTATCGCAGTTCGGAGTAAATTACGCCATCCCGGCAGAACAACGCTGCCATATTTCGTTGTAAGGAACAAGCCGAGGAATCTAATAAAGCTTTGCGCGAAAGAAGCAGGGCTGAATGTGACAATATGTCATCATGTGAATGCACTTGCTTGCACTGGACTAGGGAACCAGCGTTCTGAATTCAGACCTCACCCAGTTTATCTGTCTGATGCGGAGAACATTTCAGATGCAAAGATAAGCATGCTATCTTGTGAGGTCAATGAACGTGCAGAACGGAGAGGGACTTTGTTCAGCACCAAAAATGAAAACACAGCACAAACAAGGTTCCCAGTTAACCCTAATACAAAATCTAAGCTACACCGAGCCTTTTCGGTCCCAACACACACTCGTGCAGGCAGCTACGAAACAAGGGCAATGAACAATTTGACACATATAACCATGAAGGTTGTAGGACCACATTTTTTGCACCTGACTCGGACGAGGCGCCACCACAGGTTTCCTCTGTCTCATTGTAGATTCGACCCACAAAGCTTGCCGATGCCCTGCAATGCGCTGCATGGGACAAGAACACATTCGGCGCAGTCATTCCAAACAAAGACCTAGTACTTCTCAATATTGCTTTACACATCAGGATCTGTGAGCATGCAGACGCCCTCTACGGTTCGCCGGACCGCGCGCGGTCGACAGCCCCGCCTCAGGGACGATTCCACTCACTGTCGCTGATGAGGGGCTCCCTCTCCGCGCGCCGGTTGGCCAAACGTCGCCGCAGGTCGTGGATGTTCAGGTCCGGCTTCGGCACGCTCTCCCGCACCGCGCTGGACAGCATCCGCATCTGCGTCGGCCCGGACGGATCGGGTTAAAGTCCACTGCCGGGGGGGGGGGGGCGCAGCTGGCACGAACTGGTCATTGTAGCGACTGGCGTCGTTCGGCGTCGGAAGGCCGCCCAGACTGGTAATAAGCCAACGTAAACAAAACAGACAAGTGATGCTTTAGAGGAATTGCGCGTCAGCAGTGCTTACACCGCTACTAATGCGTCTGATCAGTAGAAATCACCGGCCCCGTTTCGACGCACGGCTGCTCCCGGCCCGCCGGCAGCCGGCCGCCGGCCCCGCGCGACCCTCAGGTGCCCGACGCACCTCGGAGCCGACCATTTCGAACGCGGCGATCAGCGACTCGGAGATGCGGAAGTGGGCGTTCTCGCGGTCCAGCTCGGCGATGTTGCGCTTGAAGTCGTGCGAACCGAGGAAGTCGGCCAGCGACTGGCCCTGGCGCGGCTTGGGGAAGTAGCCGTCCAGGCCGTAGACGAGCGAGTGGCCGCCGCCCGACTCCACGAAGCTTGGGTAGCTCACGCCGTGGCGGCAGGGGTAAGAGCGCGGGATGAAGCCCAGCTGCTCGTGCTCGGACGGCGACGGCAGCGCCTCCTCCGGCGGCTCCGTCGGCGGCCGCGAGGCGGGCCCAGCGCAGCGCACGGCCGCCGGCGACGGCGGCGGTGGCGGCCGCCCGCCGCCGGCGGCGGCGGCCACGGACAAGGCGGCGGCGGCCGCCGCGGCCGTCACCGAGGCGGGCACGTTCGCCGAGTGGGAGCGGCTGTGCGTGAGCCGCTTCGGCACGGCGCCGGAGACCGCCCTCGGAGTCGGCCTGCCGACGGCGTCGGGCGGACCGACCTCGCCGCGGGCGCCGGCGTCGCCACGCGGGGAAGTCCCCGCCGCTGCCGAGCCGGTCACCGGCTCCTGAGGCGCGGAGCCGTCCGGCGCCGGCGCCCGCGGGGCCGCCGCCGCCGGCGCCGCGCGCTCGGCCTGACCCGTGTGGCGGCGCCGGCGAGTCAGCCGCTCGCTGTGACGGCGCCGCCAGCGGCCAGTGGCGACCTCCTCGGTTGGCGTGTAGTCGATTTCAATGATGAGCGGCGCCAGCTGGGGCCGGTCCGGTGGCGCCGGCGGCTGGCCGGCGGCCGGCCGGCCCGGCGGCGGCCAGCTGAGGGAACGGCGCCGCGCCGCCGACCAGCCCGCCTCCGGCAGCAGAGAGTCTCCACTGTCCGCCACTGCAGTTGGAGGCTGGGCAGAATGGTGGCCTGGAGGTGGGGTGGCCCCCATCTTGATGAAGTCAGTCTCAGGTCTAAGGGGCTGCATGGCCCACCTGCTGAAGAAACACAAAGTAGTTAAGGTTATTGACAGGCCAGTTTCTGAATGCACTGCTCTAAATGCTTTGAAACTGTCATTAACACCAAAACAACACACTGAAAACAAGACTGCTACCCTAGTTGATATACACATTAGATATACCTGGAAAAGCACAGCTTATACCTTCAAGCCTCATTAATTATTTCCCATAACATTTGCATATAAAAATACAGGTGTGAAACCCATCTGTGACCTGACCTGCCAAAAAACAGGCTGAGAGAAATTCTGACCAGTGCCATGCTGCTAAAAGACAGAGGAGGAAATTGCTCCTTAGCCTGTGGGTAATTCACACCACACTATTACTTATTTGTCATATATGTATGGATATATATATACACATATATATATATATCATATATATATACATATATAACATATTTGGCAGTGCTTAGCAGAAAATGATAAACATGCATCTTTGAAATGAACATGCCTGGATGGGTTATCCTTCAGTCTGAATACAATACCAAAATACAACTACTTGAAGATGCACAAGTATATATTACAAAATATTGCAGTTAGCCATGGCCGAGGCACAATGATGCGAAGGCAAGGGCAGATGCACAAAAATGTGCATCACATGCAGTACATTTTCTAGCCAACAGGAGAATGGAGACCAAGGTGTTCTACAACCCATTCACTTACTGTCTTCCTTCGATGCCTGAGGCGATCTGCACCATATGATTCATTCCACAGAAAAACCCATTGTTTCAAAACTGAACGTTTCTTATTCTGAGATCACCAGTCTCCAAGCATTAAGTGGACACTGTCTCTTTGGCTAACCACGATCGACTATTGTCTAACATCAGCAGCAAAACGCAGGAGCACGTCCTCCGTATCTTGCCCGTGTCATGGCGCCTTCTGTTGTTGTCCGCGTTTGTTGCTCAAACGCCAATACTGCCTGAAGCGCGCAATATTTGTAGCATAAAATACAAGGAGTATGGAAAGTTGAAGCTTATGTTGCAAATGTTTATCGGCCATGCTCGCAATCTAAATGACTCCTTTTTCATTATTATTATTTTTCATCATGCGGACATTTTACCTCTCCATTTGATCTCCATACCTCGCTAGACCTATCGTCTTTGCACGGACTTTCTTTTGCTATCATCGTTGCTCTACCTTGATTGGTTCCTAGCGCTGTTGGGTTGGCTTGCATCATCTTGATAGTGCTTGTGATCCCCTTGATTAAAAGGTACTCAACACCTTGATTTCACTCTTCTGTCCTGTGCGAAAACCAAGTGGAAATACCTTACTGCTGTGTGGAACAAGTGCGATCCCTATGACAAGTGTAGTATTGGCGTGCATTTCCTGTTGATACAACCCTCTGGGTGGGTTATGTTCACTGGTTGTCCTAACTGTAATAATCTGTAGGCCATGTCGTCTTAGGAAGTTTCCAGGATGGAAAGGCATTGACAGGTTCAGACAGCAGGAAGTTATTGTCCAGTCATTCTATCCTTGCCTCAGCTGCTGATTTTTACCAGTTTGGTCATTTTATTTCCTGGTGAAGATAACTGCAGAATTATGCATTCATTTTCAAGTTAGCTTTCCAGAAGGCTATATTGCATGCACTTGCAGAATGGGCCATAGCCTCAGTGACAAACATTGTCTCCAGTATGCATTTATTGTAAATATACCAAGCTGTCAGGAAATGTTCAAATGAAAATGTAGTAAAACTACCCTTTGTCTGTTGTGCTCTGTACCTGTCCTTGCCTCAGCTGCTGATTTTCACCAGTTTGGGCATTTTATTTCCTTGTGAAGATAAGTGCAGAATTATGCATTCATTTTCAAAAGTCAACTTTCTGGAAGGTAGTATTGCATGCATTTGCAGAATAGGTCATAGCTTCAGTGACAAACAGTGTCTCCAGAGTATGCAATTGTGAATATACCAAGCTGTCAGGAAATGTTTAAATGAAAATGTAGTAAAGCTTCCCTCTGTCTGTTGTGTTCTGTATCATCTTTGCTTCTACACCTGCTTAAGCTGTTCTATAGAGTCAGAGTTTCTAGACATGTATGCTAAAATAGGAAAGGAATTCATGAAAGTCAGTCATCAAGACTGTGGCTGACAATCCTTGGGGGTGTTGGGGGTCTGAACCCTCCCAGCATTCAGGGATTTTAACATTAGGCATATGGCATGCACTGGAAAGAAGCAGTCCCAAATCCTATGTGGACCCCTGCCTCCCAATAATTTTTGGAAGTCTCTAGCCACTTTCCCATACCCCCATTTTAGGCTTCATGCATCTTCCTTAATGCCAGATGGCATAGAAGTAAGACAGCTAGTTGTATTTTTGATGTTTTGAATCAGTTATCCAAAGGTATAAAAGGTATGTTATGATTTTTAGGCAAAAAAAGCAGTGCAGGAGAGCCAGTTTGGCATTTGAATGAATGCTGAGGATTGCAGTACATGTTAATAGGCAAATTATGCATAATTAAAATCAACAAAGTATGATAAATCCTATCCTGCCAACTAAAAGTTTTCAGTTTTGCTTAATTGTAAGAAAAACCATCTCCTTTGCCACTCATGGTTGATGCTCTCATTTGCCTGGGGACAAACATGGTATGTTTCTTTGGCCCATATCCAAAGGGTTATGCTTTTTATTTGATAGCCACGGAAAAGGGCATGTTATGACATGCCTTTGTATGAAAGACTGGCATGTCCTCTCAACCACCTTCAGAAAAGGGTACATGCTTTGCTATGATGCTTTCTTGGGGCAAATACTGGAAGGAAACAGCCTGTTTCACACAGGGATGTTTTGTAAACAAAACAGGTTTGTACATCAACTTTTTTGGAACACTTTATATGAAATGTAACATCATTTCCTTTTGGAACAAAAGAAACTTGTCCAGTTTGATACATCATATGAAATCACACAGTAACAACAGAGAACAATCTGAGACACAGTAATTCATGTTCATCCACTTTCACCATCTGGTGGGTTATTGGACTGAATGGGAGTTTATCCTTTCTGATTCTTCCAGCAGACATTTCCAAAACAGTCAGCATTGATCAGTAATGTGCCAGAGCAGAATCTGGCACAGAATGCTGATTTTTCTGTTAGCACTCCATGCCATCTGCCTGTCGTCCATGGGCTCCAACAATGACGATGAACATGTTTTTATCAGATTGTACGCCTTGAGTGTTCTGGCCATAGGCTTTCTTGTCTCTGCAAAACGGATGCTCATTGCCCTCTGACAGCTCTGCAGATTTCCTTCACTGATGCCATCTTCAGCTATGGCATTGTGATGAGGCTCTGTGACCCACACTTTGATGTCTGTAGAGACTGCTAGAGTCACAAAGTCCTGGAAATCTTCCACGTTTGTCATTTTCTTCATTGCCTTGCTTATCAGCTGATGAGTGGCGTCGGCCGACATCGATTTTGTCCTCGTTCAAAGTAGTTTGTTGCTATGTTTTTTGTGCCTGAGTGCAGGTTGTTGACAGTTTTTAGGAGCCCTGAAAACAGGGTTCAACACTCGTTTTGTGCACTGCAGTTATTTGCAAACATCACCATCTTCACATCCCTGCATTGCTTGAGGAAAAGGCCATAGGCAGCAGTGACGTCCTCGGCCTGCCGACCCTTGATGCCTCGTGCCAAGCTGAACGAGCATGTTGGAGCCTCTTCTGCTCCCTTCCAGGGGCACCTTTTGACATGGGAATGCTGAATGTCCCATATACCTGGGCCTAAGAGTGAAAAAATACTCCTTGATGAGCAGTACAGGTAGGACCACAACATTCATCATGTTTGCACTAACAATTAGCCCTCCTCCTCCTGCCAATCAGTTTCTTTCAGTATACCACACGTGCCTCCACAGCTGTGTCCACATGTGCTCTGTGCTGTCCACACAGATGCATTCTTCCAAATGGTGTTTGCAGTCTGGTCAGAGTGTGGTGCTGATCAGTCAGGTGTTGTAGGTGAGCTTGGCAAACCAAACATTCTTCTCCACCAAGGGCTGTGAAACCAATATTTAGCTTGTCCACGTGCATCTCCAATGAGCATGTAATCCCTTCCTTTGTAAAGTCATGCATAAGATGTGTTGTCACGCCCGGTGGTAGGTACAGCCTTCGTGGTGCATGCTCATGCCGATGGTGAGGTGCCATGGGTTGGAATTTTGTTTTGCGTTCCTCAGTCCTGAAATGGTCCAGGCGGTTCAGAGGAGCAGGTGGTCAGACGGAGATGTCCCGAAGGACAGACAGCTGCTAGTGTATAGTACCATCGTTCTAGGGACCAAAATCAAGTGTGGCGATAAAGAAGCTTGTTCACACTTTTCGGCCTTTCCATCGACTGGGAGTGTCCAGGGATGCGTCCATTTGCTTTTGACATGCGTCTGGCTCCTGTTTTCGTTCCATCGCGCTGCTGGGAGTACAGTGTGAGATGTGACGTGAGGACGATACCATTACTTTGTTTATGTCGGGATCCAGCTGGTTGTGTGTTTTGTTGATGGCTTCGCGAAGCGTCTGTGGTACTCTGGCTCCACGACCCAGTCTGATCGATTGTTGTACGATGCTGGTGCAGAGAGCAGAGTGTGTCACGGATAGTATGTAGCGTATGCGTGTACTTGCTCTTTCAGACTTCGAGCCCGTCGTATTTTAGCAATCGCACTTTTGTTTTGAATTGACGCTTTCTGGTTACTGGGTCTCGTTTTGTTTGACATGTCGTTGCGTAGATTCACGGCCGTCCACAGACAAGCTAACAGCATCGCTGCTTTTCCTCTCATCTCCATCGATTGTCACTTGCAGTTATGCATCTTCATGTCATTCGGCAGGTACATTGCATCCGACACATTCAGTGAGCCACCTGCACTATAACTTAACGAAGCATTTGCAGAACTTTCCGCCAGCGGTTGCACGCGCTCAGCAGCACTGGCCAATAGGCATTCACCAGGCACTTCTTTGGAGTTGTAAGCCGTGAACGGCAGTTCGGCCGGTCGCTGGAGGCCTTCTGCGGCTGGATCTCCCGCAGACAGCTCAATCAGTTGCGGGGGCATTCTGCGGCTGGATCTCCCGCAGACAGCTCAATCAGTTGCGGGGGCATTCTGCGGCTGGATCTCCCGCAGACAGCTCAATCAGTTGCGGGGGCATTCTGCGGCTAGATCTCCCGCAGACAGCTCAATCAGTTGCGGGGGCATTCTGCGGCTGGATCTCCCGCAGACAGCTCAATCAGTTGCGGGGGCATTCTGCGGCTGGATCTCCCGCAGACAGCTCAATCAGTTGCGGGGGCATTCTGCGGCTAGATCTCCCGTAGACAGCTCAATCAGTTGCGGGGGCATTCTGCGGCTGGATCTCCCGTAGACAGCTCAATCAGTTGCGGGGGCATTCTGCGGCTGGATCTCCCGTAGACAGCTCAATCAGTTGCGGGGGCATTCTGCGGCTAGATCTCCCGTAGACAGCTCAATCAGTTGCGGGGGCATTCTGCGGCTGGATCTCCCGCAGACAGCTCAATCAGTTGCGGGGGCATTCTGCGGCTAGATCTCCCGTAGACAGCTCAATCAGTTGCGGGGGCATTCTGCGGCTGGATCTCCCGCAGACAGCTCAATCAGTTGCGGGGGCATTCTGCGGCTGGATCTCCCGTAGACAGCTCAATCAGTTGCGGGGGCATTCTGCGGCTGGATCTCCCGCAGACAGCTCAATCAGTTGCGGGGGCATTCTGCGGCTGGATCTCCCGTAGACAGCTCAATCAGTTGCGGGGGCATTCTGCGGCGGGATCTCCCGTAGACAGCTCAATCAGTTGCGGGGGCATTCTGCGGCTAGATCTCCCGTAGACAGCTCAATCAGTTGCGGGGGCATTCTGCGGCTAGATCTCCCGTAGACAGCTCAATCAGTTGCGGGGGCATTCTGCGGCTGGATCTCCCGTAGACAGCTCAATCAGTTGCGGGGGCATTCTGCGGCTGGATCTCCCGTAGACAGCTCAATCAGTTGCGGGGGCATTCTGCGGCTAGATCTCCCGTAGACAGCTCAATCAGTTGCGGGGGCATTCTGCGGCTAGATCTCCCGTAGACAGCTCAATCAGTTGCGGGGGCATTCTGCGGCTGGATCTCCCGCAGACAGCTCGGCCGGTTGCTGGAGGCCGTCTTCAGATGGGTCCCCTGTAGACAGCTCGGCCGTCGACTCATAGTCTCTTTCGCCATGGTTTTCTGTAAGAGAAAACGAAAGAAAGTGATAAGAAGCAGACTCGGCTGCCATTGTAGTTGGTGTTTATCATTGACTTATAAATGCTGTGTTTTTACCCGATGGATTTAAAGTGTTCATGTCCCGTATGATTCAGCATAAAATGAGCACCGCATCTTCTTTTCTGTGTGCTTGCATGCGCGTGCGCGTGCTGGTGCGTGTGCATGCGCGTATGCGTGTGCGTGTGTGTGTGTGTGTTTTTTTCGTATGAACAGTGGTGATCTCGTTGGATGTGTTACCTATCTGCATTGGTTAAGTGGCATTTTGCCAGAGGCTCGTCATCGTCATCACTTTCTCCCATTGTCATCCTTTTGTAACTCCTGTAGATGGAACGAAGCTCCAAAGACTAGCTTACTTAGCTACTTAGCTTACTTACTTAGCTAACTTTTATGGTTGCAGGCTTATATCATTCATAGCCATGTTCTATGAACGGAGCGGTATAAACGGAAGGATATTTTCATACGGCGTGCGGTTGCATAGTTTGCATATTTGCTTCCCATGGCATTGGTTTAGCCTGAGGCACCGTAATTTTCTGCCTGAGAAATATTCTGTGAAGTAGCATTTTTTTGTTTGTGAGTTTAAAATACTTTAATTTTGCGCATTTCCAGAGCCACTCGTAGCCTGCATCCACGGGGCTGTCAGGATTACAGGCTTGGGGACTGGTCTGATGAACCCAGTGCCATTCCCCTCGGCCTTTGTCATCCCAGTCTTATTTCACGTGGAGAACACCGCACCTCTTCGACACCCACGTCTTATTCATCTTCTGAGCATTGTGTGCAGGAAAAGTTGACACACCTCCACGAGGCTTAGCTCCGAACGAAACTCATCTTGCTCCCAAAGACACATATTTCACTGATGTTGGTATTTTCAGGACCTACCCACCGAACCTGCCCGATCCTACGCGGGAAGCGGGCTTTTTGAAATACGCGCGTCGCAATGTCATTGGTGCTCGCGTACATACCATGATGGGAGCCCCTGTTTTGAGGAAAATGAAGACAAAAAAGAGCATGTTTAACTGCATTTCTTAATGGTTCCATATTGCGATGGATGGAACGGGTATGTCATAACATAACCTTTTCATACATTTTTTGCCCGTTACAAAACGGATACGTTTTGATATACCCTTTTTGGTGTTTGGTCCACTGTAGGTTGTCGCCAACATACCCATTTTTGCAGCGACCATGTAACGTACACTCTTTTGCCTTTGGAGATGGATGTGACCTCCTCTACATACTTGCTTTAAAATGTATTTTTATATAGCTTAATAATTTGGGCCAAGATTAACCTTTCGTTTCCATCGGCAGATGAGAGTCTTCGTTACGAATCCAGTGATATAAAAATCATATTTTAGCCAAGAATTAAACTACCATTTTACCTTCGGGGAGCAGAAATTGTTCATCAGCCATCCTTGACACCTTCTTTGAAGACCCTCCTGGATGCAGAGAAGCTACAACGGAATGTAACAGCTAGCAACTATTGCCAGCTGTTATCATTTTTATATGTATTTTATAAATCAGCTTTTAGCAGCTGTGAATTCTGATACATAAGATTTTTTTACCCTTCATTCTGTAGGGTATGTGTGAGTGCCCATAGGAAGTATTGCCTTTCACATTTGTGCTGTTTCCCAGGTTGCCAATGGATGCAGCCACAAACACCCTGCATTGGCTGGCAGTAGATAATCCAATCGCCAAGGCAGCCTGGTCTGGTGCTTCACAGTTGGCAGGATATACATCTGATTGCATGGGACAGGTGCTTTACTTTGATAATATGCCCACTGATGTGTTACCAGGCCTTCCTATTCCTGGATGAAATTTGTAAACTGGCTTTTCCCTCATGATCTGCATGATCTGATAGTAAATACCTTCAAAGTTCTATCCATTATGATTCATTGCCAAATTACCCCTTTAACCCAAAGTGAGCCTGGTTTCTTTTCTAAAAACCTCAAAACCTCTTTCCTGCCTGGTGTTGATCCTTTCCCACTGCGCACCAAAATCAGGAGCCTTTGTGCATTTGAACCACTTCTCTGTTGCTTCCAAACTGTTAAGCTAGTTGTTGAAAATGGAATGTATCAGCTTTCTAGTGACTTTTACTGTGTTGATGTCTGCTTATGTAGAAAGCAATTGTATTTGAAATGTGTAAAGCAGAATATGTTTGATTTATGAGGTGTCTTTTTATTACAAGCCTTTTAATCATTTATGTCTATGATGTATGTGTTATGGTGTGTCATAGGATGTTAATTATTTTCCCTCAAAATCTTGCTCTTTGTGCAGTGTTTCCAACTTCCAAGCGACAAGCAGTCCTTATGCAAGCTCAAATGAAGGGTCTGAGTAATTTCTTTCCCTTGTGGAAATGTAAGGTAATTCAAAACAGTTTGCTGAATGCTTGTCTGCACCATACAAATTTTGTAAAGAATACATGGGCATGTAGTGATGCATGAATGCTTTCCATTGTGAATTCTGGGTTTAGAAAAAATGTAGCAGTCCTAATGGACTGTCCCAAGCATCAGCTGCTAAAAGCACCAAGAATGATTATTTTGTTTCCTGCAATGTGTAGTTGAAATCTGCCTTTTCTCCTTTGCATTGGTTAAGTTATTTAAAGTGCAGAACTGATTAATATGAGTCTCATCCTGGCAGCGTATGCCATCCTGCAATATGTCCGTCATTTTTGATATTTCTATATTTCCAGAGCAATTAAAAGCCATGCTGTATTAACATGTTTTGCTTTGTGTGCAAATAAAAACAAACAAACAAAACATAAAAACAATCATAGTGTGCAGTCAGAATCCCAGCAGCGGACCTGCTGCTTGTGATGTCGTTGCATTTGTCTGCCGGAGCGTCCCAGAGCCGTGGCTCGCCGGCTCGGACGTCTTGCGGCGTTCGCGCGGCGCCGGGCGGTCGACTGGAGCCCGGCTGGCTGTCCGGCAGGGTCGCCACGCGCCGCCGCCCGCCAGCATGCGCCCGCCCTCGCCGCCGGTGCGCTGGCTGCTCTCGTCGAGCGGCCGCAGCGCCGTCCAGCTGGCCGGCCTGTCCGGCGCCGCGGCCGTGGCGCTCGGGGCGTACGGCGCCCACAAGCTGCGCTCCGGCGAGACCAACCCGGAGCTCGTGCAGGTGAGCCGGACATGCTGGCCGACCCGGGCAGGGGGGCCGGTCGAGGGAGAGGCTGGGGGGAAACATGCTTCCAGTAGGGGGATTCAGGGCGTTGGACAGTCGCTGAAAGGAGTTCAGGATGGCCAGTGAAAGGGTGGAGACCGGGGAGTTGGGCAGGTTTGTGTCGCGAGCAAGGGCAAGGACTTTACCGTTGTCACAGAACACGGACAAGGACCATTCCTCGGAAAAGAGCCGATATTTATCAGTGACTGTCTTAGACTAATGATGGCTTAACCGCGGCCAGCAGGAATCATCGTCCCTGAGTGGTTCCTCAGAAATTAGGCTACTTTTTTGCAAAGTTGGTCCTAATGCTTTCGTTGCTTGATCCAAATGTTTGATCCAGATATGTTGGGATTTGAGTCCACGCTAAGCAGCGCTTGTTGCACGAAGTCTGATCGCACACCGGATCGCGCGATTCCAGGTTAACAGAAAAACTCTAGTGAAAGTTAAACGTGCCGACATGAACGACACGGCCGCGCGGTAGCCATTGTCCCCTCTGTAGGTCAGTTGTCAAATGACCTCCGGAAGAAGCAGCGAGCGCCGAGGTGACTCGAACACACCTTGCCAGGGCGCGCAGGGGCAACAGACGCTCTGCCGAATGAACTACCGACAGGACTGATGTGTATTGAGTAATGTTTTCGACCCCCTGAAGCAGAGATACCTTGTACAGCTCCAGTTCCCAAGGGACTGCTGTGTTACTCCATCACTGTCACCACCAGCCATCCCTAAGTGCGTCGTTCGCGCGTCCGCGATCGGACGTCTCATGCTCCCTTGTCGCCGGCAGGTGTTCGAGACGGCCAACCGATACCACATGCTGCACTCGCTGGCGCTGCTGGGCGCACCGCTCTGCCGCCGGCCGGGCCTGGTGGCCGCCCTGCTCTCGTCCGGCATGGTCGTCTTCAGCGGCACTTGCTACTACTACGCGCTCACCGGCGACAAGTCGGTCCGCAAGTTCACCCCATACGGCGGGATGCTGCTGATCTGCGGCTGGCTGGCCATGGCGCTCTGAGGCCGCGATGCGGCGCTCGGGTTGGGGGAGGGGGGGGGGAGGACGCTCGGGAGCCCGTTGACAGGCCGTCCGCCTGTACTAGGTGACCGGTGGGTAAGCCCGGGTCTTGGTTCGTTCACCGCCGACTTGGAGCTCAAAGCCGGCCGACCGTGCGGCCCTGGGTTTGTCGCGGCCGCGGCTGCAGGCCGCGCCGGCTGTAGAATGTTCCTCTGTGACTGCCGGCGGTACCGGCTACGACTCTGCTCCGGACGGGAGGCGGAGGTACCGCCCGGGGACGTGAGTCTGTGATCGCTGCGCGTCTGTGGCTTCTTGTGACGAGTGGTGTAGCTGTTGTCTGTACCAGTTGGTGAGGCGAGCAGTGAGGCTTCAGATGTGTGAATGGATCGTTCTTGTAATGCGACGTGACCTGGATGGTGCGCAGTGGGTTCGCTGCGCATTCTTGTCCAACATGCTAGTACTCAAGGCAACGTAGAAAGGGGAACCCAAAAGGAGAAATAAACTTGTGCTGTTATTCTCAGAGCTGCCTTTGTCTACTCGCCCTGGGTAGAAACACTCGTCGCACGTGGTCGTCGCCGCATTTTGTGTACGTGACAGTGGGCAAGAAATCCCATCCCTCACTTCGTCATGTCGGCAGCGGCAAGATCGGCCTGGCGAACGGACTGGGGGGGGGGGCGACCCTAGTCACGAGAGACTGAGGTCAGCCCGGCTGGGGGGCGACCCTAGTCACGAGAGACTGAGGTCAGCCCGGCGTCTCTCGCCCGGAGCCCGTCCCGGGCCCAGAAGACAGTCTCTCGTGACTAGGTCCCGGGTCCCAGAAGCCGTGTCAGAAGCCGTGTCCGGGGACGCAGGCACGGCCTCGGTGGAGACTTGTTTTCAGCATGCGAAGTTGTGACTATTGTGTGATATGGACTTTTCTTCATTTCGTGCTCGTCGGCTTGTAGGTACGGTTCTTTGTCGTTTTGTAACGTGCGCTTCGTTTTTTTTTTTGCACCTCGCGAACAAAGGTGGCTTTGCGCCCCACCGCAGGGTTCAGATCACAATTTCCATGAGCTGAGAGCAGTGGCGTAGTCAGGATTCGGTCCAGAAGAGGGCGAACTTGAATTTAGGCCCACCAGTGAACCTCAAATAAGGAAAATTTCCCAGATATTGCCCACCTTATTTTCAGGGACTCCTAAAGTAAAATGAGACCAGGTATTTACATCACCTAGAGATTTGCATAAAGATACAGTAAATGAAGGTTTGCACATTGTTATTTTCCCGCGGCCTGTGCCCGCGTGCGAAAATGTAACAGTTATAGAATGCTTGCGAGGCATGTGAGTAAACGTGGCTCGATTCCCGACGTTTGCGCGAGATATTGTTATCTGTATACGTTATTTGACTGTGGCCCTTTTCCCGTCTTTGGCCGGCTGAGCTTTCATCACCTGACCCCGAACTGGCATCAGTGGCAGATCGGAAGCCGAGGGCAGTCGGCCTCCCGATTCGCCTCCGTGCGCGCCCGCTTTCTTAACCCTTTTCCTTACCCGTCCACATTTTTCTCCTTTCTGTCGTTCTCCTGCGCTGCTGAGAGGCATTCGCTGAGGCGCTTCCTTGTTCCTTGCCTGCATATCTGTTCTGCGGCACGGTAGAAGCCGCCGTTATCCATGTGGTTGGATTATCACTGCACTGCGTCGTGTATACCTCACTAATTGTTCCGGGGAACCTCACTATCCTTAGGCCCCTGACTGTTCCAGAGCCCTGGCCATCCTTGGGCCTTTGCCGTCATAGGACCCTTGCCTGTCTTATGGCCTTTGGCCGTCCTATGCTCCTCACTGTATCAGGCTCATGACTATCCCAGCACCCCTGACCTTCCCTGGGCCCGACCATCCCCGGCCCTAGGCTGTCCCAGGGCCCTGGGACAACCTAGGGCCCTTGACCTTCCCAGGGCCACCAACTGCCTCGGGACTCAGAACTGTCCCCGGACCCCGGCGATACCGGGCCCGTGCCTTTCCCAAGGAACATCCTTAGGAACATCCCAGTGCCCCGGTTAGTCTCAGGATTTCTGGTTGTCTCGTTTTTTCGCAGAGTCTCGATTGCCGCGTAGTTCATTGACGTCTCGGGTCCCCGACCGTCACAGGATTCCTGGCATTTCGAGGGCCCTGGCTGTTTCATGCACATGACAGTCTCGGGGCCTCATACAATCTCAGGGCCCCTGACAGTTCCGTGGCCTTCGAAAATATCATGGTCTTTGACAGGGGTGTCGATTTGTATTCTTTTGCAGGGGCCCTGCCCCCAGCAATGTTGATTTGGGCCCACCCAGGGTTGGTTTGGGCCCATCCAATGTTATGTACCAGCTTTAAAGGGAAATGAGTAATAACGAAAAGAACGGCTGGAATAAATAAGAGATAGGCAGGCAGTAGAGAATACAGTATAAATCAATATATCTATCGTTTTATCTTCTCATATATGAGCATTATATATATATATATATATATATATATATATATATATATATATATATATATATCTGTACATATGGGGATAAATGCAATTTTTAATTTCATAAATGGTAACAAAAAACGTAAATTTCGGTTAGCCAAAATAAAGGGCACTAAATCCGTTGAGAAACCCACATTTGAGAGGAGATTAGGTTGTCGGACTCTCCGCTCGGCCCCTCCAATCATTTACAGAAATCAACATCCCTGGTCTGATCATCCCAGGACCCCTGAACATTTCACGGCCCTTGTTCCATGACTTCTGGACATTCCAGGGCCCCTGACCATCTCGGCGCCGCTGGCGGCCTCAAGGCCCCTGGTAGACCTCCAGGAGGGGGCGGTTCCCCCCACGGCCCGCCCTTTGGCTAAGCCACTGGTTAAGAGACTACGACAATAACAATAATGCTAATTAGCGAGGAATTAGACGCCACTACAGGATCACGATGAACTCTAAAACTTTTCCGGTAATTGGGATATGGTACCCTCTTTTTGTCGGGAATACGACGCAAATATTTCAATTCCTGGTGGACTTCCCTGCTGCTCTACCACGCGACACGACTACTGACTGACGCCCGACGGGACACAGGACTTGACTGACGGAGGCTTGAGCCCAAGAGGCTGTGCGTCCTAACCCACAACAAACAAACAAACAAACCACGCGACTGAAGGGGAGGCGCATGGGTATTGGTTGAGCAGGCTTCCCACTTCTCATAACTCTAAAAACCCACGTAGTTGCCAAGCCATATTGGTGCCAAAAGATGCGCAATTGAAAAATGGGTCAAATGCAGGTTTGTGCGCCTTATTAATGCCACAGCTTCTCCAAAATAACCTTTTGAAGTGGTCCAGTCACCGACCGCCTTCACAATCAGCACGATGGCAAAGCACGGGGCATCTCCGCGAAACAGATCAACGCCAACCCACAAGGGTCGACAGTTTGCGAATGTTTCGTGAAATATGACGTCACTGAAAGATTTACTAAAATGTAGCAATGTCGAAACACGAAATAAGGAATCTGGGGGTATTGAAACGGGACAGGTCGAGGTGGACTGGGACCGATCAAGGTCGGGCGCGAGTGCCTGGGAGAGAACAGGGACAGAGAAGGATAACCGGAATTGCACATGGATATGGAATCGGACCGGGATGGGATAGGGAGAGAGATCAGGACTGCATGGGGACGGGCATTGAAGGGTATTGAAACGAGATGGTGAAAAGACGCTGGAACAGGAAAGGGGCAAGTAAAGAGATGGTGGCGGTACGGGGACAGAGAGGGACGGAAAAGGGAGGGGAAACAAGAAGGTTTGGTAACTATGGAGAGGGATAGTAACGGGACAGGCACAGTGATAGGGTATTTCGTCAATGGAAAGTGGTGAAACACCCCAGCCAACGCCGGGTTATTGGCTACGTCCAATACCCCATCATTGCCCCTGTCCCGTTACTATCCCTCTCCATAGTTACCAAACCTTCTTGTTCCCCTCCCTTTTCCGTCCCTCTCTCTCCCCGTACCGCCACCATCTCTTTACTTGCCCCTTTCCTGTTCCAGCGTCTTTTCACCATCTCGTTTCAATACCCTTCAATGCCCGTCCCCATGCAGTCCTGATCTCTCTCCCTATCCCATCCCGGTCCGATTCCATATCCATGTGCAATTCCGGTTATCCTTCTCTGTCCCTGTTCTCTCCCAGGCACTCGCGCCCGACCTTGATCGGTCCCAGTCCACCTCGACCTGTCCCGTTTCAATACCCCCAGATTCCTTATTTCGAGTTTCGACATTGCTACATTTTAGTAAATCTTTCAGTGACGTCATATTTCACGAAACATTCGCAAACTGTCGACCCTTGTGGGTTGGCGTTGATCTGTTTCGCGGAGATGCCCCGTGCTTTGCCATCGTGCTGATTGTGAAGGCGGTCGGTGACTGGACCACTTCAAAAGGTTATTTTGGAGAAGCTGTGGCATTAATAAGGCACACAAGCCTGCATTTGACCCATTTTTCAATTGCGCATCTTTTGGCACCAATATGGCTTGGCAACTACGTGGGTTTTTAGAGTTATGAGAAGTGGAAAGCCTGCTCAACCATTACCGTGTCAGTTTTAATTACTTAGACCTTGTTTTTTAGGAAACATGGAAAGAAGAATATAAAAGGGAAGGATAAAATATGTTATGGTTTACTATGGGATGTAAAAATGTCATTGGTAGATGCATTCTGCAAATTATGATTCACTTGAATGGGATTTCACATCAGATCAGCAGAGCTGCTACAGGGGCATGAGCAAAATAATTGTGAGATGAGCAAGGAGCCACTAGGATTTCATAGGAATGGAACCTGTGTGGTGCCCAGCATGATGTAAAAGTGGTTAGGTGTATTTTTTAAGGGGCAAAGAATGTCATTTAGGTATTCTGACACATTTTAACTTAACTCTGAAGAAGTGCAGGTGATTGGTGTTGGCAGGCTTTTCCACAGTGTATTTGTCTTGGAGTTGACTTAGAATTTGTGTAGTGCAATTGACACTGTGTTGTCATTGACTGTTGGCAGTTAACTGGTAAAGGCACTTTGTTGAATTGTAAGCCAGACCAGACAAGAGCTTTTGCCTTGAATCAAAGGTGAGAGAAATCTGCAGTCAGCCACATGGCTGAAATCAACCACAGACACTTCCTGAGACTGGGCAGACAATAAACATTCTGACAGTTTATCATACAAAGTAGTGCAAAAATGTGGTCACTTGCATATTTTGGATGAAGCTTAACCCGCCCCAGCTGGTGCGTGGTTGACCATCGCCCTGATGTTTTTCTAGGGTTGCAAGAGAACAAACAAATGCATCACCACAAAACTTTGTGTGCCTTTTGTTTGATCATTTGTAAACCTTGTGTTGGTGTTTTGATCTCAGGTCAAGTCAGGTGCCTGACCTAGGTTGGGTCAAACAGAGCTATGTCCAAAGAAGTGTAGTGCCCAGTAACTGTTGGAAAATAAGATATCACAGTAATACTTTCAGGAATTAGATATCTTGATACATGCAACACATCTGCTGTCTCAGATTTTTTTGGAATTTTCTGGGTCACTGACCTAAGGTCAAACCCATTTTTAAGGCATGCCATTTTTTTGGAGATTGGTGGAGTTTTTCATAACATTTTTAGTGCTGAATGATGCAGACATCTAGTTACTGTCAGTGGGCAAAGTATCAATAACATCCAGCCCATTGACCTGAGGTCAGGTCACAAATAACTGTTGTGAACCAAAATATACCTGTCAAAATCAATGATAAATTACTCAGAATGGGTAGAATATGGCAGAACTGGCTTACATAAACAGAAGTAATACCAAGAACCTCAAAAAGTTTTAAAAGATTCCATGTTTTGGAAATAACCAAGCTCTCGTGAATAAAGTTGCACCAGTTGTATAGATCGGTAACTAATGAATTTTTCGAAAATTTAAGCATGAGAAACTATCTCAAAAACCACTTAGATCAATAAAATTGACATGGATAGGCTTATGTCGCGAAAATAAGGGAACGCTAAAATTAGTTCCCGTTGATTTTTTACTGGACACGGCCACGGCGCCCGCCAACAACCGGCGTGAAAATTACCGTGTCTTTAACTCAATGTTTCGGCGTATATATTGAACAAATTTGAGAAATTAGGCATGTATCGGCATCTGCAAACCTTTACCTGCACATTCGTGCCTTTACATATGCGTTATTAGTCACAGCCCTGGCGATAGGCCGTTTCTCGGTCTCATGCAGTCGGCTGTGAGAAGACATATAAAGGACGTAAATGGCTTACATGTTACCCAAAACTTGAAATGAGACCAGTTTTGAGCTCTACTTGTCACGGCTTTCCCAGCGGTTTGCTCATTTTTATCGTGCGACGAACCGTTTTTGAGTTAGAGGGGGCGGTCAACCGCCCCCCCCCCCAGTCGGGCGTGATCGCCATCGACCCACGGTCGAGCTCGGGTTAAATGTTTTGGTAGAGTTGAATTGACCAGGGTGGAACGTGGGATGTTTTCTTTAAAGTGTCGTCTGTGGCTCATGTATTGCAGTTCATCCAGATGAACTGCATTATGTTTATTATATTATGTTATTATGCATTATCCATGTTCACCTTCATGGCCTTTACAGGTATAGAAGCTATATGTTTAACATTACAAAACAGAGTATTCCTTACCATGAATTCATTTTGCCCACATTTTATCAAAGATTCTCAGAAGATTTATGGAACATCCATGAACAATTTCTAAGCTATACTTTTGTTAGCAGTTGCGTGCTCTGTGATTTACCTGTGGACCATTCTTGTAGCCTTGACCATTGGGAAAATGGAAGCACCAAGATCAGAGCAGGAAGAAGAAGATATCACAACACAGTACTTGCTGCAGCTGGCGTCAGACCTCCCTAGTGAAAATGCTGAAGACATCAGACAAGCATTGTAAGTAACTCAGTCAACTAAAAAGGTGCTAGCAAATTGAGTAGCAATGACTGAAAGTACGGGAAGACTGTGATTGCAGGCAAATCAAAATGTCACTCATCCTCTCTTTCAGAAGACAGTTCTGCCATCCTTTGGCATGCCTGATGCCATGATGATGCCATGCCTGCCATCCATGGCCATGTTCTGGGAGCATTCTGTCACCCCCTGCAGAAAATGGCTGTGGAGGGTATCTGAAAGCATTCCTCTACTCTTGCCTGTGATGGCATGTCAGTGCCAGAGGGTTCTTCTGAGCCGTGCTCTGCTGTGGCTGGCAGGGTGCGGTGCCGGCCGCGGCTGGACGGGCGGCCCGAGGCGCGCCGGCTGCTGGGCGCCCAGACGCTGTGCCCGCAGTGCAGCATGCCCTGGTGGTTCGGCCGGTACCGGGCCGAGCTGCGGCCGCGGCCGCACGCCACTAAGCCGCTGCGCCGGCTGATCAACAAGCGGCGCGCCGGCCGGCCGCTGGGCCGCCTGCAGACCCGCCTGCTGGATCGCTTCCTGGCCGCCCGCGACTGCGTGGTGAGTACCGCGGGGGCGGTTGGATGGCCGCCGCTCTTGGCCGGGCCAGCTGGCCGTTGGACGTGTTGGGTCCCAAACCCATAATCTAGGTGCATGCCCTGGTCTGTTGTGGTGTTTTGGTGTGTTACGGAATAAAGATTTGCGACTCCCGTGATGGAAATGACAAAGGGAAAATGAAGCATTATTATGTTCTTTGAACGGCAATGGAATCAAATGGTGCCCGAAAACACTGTGCTGCCTTCGCGAAGTTCATTTTCACAGTACTTCACTTCACTTAGGGTCCGTTGTCTATTTTCCTCGGTTTATTCCTCGTTAGTTCCCCTGCTAGTATGACAGGTTTGTAAATTGTTCCAGGCATCACTGTTCGAGGGGCCGGCCATTACGTTTGTCCGCGGCTCAGCTGGCCATTGGCCAACACTTTGTGATGCTGACTATCACACGGTCGTGTCGCATCCTTTATATGCCTTAACGGCACGTTTAAGTTTCGCCACAAAATTAGCCGTTATCTGGAATTCCGTTTTTGGAACCGCAACATCAGCCTGTCAAGCCACTTGGATCAGATTTATAGAAAATATGCTGAGCACATGGTGGTGGAATGGTGCGCAAATCGCAATACTATAGGGGTATTTCGAACACCATGCACTCTGCCTTGTGTCCTTTTCTTCCGGTGTCATGGCGTAGACGCCCTGCTCATGTTTGACCCTCGTTCCGCTACGTCCCCAGATACTCGAGTGCAAGATTTGCAGTCACGTGACAAGTTTGCCGATCCGGCCCCGATCGGGCCGCACGTCTGACCTGCCGCGGATCGACCAGTCCGCGGCCGAGCTGGCCGAGGCCACGCCGACCGGCAGCGGCCGGTGCCGCAGCGGCAAGAGTCGGGACCGGAGTGCCGGCCTTTTCATCCCAGCCTCGCTGAGGACGCCGGGAACGCCGTCCACCCCGGCGTCTGCCGGCGCCGTGACGACCGGACGGGCCGCGACGGCGGCCGCGGAGACGCCGTCCGTGCCTCCGATCTCCCCGCTGGTGGATGTGCCGGTATCCGGAGACGCCCCGGCCGCCACTCCGGCCACCATCCCGCTCAAGAACACCAGCCGCCGGCTGCCGGTGACGCTGCCCCGGGCGGGCCGTGGACGTGGCCGCGCCGACGCCCCTCCCGCTGCAGCCACGCCCGCCAGCAGCCGCCAGAAGCAGCAGCGGCTGCGGAAGATCCTGTCGCAGGCGGCCAAAAGCACGTCGGCCACGGGGCTGATGGCGTTTCTGTCCGAGGTTTGATCTGTCGGTGTCGTTGAAATGCGTGAAATGCTGCTGCGTAGATCCCGATCTTTTCGCATTGTGTAGGCATGCATGGTCTCTTGTGCTTGGAACGGTGGGATCGTGATTTGATGTTGATAAACCATTTGTAAATTAGAATTACATCGAATACAAAATCATGCAGGGTTTGCTGTTCTTGTTTTTCCTCGATGTAGGAAGTTATGTGTAGCAACCAGTAGGGCGAGCTGGAATATATTCTACGAAGAAATCATCCGAGGACAAGTTTACGTGCTCCGTAGTCGGAATGCTCTGCCAGAAATGTAGGATCACAAAATCAATCGGCGGGGCGGCTGAGCCCTGAGACGATCAACTTGGGATACTCCGAAATGCTGGTTTCTCCCTGGATTTGGTTCATTTTGTTTTTTTGTTTTTTTTTTGAAGAGTCGGGGGGGCTGGCTGCCAGGTTCGGGAGACCGAACTGCAAGCTTGGGGCTGGCCCCCCAACTGTATGGAGTCCTACACCCCTGTGCTCTGCAATGATTTTAGCATGGATGATGTGCATACTCGGTTTTTCATGGGTAAGAACGGCTGTGACGTCAAATAATCGAGCCGTTTACAACTGCGCCGTATTGGTCACTGTCAGATAAATACATGGAGTGAACACTACCAATATTGCCGCCGTGCTGCGATATCGCATTGCAAGTACCAGTACAACACAACAGGGTATGAAAGGCCAAAACCGAACCTGCGGACTTCCTGCTTGTACTACTGTGTATTCATGTGTCTGTTCGACAATTCAACACTGACGTTGTGTTGTCGTTTACAAAGCTCTACTTTGCGGTGCACCGGCTGTGGCACAATTTGCCTTTGGTGTTTGTATTTGTATTTGTATTTGTGTTATACATCGTAGGGACATGGACAGTGATAAAACAAGCTGTAGGTGGGTTTGTGCATTTTAGATGTACTTTGTGCCTTCATCATTTTGCCCCATGAAGTTTGCACATTACAGTTATAAACTTAGGCATTGCTTGAATTCATTGTACTTAAAAGTTCTGTCTTCCCATTTATTTTGTTTTGAAATCTTTGAATTTGAATTGAGTGAAAATTTTTGATTGTGGGAATCAGTTTTTGTGCTTTGTGTACATTCTGACATTTGAGACTTGCATTCTCTAAAAATATGCTCTTTGGAAATGGGATTTCATTACATGGACTGTTACCAGAAAGTGGAACTAGGTATACTGCAAGGTGAACACTCATATCATTGTGGTGGGTTCTTGCAAGCATACATTTAATATTTTATTTAATTTAATTTAGTTGCTAGTTCAGCTGGGAGCTGCCATGAATGAATATGTTGTAAAAGCATCTTTTGTGGCTCCTGATATTGCCATTTTACTTTTGGGTTTGAGAATGTTCTGATTTGTAGGTTAGGTGTCAATGATTCATTTCCTCTGTCTGGCAGCCAAATCAGATGGCCAGCTTTTAAAATACCTGGGAAGACAGTTGAGCCCTCTGGCAAGATTTAGTTTGTAAAAGGTAATGGCACAGGGCTAGCCAGATGGTACTACATATCTGGTACACTGCTTGAAATGACATTGTCACCATTATCTTTTCTGGCAATTATTTCAATTATCATACAGCCAGCAGTCAGTAATGGCAAGCAGTGGTGAGACCAGCACTGGAGGAGGAGGCAGCACTCAGTCCTCCCAAGCAGGGCCCCGACTGACCTTGGCCCAGCGGGTGGAGGTGATCCAGCAGAGGAAGCAGCAGGCCTCTGCCCTGCCCAGGGCCAAGAAGTTGGAGAAACTGGCTGGGTACTCTGCCTGCAGAGTAAGACTTCTTTTTCACAGCTGTTTTGCCTCACTGAATGTACTGAACTTTGGTTGGACTTAAGCTGTTGGATCTCATTGTTAATTGTGAAGACATTGCAGTTGGTTCATTTGAAATGCTCACTGTGTAAGTATTTCATGCATTTTTCATCAATAGTGGAATGTGTTCACAGTTGTAACCAGTTCTGTGTATTCAGCCCACAGATGGCTCTGACTGCAGCTGTAATGGATTCAAGAGTGCCTCAGGACACCAGCAACTGGCCAGAGATAGCCTGGATACCCCATTGCAGCCTTCAGTACCCTGTCGCTCCTGCGCTCACACACTTGGTACTGCTGCTGAACCTCAGATAGATAACAACATTTGTATGATCTGTTTTGCAGTTTTATGCCTATATATGCAATCCTTGAGATTAACATATTTGATAGTTTTAAAATTGATGCTTTCTTCCCACATTTTCTTTAATACAATGTTTCTTATGTTCCATTATATTACAGTTATAATTGCAAGAGGGCTATTGGCAATTTCCATTTATCATGCAAACTAATGTAATGTCTGTAATGTAATGCCTGTACCATAATGGCTGGCTTTTGCCTAATTGGTACTGTTAATTCTTTTGAGAACCACTGTGAACCATTCAGTAGAGTGTTGGTGACTTTTCATTCAGTCATCATTGAATCAGAATGGCATTATTTCACAGTGGAAACACACCATGAATCAACACTGGAACTTATTTCCAGCTCAATGAATCAAGTGGTAAATCAGTTTACTTCAAGGTAAATCAAGCACAAACCCACTAATCATTATGCTATACTTTCAGGCACCCACATATCAGAGCTTGAGAGAAAAGGAGAAGAGCAGTTGAACCAACTCCTGAGCATGTGTCTCGATGTAGAAAGTCTGTTCTTTTTGGTTCAGAAAGAAGAGGACACAGACACCAAACATGTGCACTTCTACCTGTTTAAGGTATCTGTGATAATGGTTTTGTACCAACCAACTCTTATGATTGAGAAATATTGGGTGTAACAAGTGTCTTGGTCAAATATTTCCCTGTTTGTATACCTGTTTCATTATTGGTTGAAGTGTTGTAAATGTTTTGGTGTATCTTGCATTTACATTTAGTATGCCTTCTGCCAGTCTTTAGGAATTTGAAGATAGGAATGGCATTTTACATTGTTTCATGGCATGTTGGGAATGTTGCTTATTCCATCACTGAATAAACAACTGGAAAAAACAGTGAAGTTACATCAAAACATCCTTGCCTTAGATGCAGAAGTCAGAACTGTAGTCCATGTGTAGCAGACAAATGTTTTGATTACTGGGACCCATTGTCTGTCTGTCCTGCTGATGTCACAGATGTGGGCCATTCAGAGTGGTCTCTTGGTGCCAGTGTTGACGTCACACGTACGAGCCGCCTGGGATAGTCTCGGCGCTGATATTACCATCGCAAGTGTGGGCCAGGCAGTATAGTCTCTCAGTGCCCGTGTTGAGAGGCGTGGCTGCGACCCATCCTAACTCGTCGGCCGTGCTCGCCGCCAGCTGCTGCGGAAGAGCATCCTGCAGATGACGGAGCCGGTGATCGAGGGCCCGCTCGGCCGGCCGCCCTTCGAGACGCCCACCATCGCCAAGGCCGTCTCCAACTTCGTGTTGGCCAAGTTCAGCAGCAGCGCGAAGGTGAGCGGCCAATGACCAATGACCAATGACCGAATGACCGGGCCAATCTGTCGCCGAGGGTCACTGCCAAAATCGTGATGTGGTGGCTGGACCGCAGAACTCAGCACGCGGCAAAGAGTGAAAGCATTGTTTTGGTCAGCATGTATAAAACTGGTTAATTGTAAGATGAATCTTTAAACTTTACCAAGAAAGCTAGTAACAAAAATAAGTAATTGCATGCCATTGAAATGCTGTGAATGTTCTTCATGTAATGTACATTGCTCTTGCTTCTATTGAAAGGCCGTGTAATTTTTGTCTTTGATTCCATTCCGTACGTGATTGGATTCGAAGACACGTATTTCGGTTCATGTGCTTCATGATACAACTGCTGTCGTCGAGGGATGCCACCTGAAGTGCGTAGGCTTGCATTGTTAGCTTTCTACTGAGTGCTGTTGTGCGGTCCACAGACTTGGTTTTTTGTGACGCCACGGCTTGGCGTCTGTTCGTGACCGACAGGAGCAGCAGCTGAACCTGGACCTGGCCAAAGCTTTCTTACATTACCTGAACCACTGGCGCTGGGAAACGCCCAGCTCGCACACGGGGGCCAACCTGAAGGAGAACACGCTCTACAAGGTCCACTTCACCAGGTCCGTGGCGTGTACGGTCTCCGGGTGTTGCTGACCGACCACTCGATTACGTGCTGGACTGCAGAATGTAGGCCATGGTCGGTCGGGCGAAACGGCAACAGACACAGCGACCTGACGTAAAACAGGGTCGGCGGCGACGCCGCGGCCTGACAGAAATTATCGCGTTCGTACGCCGCCGCCTCGATTCCTGTGAAGCGCCCTTATCATGCGCCGACACTGCCGGCGGCGGCGAGCGCGCGCGTCTGCCACGGCATCCGGCCGCCTGCCGACAGGTGGATGTGCTACTGCCACGTGCCGACCATCTGCCGACAGGTGGATGTGCTACTGCCACGTGCCGACCATCTGCCGACAGGTGGATGTGCTACTGCCACGTGCCGACCATCTGCCGACAGGTGGATGTGCTACTGCCACGTGCCGACCATCTGCCGACAGGTGGATGTGCTACTGCCACGTGCCGACCATCTGCCGACAGGTGGATGTGCTACTGCCACGTGCCGACCATCTGCCGACAGGTGGATGTGCTACTGCCACGTGCCGACCATCTGCCGACAGGTGGATGTGCTACTGCCACGTGCCGACCATCTGCCGACAGGTGGATGTGCTACTGCCACGTGCCGACCATCTGCCGACAGGTGGATGTGCTACTGCCACGTGCCGACCATCTGCCGACAGGTGGATGTGCTACTGCCACGTGCCGACCATCTGCCGACAGGTGGATGTGCTACTGCCACGTGCCGACCATCTGCCGACAGGTGGATGTGCTACTGCCACGTGCCGACCATCTGCCGACAGGTGGATGTGCTACTGCCACGTGCCGACCATCTGCCGACAGGTGGATGTGCTACTGCCACGTGCCGACCATCTGCCGACAGGTGGATGTGCTACTGCCACGTGCCGACCATCTGCCGACAGGTGGATGTGCTACTGCCACGTGCCGACCATCTGCCGACAGGTGGATGTGCTACTGCCACGTGCCGACCATCTGCCGACAGGTGGATGTGCTACTGCCACGTGCCGACCATCTGCCGACAGGTGGATGTGCTACTGCCACGTGCCGACCATCTGCCGACAGGTGGATGTGCTACTGCCACGTGCCGACCATCTGCCGACAGGTGGATGTGCTACTGCCACGTGCCGACCATCTGCCGACAGGTGGATGTGCTACTGCCACGTGCCGACCATCTGCCGACAGGTGGATGTGCTACTGCCACGTGCCGACCATCTGCCGACAGGTGGATGTGCTACTGCCACGTGCCGACCATCTGCCGACAGGTGGATGTGCTACTGCCACGTGCCGACCATCTGCCGACAGGTGGATGTGCTACTGCCACGTGCCGACCATCTGCCGACAGGTGGATGTGCTACTGCCACGTGCCGACCATCTGCACCTCGATGACGCACTGGGACCCGGCGGCTGTTTTCGGCCGCTCGGTGCTGCGCCTGCTGCTGCGCACGGTCAGCGCCCGCCTCCTGCAGAAGATCGACATGGACAAGGAGAAGATGGCCAAGGACAAGCGGCTGCTCATCCTGGCGCACATGCCCAGGTCGGTCGGGGGTCAGGCGGCGATGCGCGGTGTGGTCCGTGACGGATGGCAAGCATTTGAAGACTGCCAAGCGAGGGTTTTGGAACTGGTGTTACTGAGAGGCTTGATTTGCTTGGGAATGTGCAGTGAGGGAAGCATTTGTCACGCATGTTGTTTTGCGCTTTCGAACTGTCGTTCTCGTCATGCCCGTAGGGTGATCCTGTAATTGGACTCAACCACATTTCGTCCTGCACCGCCATTGTGCTTGTTGTGCTCATGAGGCATTACCATTCGCTTAAGTACGAATGATCACGTCGATTATCCTGTTGCAGATTCCTGTCGCTACTGGAAGAAGAGGTGTATGGAAATTGTACAAATATATTTGACGTGGACTTCAAACCACCTCCACAGAAAGCTGCTGGTTAGTGCGGATGCCGACACACAGTGGCGTTTCTTGTTTCTCATGGTGGCGTGCTGAGTTGCACAGCAATAGTTAAGATCTGAATATGCTGTTCTGAAACAGCTGGCGCCTCTCTGTCCATCCTTTTCATTCTGCCTCGGTGCTCTGTTGACGGAAAAAAACGCCCACACGTGAACCAGTCCCAAGCCATGGCCGTGGCGGATTGGTGGATGTGGTCAGTAAGAAGTCTGTCCTGCAGTATGCCGACATCTAACGACATAGCTGGGGCAGAATATGCTGCGCACTGTCGCGCTGTGGCTTCCCTGTGGTGTGCATCTGAACCCCGTGCGTTCGCCAGAAGAGCCCATCCATTTTTTTCGTCCGTCCGACGGGGCTTGTCCATCTGATCTTTTGATGTTCTGAAATGGTTTGTTGGTTGTTGGTTACAAGGCGGAGCCTCTTAGGTCCAAACGTGCCTGTTGAGAGTCAAGGCTTGTGTCGCGTGAGGTGTCAGTCAGTTCTGATGGACTGAAATGGCCCTCTAAATTGCCATCAACAATCAGTTGGTCTGACGCACTACAATCGGTATCAAATAGCTCGCTGCTGGTTTGATATGGGAGTAATCCACCAGCTGTTGGTCCAGAGATTTCGCCCACAGTGTTAAAAAAAGCCTGGCGACTTGAGACAAAAAATAATCGTAAGGAATGCCTCACTGAGATTTTTCGAATGAGCATGAGATGGAATTTAGTGCTGTTCACCAAAGCAGTTTGCATTAATTTTCTAAAATAATGAACAGATTGAGCTGGTATTGGTGTGCTTCCTTAACCCGTCCTCGACTGGGGGGGGGGCAGTTGACTGCCCCCCTGAGGTTTTCCTGGGATTGCGAGAGAACCAACAAACACAGAGTCACGAAACTCTGCGTACCTTTTGCTCCATCAGTTTTACGTCTCGTGGCAAAATTTTGACTTCAGGTCATGTCGGGTACCTGACCTAGGTCAGGTCAAACAGACCTATGTCAAGAAAAGTTTGGCGCCCTCTAACTTTTCCGCAAAACAAGATATCGCAGTAATACTTTCAGGGATTAGTGATCGTGATAGATGCAACAAATCTGCTATCTCGGATTTTTCGGAATTTTCCGGGTCATTGACCTAAGGTCAAGCCCATTTTTAAGGCATATCTCCGTTTTTTCGGAAATCGACGGAATATTTCATAACATTTTTAGTGTGGAGTGAAGCAGACGTCTAGTTAACGTCATTGGACAAAGTATGAGTGACTTCCAGCCATTGACCTGAGGTCAGGTCACGAATAACTGTAGTGGGCCAAAATGTACCACCGTCAAAATCGACGATGAATTACTCAGAAAGGGTAGAAAATGGCAGAAATAGCTTGCACAGACGTAATTAATACCAGGAACCTCAAAAAGTTTGGAAAAGTAGCATGTTTTGGAAATAAACAGGCTCTCGCGAATAAAGCTCCGCCAACTTTGTAGATTGGCAACTAATCAATTTTTCCAAAATTTAGGCATGAGAAACCATCACAAGAACCACAAAAATCAATGAAATTGACATAGATCGTCTTTTTTCGCGAAAATTAAGAAACGCTAAAATTAGTTCCCGTCAATTTGGTACCGCATACGGTAGCGGCGCACACTGACGGCTGACGGGAGAATTACGGTGTCTTTAACTAACGTTTCGGCGTATATATTGAACAAATCTGAGGAAATTAGACGTGTATCGGCATCCGCGGACATTTACTTGTGCGCTGGTGCCTTTACCTATGCGTTATTAGTCACAGCCCTTGAGATTCAGGCCATTTCTCGGTCTCATGCAGTCGGCTATGAGAAAACATATATAGGGCGTAAATTGCGTACATATTATCTAAAACTAAAAATGAGACCAGTTTCGAGCTCTGCTCGTCACAGGCTTTCCAACGGTATGCTTATTTTTATCGTGCGACCAACCGTTTGTGAGTTAGAGGGGGGGGACAGTCAACTGCCCCCCCCCCCAGTCGCCGATGTTCGGGACGGACAGACGGTCGTGCGCGGGTTAAGAATTACGATCATCATTTTCATAGGAAACTGGTAGGAATAACCAAATAAAAAAAAACGTGTAAAATCGAGCACTACAGGCGAGGCAGTAGTGCCTTATGTGCCTCACCAAAAGAACCGCCACTGCCATGTCTCTCCGTACACTGGCAGAGCTTTTTCAGACTCTGCTGTGTCTCTCTGACCGTTTTCCCCCGCCGGCAGAGCCCCGTCAGACTCTGCCGCGCCCCCCTGACCTGCCGCCGCCGGCAGAGTCGCGGCCGGAGCCGTCGGCGGGCCCGTCGGAAGCAGCGGCGGCGGCAGAGGAGCCGGCCGGCCGCCGGCGGCCAGAGAAGCGCACCTCTGACGACGAGGAACGGCCGGCCAAGCGGCCGCGCCCGGACGAGGACGTCGACCCGGCGCAGGTCCGCCAGATCCTGGAGAGCATCGAGGACCCGCAGCGGCTGGCCGGCCAGGAGGTGAGCGGCCGGCGCGGCCGGCGACGGCCGGAGGCGACCATAGGCGGCGACGCCGGACGTTTGCGGCCACCGGTATCCTGAACGCCGGTATCTGTTCTGTTTGTGACTGTTTGAGATATGTGCTGCATTGGCGTTAACTTGGTAATTGCTGGCTGTTATGCGATGTGGTTCGGAGACAGTGGACTCGTACTTTTCTGTGATAATTGTCTTTCTCAGGGATCCGCAGTATTCTTGGTAATTTTCATTTCCAGTGGGCCATTTCTTTTGTATTGACTGGTGTAAACCACCAGCGAAATGCAGCTCACTTCAAAGTACTGATTTTGAAAAAAAATACCGGGAACTCGTAATGTCATGGAGCGTCTTTTTAACTTCACATTAGCGTATTAAGGATTTTGTTTGTTTCTGCTTCGATGTCCAGTCGGTCATCAGACCTCCTGGAGTGGTGCCGGTGGGCTCTGTACATGGCGCTGAGCATGGCCTGGCTCCCCCCAGACGCTGTTTTCGGAGAACGCCGCCCGCGACGAGGCGGCCAAGGCGGAGGAACGCGCCGGCCTCATCAGCTTCCACGTGGTGGGCAACTCGCTCAGCCAGAAGGTCAGCAAGACCACCATGCTCTGGCTGGTGGGCCTGCAGAACGTCTTCTCGCACCAGCTGCCTCGGATGCCCAAGGAGTACATCACGCGACTGGTGTTCGATCCGTGAGTGGTGGGAGGGGTAGGCCACTGCTGCTGAGGACGGTTTTTTTCGGCGACAATGAACGCTTATGGGTGTGTCCTTGTCCACTACAGAGAGCTGTGTGGACTGCGCTTAGCGTCTTGTTCTCGATGGGCGTATACCAAATGTTTTAGTCGCGTTCCACGTTGTTCCCTCTTGGCCCGCGTGGTTTGCGGAAGAATGTCACTGTTGCGTCGAAACAGTCAGGCGGCTAGGACAGCACCATTACACGATGAAGCCTGCTCGTGCCTTTCCCCAGAAGGGCGTGTCACGTTCCCAAACGGGTACTGGCGTCTCCCCGCTGCCGCCGACTGACCGCGTGCTCACCCGTGCCACAGGAAGCACCGCACGCTGGCGCTGGTGAAGAACAACCGGCCGATCGGCGGCATTTGCTTCCGCATGTTCCGCAGCCAGGGCTTCACCGAGATCGTCTTCTGCGCCGTCACCAGCAACGAGCAGGTGGGCTGGGGGCGCAGCCTGCCTGGTTAAAATGGCCGCCTGAGGGCATATTCAAAAGTCACGTCACATGTCGCTAGGTGGAGATGGAAGATGAGCGCGAACGAAAAGCATTTGCTTTCCTTTGAGCATGAGTGATTCGGTAGCACACAGCTACTGAAGACAGAAGGTTAAACGCAGATGGAAGTCAGTGACTTAGAACGTGTAAAGAAAATGTTCCAAATTTCTGGGCTCGATGCTACAATGTATACCAAATTGTGGTTAGAAATATCGCGGTGCTGCTAAAATTACTACCTAAGGAAAGATTTTGAAAAGTTTTAGAAGCATCTTCTCATTTAGTCCTTAAATCTTTCATATCAAAAGTTCTGGCAGGCACGGATTCATGGGGTGAAGGGGGCACCCCCTTCACATTTTGGCGCCCCTACCCGTCTTCGGCAGGTAAGGGTGCCTTATGGGAAACCCTTGGACACCGAAGGCGGATAAGAGCATGGAAGCCATTTACGGACGAAGGTTGTCCGTGGGTACAAAGGCACGCTGTCGTTAAAGAGCATACGTATGACAGCGTGCACCCTCGTTATAGGACATGGGCGCATAACCCGGTCGAAATAGAAGCACCTGTAACTTAGAGGAAGCGGTCATAATATACCAGCTCACACCATGTCTTGGTGGTGACACAACACGGGTCTTCTGCTAGCGTTCGCGTGACGATCATTGGCCTGCGGCCGTCCTGTAGTCGGGTGTCAGCAGACAGTGGGATATGTACGAAAAGCGCCCGGAGGAAAGTCGCGAGGAATCGTTTTGAAACGTCGTAAGTAACTCCGTTTTGAGACATAATGTAGATTTTATATCGGCCTCCGAAACTACAAATTGGTACTGGCGTACCTTATTCCGAACCCCATGTTAATGGCGGGTCATTCCTTTCTAGGCATTCAGTGATGCCATCATGTCATTTATTTCTGGCAGCTGGTTGTGATCGCGGCGCTGTTATGGGTGCGGAATGTGCTTCACCACCTGAGTCGAGCTTAGACGTTGAACAAGGCCAACATTCAAGGCACGCAACTGGCTTGTGCACGCGGTCGGGAATGATCGGCTTTGAACACCCTCAGGTGAAGGGCTACGGCACACACCTGATGAACCACCTGAAGGACTACCACATTCGCCACGGCGTGCACCATTTCCTGACGTTTGCCGACGAATTCGCCGTGGGTGAGTTCGCTCGTCTCCGTGTTCTCCGCTTCGCGACGCAAACGACGTTCCTCTCGATGGCGCGAGTTGGAATCGCCGTGATTTTGGTGCGGTTGGTCCTGCTGCGACTTTTAAGCACGTTGAGGAATCGACTGGTGTTTTCGGTCGGAAGGCTGTCGCCACGTCCGACTGGTCGCCGTCCGTGTCGGGCAGGCTACTTCAAGAAGCAGGGCTTCAGCAAGGAGATCAAGCTGAGTCGCAAGAAGTACGTGGGCTACATCAAGGACTACGAGGGCGCCACGCTGATGGGCTGCGAGCTCTCCCCCCGGATCATCTACCGCGAGTTCAGCTCCGTCATCAGGAAACAGAAGGAGGTGCGTGGCCTTGACGTTTTGGACGGCCGCCGCGTACGACGCTCTGAAGATGGACGGTGATGAAAAGGTCGCGTGCGAGTCACTTTGTATCAGCGGCCCTCGGGCTGCTTTGTGTGCCAGCGGTCGTCGAGCGACTTTTGCGCGAGCGGCCTTCGAGCGTGGTATGGCGACGTCTTCCCCGTGCTTTGGCTCACCGAAAGCGTCTTTTATGTCGCGCCACCGTGACTATCAATGTGAACGTGGTTCAGGTCATCTGACTGATTGCATTCGGGAGGTTCCAAGGTGAAAGTCATTTTGATTCGTGTAGTCGACAGGTAACTGCGTGCATCCCGAGTGTTCAAAATGGAAAGTGGCTGTCGCGTGCTGAGGATGCCCGGGATGCGGAACCGCGTCCATTTTCAGATCATCAAGCGACTGATCGAGAGTCGGCAGGCCTCCATCCGGAAAGTCCACCCGGGCCTGACCTGCTTCAAAGAGGGCGTGCAGGGCATCCCCATCGAGTGCATCCCAGGTACGGTGCCCGCCGTCAGCCGCCGCTGGACGGCGAGTGTAAAAGACGGCAGTCGAAGTCCAGGAAAGCGATCAAGCAGGGACATTGCAAGGCGGCCATAGCGAAGTCCTTTCTGCTTTATACCCGCCGAATAGTAACCAAGTTATTGGGCACTGACTGCTGGTTGGTTGGTCATTGGGGCTTAGGGGTGCACCGACTGCTGGGTCATTCGGCGGCCATAACTTCTTTAGGTAGCTCCATTAACAAGAGTCACGACGATTAACATAATCCGACGGCGTAACATAGCGCAATTATGTCAAGACAAAAACGTTGCGTACGACAGCATACACAAAATAAAACACATGTGACTAGTGGGGTGAAAACACCGCAGAAAAACCGACATCCGATAAAAACCGGAACAACTGTCCCGTCTCTATAAAACGAGACTCATCACCCAGCAAATCCAGCAAAGTGCGAGGTGTCGCACTGTGCCCAAAGTGCCGCAGACGCTCTGAAATCAAACCATTGCATGTGATCAGCACATGGTGCACAGTGAGGGGCTCACTGCAGCGGGGGCACATCCCTCTCTCTTCGCCCTTCAACAGATGGTGATGCGTTGCATGTGTGTGGCCTAGGCGCAAACGGCAGAGAATAACCTCTCGCCGGTTTTCGCGTGAACTTGAAGCCCAAGTTCCTAGCCGGGGTTTAATACTTTTAAGCTTATTCGGACCGAGCGCATCCCATTCACGCGGCCACAAGTCATACATATACGACGAAAACACACGATAAAAGTCCTGACGCTGACTGCTTCAAAGCTGGCTGTTGTGTGTTCGTAATTATTATTAGCACACTTGCTTCCGTTTTGCACGCCAAAACCAGTGTCACCTCGCGTATTTTGCAAGCCATGGGCATTCCACTGTCATGTCGTTGCTACCTATTCGTGGATCGCATTTGGGACGTACGTCAAACGTGGGGACTCCATGTCTGCTGTTTAGAGCTCGAGATTTGAGATAAAGCACAAAACCACAAGCGCTCAAGGTCTGGCACCGGCACAGCGTGAAGTGCAAGTGGCTCCTCTCCAACTCAGTTCGTACGGGTGTTTGCTCACGTGCGCTGCTGGCGGCATATGTCAGGATCGCATTAAGGTCATCTGGTCGTGGGTTCTGACCGCGTGACAGCAAACTCTGGGCTGAGTGCCAGTGATTGGTGCGAGGTGACCACTGATAGATGGGCTGTGAAGGTTTATTGACTTAGTCGCCGGGGTGGTGCGAAAGCCAGCTCCCCGCGTGTTTTTTCTGCCGCTGATTTGAGATGTCAACCACGTCAGGAGAATTCTGTGTATGAACAGTGCTGCTTCGGTTTCTTACAACGCGCTATCCTGTTCAAGGTGTAGGATAGCATCCTTCACGTAAACTTTTGGCTGTACTTATGTTTTCACTCCGACAGCCCGTCAGCCCGCCCGACCCTCCGTCAGCTGTTTTGATCCTCCGTCAGCTGCTCCGGCAGTCCGTCAGCCGCCCGACCCTCCGTCAGCCGCTCCGACCCTCCGTCAGTCCGTCCCGCCCCTCTGCCCTGTCTGACTTCTGCGCGGCCGGCAGGCATCCGCGAGGCTGGCTGGAAGTCGCCGGAGAAGTCGGCACGCGTGACCCGCCACTCGGACGACCTGGGCAACGCCGAACTGCTGCAGGGCACCTTCCGCACGCTGCTGCAGAACACGCGCCAGCACAGCGCCGCCTGGCCCTTCCTCTTGCCCGTCGACCCCAACGAAGTGCCCGACTACTACCAGTTCATCAAGTACCCGATGGGTGAGCCGATTGCCCGAAGACTGTTAAAGCCCGGCCAGACAGGGTTGTCGACGGGGCACCGTCTGGCCGGGGTCCCGTCGCGGGACCCTGACCCAGACGGGGTCAGGGTCTTGCGACGATTCTGGCGCTCATTCCACCGTGTGTCATGTCGGACGGGGTCAGTCTGCTCGTGGGTCGTGTCGGACGGGGTCGTGACGTCACGGGACGTGTCGGACGAAATCATTCTGCGTTGGAGCGGTCAGATGGAGTTATGAGTGGCCTATAGCAGCTGTAAGAAATAATCGTCAAGCAATGGGTGTCACTGTGTGTCCCTGAATGCTACAAAGCCGACTGCTTCGCTGGTGATCACTCAGGCTGTAGGGACAGCTCTATAGGGCAGTAGTAGTTGGTGGGGTCACTGTCTGCTATTTTATGCTGGGTTTTATTTGGCATATGTTATGGCATTAGCTGCGTTTTTATGCTGCTATGATGATGTTTAAAACCAGTTTGTTTACGGATTTATTCTTTGTATCGTATTTTCTATTACTTTATGGATTATATGTATATGTAATTTTTATGTCGTAATTTCTTTACGTTTCGTAACATGCTTACCCGTTTGGATCTCGTCGACGGATTACCAGTTGGGTGGCAATAGTTGAGCTACAGGATCCTTCACACTCATGTCGCTTTTCAAACGCTGCCGGCCTCGACAAAATGTCAGGTCTCGGTAGACGTGCGCACCTCCCTGGCCTTGACCGCCCGCCGGCCGCGCCTCCAGATCTGGAGACCATGTCGAAGCGCCTGAAGAACAAATACTACTGCAACAAGCGTCTGTTCATCGCGGACGCCACGCGCATCTTCACCAACTGCCGCATGTACAACGACCCCGACACCGAGTACTACCGCTGCAGCAACATCCTGGAGAAGTACTTCCACAACCGGCTGCGCGAGGCCGGCCTGTTGGACAAGTGAAGGCGGCGGCGCGGCCGGCGGTGGACTCGGTCCGGGCGGCCCGTTGCCGTGCCGCCCCGACGTCGCGCCGTGACCGCGGCCGGCGGCGGCCGGGTCGGGACGCCGCCGCTGAGCGTCGCGCGGGTCGCAGGCGCCGCCGGAGGGGACGTTGCGCTCTCCTCGGGCTGCCGTCCGCTCTGCAGACCCGTGTCTGGGACGCCCCTCCGCCTCCCCCCCGTCCTGGCCGGGGATCGCTGTTCGGCCGCGCTCGCAAAGAGCGCTGGTACTCTGAAGAAAGGAGGCGAGACCGGGTGGTACGAGGGGCCCAGTCGCTCGCGCGAACACGCCGTCTTCGTCTTCTCGGGCCGTCGTTTTGTACAGGGTCGCGAACCTTTCGCTGTGAAGGCCCGTGGCCGCAGCGGCAGTGACACTTGGGCATCTGCTCGCGTTCTTGTCATGTGAAAATACGGTAGTTATGCAGCGTAGTGTAATGTTTTTGATGCCATGTGGCACAGGTTATGCCGAGCGCTGGCTGAACATATGTCGGTGATGCGTTATGCTGGTCGTCGTAAAATTTCATGGTCGTTGGCATTACACGGGCTTGTGAAGTACAACAAAAGCCCGCGGTTCTGGATTGCCCAGGTGCTCCTCTGATCCAGGTCAAACGGACAGGCAGGAAAGCTAAGCAGGACTGCGGTTTCTTTGCAGTTCTATAGGGACTCTCAGATGCATGCGTGCCTCAGACGGCGGTTTGTACAGTACGACTTTGTACGATAATTGTATTCCTGGAGGTTAAACGCTTGTGCCGTCTACGGCCTTCGGGCACCTCGGAGATATCGCACTGATGAACCAGGGTCGGATGCCGGTCACCACAGATTGCGATTCCTTGAGGCTCACATTTTCTTGACTTGCTCGCGATTAACATCACGACTAAAACTCTCGCTTTATTTGTCTGCCATTTTGACCTTGGGCACGTCTTTTGTACAGAACGGGCGGTAAGGATGGCTGAAATGCCTCGTTGCGGTATGGTAACATGTAACGTTTTCGTCAAACTGCATTCATCCCGAATCCGGAGCTCGGGAACACCGCCTTAACTGTAGAGTATAATTCAGTTACTGTATTGCTCTGTCGAACGTTTGTCGGCATTTGTCGCCGATAGGATGTTCGAAATGACCATTCACTGCCGTTGTGCAGCAGGCCTTGGTTTGTGTTTGCTTCATCTCGATCTCATGTCATCCGCGTGATCTTCGTCTTGGTCGTTTAGCATGCACATGCGTGCTGAGCATGTTGTGAGAAGACACTGTCTGGCATTGCATTTCTTCAGATACACTGAAATCAGATAAAATGCTTTTACGTTCAATACGCTGTGTCTGAATCTATGATGTAATCCAGCAAATTGTATGCATGATGAATCAGGTCTGCGTCCAAGGACAACTCGCGCAATCTGGCCTAAATGCTGCTATTTGTAGGTTGTAGGTTTTGTGTGTTTCAAGCTGCAGTAATCCATCAACGCAACTTTCAAAAAGTTTTTCGCCGGAGCTGACGAGTAAAAACTCGGGCTGATTTTTTAGTTTAATAAACGGAACCCTTTATGTGGTGGTGATATGAGCGGTGGACTAGGCGGCATAGTAATTTATTGAAAATGCGAATTGGTACGGTACAAACCATACGAGACATAGGCAACTGCTTTCTTCAGTAGAAAAACCGCGTCAATACCATTAGACACTACGATGTGGATGGACTAAGATATCCGATAACTAAGGCATAACATGTTTGACATATCGTGTGCAATGGAAGCGCACCAGGCAGGAGCCAGCGGTATGTTATTCTCATGTTACGTTACGTTATGTTGTTATGTTACCCCAAACGGGAAAAGCAAGAAATGATCCTATCCCGGCTAACAGGTAACGGCTTTCAGGCTGCTCTGGGATACTTTAACAACTTATCACGCCAATGCTCTAGGCGCCACGCACACATGGCTGAGGATTAGAAGTTTCATAGCTCGCTGATGCGTTCAAACTACTTCGATGGTAAACGTGCCTTGAAGAAGAAGCGCGAGCAGCCAACAGACACAAACGGCGCGGCTGCGACCGTTACAGCGACTCTCCCGCCGGGCTCCGAGCGGGCCGCGCGGGCCGCTCACTTCAGCTTCTCCACCTTCAGCTGGATGGGATAGTGGCCGGCAATTAGGGAGACGCCGTTGAGGTGCTCGAGCCGCGTCTCGCTGGCGGCCGACAGCCGGTAGCGGGTCAGCAGGTAGGCCAGCACGAACTTACACTCCATGGTGGCCAGGCGGGAGCCGATGCAGGCGCGCGGCCCGAGCCCGAACGGCATCCAGCTGTACTGGCCGAGCGCGCGGCCCTCCTCGCCCAGCCAGCGGTCCGGCAGGAAGCGCTCCGGCTCCGGGAACACGGCCGGGTCCACGTGGAACGGCCACACGGGCACGATCACCCAGGTGCCGGCCGGGATGCGCAGACCGTCGTGCTCCCAGTCGCGCGTGCACAGCCGGTAGTGGCGCGAGATGAGCGGCGTCAGGCGCATCGACTCCTTGATGCAGGCCTCCAGCAACGGCAGCCGATGCAGCGCGTCGCTGGTCAGCGGGCCCGCCTCGGCGACCTCGGCGACCACGCGCGCCGCGATCTCCGGGTGCGTGGCCAGGTAGTAGGCGGCCACGGAGAGCGCCGAGCCGGTCGTGTCGTAGCCGGCCATCAGCATCTCGGCGCCCTGCAGCAGCACCATGTCGGCGTCGATGCCGAGCTGGCGGAACTCGGCCGTCGGCACCTTGTTGTCGATGGCGTCCATCAGTGCGCCGACGAGGTCCGGCCGGCTGACGCCCTCCGCGCGCCGCTCCTTCACGGTGCGCCGCAGCAGCTCCAGGAAGTACCTGAACGCGGGGACCAGCGCGCGACCCGACATGTAGTTGGCCAGGCTCGGGAACGACGTCGTGGCGACCGTCAGCCACCAGGGGGTCGGCTCGGACGGGCTGCCGAACACCATGGCCGACTTCACGAACTTGCTACTGGTGTCGTCGACATTCGGCACTTTCATGCTGAAGGAGAACTGCGCCATGATGTCCATCGCGATCGGTCCGAACAGCTCGTTCTTGATGGTCAGCACCGGGCTCTTGAGCAGCTTGGCGTCCAGCCGGCGGCACGCCTCCTCGGTGCATTGCGTCATCGTGGGCACCATGGCCTTCAGCTTGGCGCCGGATACCAGCGATGGCGTCAGGATCGACCTCAGCTTCTTCCACTGCTCGCCGGGCAGCAAGTCCAGCATATCGCGGCCCAGATCGCAGTCGAACAGTATCGGCCTGTCCGTGAAGTAGTCGAAGTCCTTGATCAGCACGCGCTTCGCCAGCTCCAGGTCGGCGACGAACACCTGCGGGGTCGGCCCCTCGTACTGGCCCCAGATTCTGCCGTAACGCTTGGCGTTCCGCGCGTCCTCCTCCCATGCAATGATTCGCCACGGGCGCAGCACACTGCCCATGAAGGGGTACGGCTCGATCACAGGGATGCCGAGCTTCTCCAGCGTGCCGTATGTGCGCGTGCCGTACCGGTAGAGCAGCGCCAGCAGCAGCAGCACCAGCGCCAGCAGCAGCGGCGTCGGTGGCAGCAGCGCCGTCAGCGCCATGGCAGCGTCGGTTTGGCCCTGGTCGGCCGGCGGGTCCCAGGTGGTCACTCCGCGTCCTCCGCGCCCGCCGCGCAGACTGTGGCGCCCGGCCGGCCGGCCGACGCCCCCCCCCCCCCCGCGGTGGTCCTCGTCCGACGCAAGGTCAGATTCGTCTCAGTCGCGTCAGAATGCAGCGTGTCACCATGAGTCGACACAACGCAGACCGGGGCGGCGGGCTGCGGAGCGAGATGCGACTCAGGGGCGCAGCCATGGATGTGATTACGGGGGGGGAGGCGGGAGGTATCTCCCAAACGCTTTTTGGCCCCGTGGTGCGGGCGTCCCCTTACGCCATAGCAAAAAAAAATCTTAACTTGATCCCAATAAATATCGAGTCTGGGGAGTCCTCCCTTTTTTGCTAAGGGAGGGCCCTTTAATGCTTAGTAGCCACCAGCCTCCACCCCCCCCCTCCTGCAATAATCAACCACTCCTCGTGGACACGGCGCCCTCGCAGGTAAGCGCGCTCGTACAGGCCAGGTCACTCTGAAATGCTCAGAGCCCCATGCAGGCCAGGCTCCTCCTCTTCTTGTATAGAAGAGACGCCTCTGTAGAATTTGGCGCCCATCGCAGACCAGCCACGTCTTCGAGACAGGTGCCCCTTACAGGCCAGGCGCTCCTTTTACAGATCAGGCGTCCTGGGGGCTCGGCACCCTAGGCAAGCGAGGCGCCCCCTACACATCAGGTGCCCCTCGGGGCTCGGCGTTCTTGGCGAGCGAGGCGCCCCGTACACATCAGGCACCCCTCATACATTTAGCGCCCCCTCTACAGACCAGACGCCTGTACGGGACACCTTACAGACCAGACACGTCCATAATGCAGGCGCCCCTTGCAGGCTGGGCGCCCCGTACAGATCAGGCACCCCTGGGGGGCTCGGCGCCCTTGGCGAGCGAGGCTCCCCTTCACATTATGTTTATGTCATATGTCATATGTTTAGTGCCATATGTTTATGTCATATGTTTGGTGCTCCCTCTACTGGTCACGCGTTCATACGTGACACCTTGCAGACCACACATGCCTACGATGCAGACGCCTCTTTACGGCCAGACGCCCCCCCCCCCCGTCTACAGATAAGGCACCCTTCATGTATTTGGTGCCCCATCTACAGACCAAGCCTTCGAACGGGACTCGTGCATGCATCTAGATAACTAATGCATTGATATATGTGCCTTGAAATCCATAAATATGCGGGTAAACCGCCGATTTCATTCCAAATAAATAGTACCGTTGCTGGAGCTCGGCGCCCCTGACTGTCAGGTCAGGACGGTCAGGCGGTCCTCTCCCATTTTTCGTCGCGTTCCTATATCCCTGGCCGTAGCCAAGAGGCGACGAGGGTGTGTGCCTTACCTGCGCAAGGCAAGATTTGGCTTGTTGTTAGAATGCGTCGTGGAGGGCTCGTTGGATGAGCGATCTTCTCAGTTCCGTTTAATTACCGCTTAGCGTTTGGAAGTTTAGACGAAGGCATTCCAGGTACTGCACTGGCCGTGCACGGCCAAACTCTATGCATGTGCTTCTGTATGTTTCTATGAATGTATGGATGTATTATATGTATGTGTGTATGTACATTTGTATGTATTCAATGTATGTATGTATCATATATATATATATATATATATATATATATATATATATATATATATATATATATATATGCATGTCCGTATGTATGCGTGCATGCATGCATCATGTATGTATGCATACGTGTATGTATGTAGGTACGCACGCATGGTAGTTGCATGTACTTCACAACACACAATCCTAAATCATGTTCCAAATGGCATGTTCAGTAGTACCGCAAAACTTCATTGACTATTTGGTCCATTACCATTCGTAGGGCAACACACTGGGCAAACAGTCATATGCTCAGATCCCAGTTCATTGATCAGACTCAGTTCTTCCGATCACCTTCAGTCACATCGTCCCGTTTCGTCATCATCATGGATATCCATCAAACAACCCACGAATTCAGTGAAAACTGAAATTCTTTTGCTTACCAGGCTGTCGTGGTATATCTGGGGCCGACCAAGCAGCGGAACAAAGCGCTCTCACTTTTTCACATCACAGCAGTTGCACCTAATTTCCACCCACAAAAAGTAATCTTCGATCTCTCCAAGGAACGGAGCCAGGGGTGTCGATGTGTATTCTTTCGAGGGGGCCCTGGCCCACTCAATGTTGACTTGGGCCCCTCCAATGTTGGTGTGGGCCCCTCCATATTTCCTGCCAGTTTCAAAGGGAACTGAGCAAAAAATGTGTATATATATATATATATATATATATATATATATATATATATATATATATATATACCTATACACATGAGATATACACAATTTTTTGTTTGAAGAATTGCAACGAAAAGCTCAAAAAGTTCCATTGATCAAAATAAAGTGGGCTAAATCCGTTAAGAAACCCACGTTTGGGGGAGGATATATATATATATATATATATATATATATATACACCTATACACATGAGATATACAGAATTTTTTATTTGAAGAATTGCAACGAAAAGCTCAAAAAGTTCCATTGATCAAAATAAAGTGGGCTAAATCCGTTGGGAAACCCACGTTTAGGGGAGGTTAGGTTGTCGGGCCGACAGCTCGGCCCTCCCAGTCATTTACAGAAACTGACGCCCCTGAACAGAGCGATACATTCTGATACTTCAACATCCACTCCGCCATCAAAACCCGTCACTCAGGCCCATATCAAGTGCGCTCAAACCTTTGTCATTAGTCCAGATGAGCTCTGAAATGATTCGTGCGGATCGAAACGCGAAAGAACTCTAACGCACGTCGTATCAAACCCGTACCAACGTTGCGTTATCGCTCTTTCATTTCTCGATAATGACCCCTACGTGTCGCATTCCAGTTCCCTGGCTACATGAAACGCTGTCGGGTCGGTGGGGGAAACGCACAAGTTGGGCACTGATGGTACTGGTGTACCGGTTGACACCGCAATGCCAGTCTAAGCGTGCTCATGTAACAGTCCAGGCAATAGGCTACCGGCCTAGCAGGGTTGTTGCCATGTTCTCAATATCGAGGATCGGCGCGGTTTTGTCATTGCAGCGTGCCCACAGAGTTCCCTGTGCCAACCTGGAAGTCTGCACTCCAACTGCGAGAAGTCCCGGACGCTGCAAGCTGCTCTGGAAGAGGGCCCTGGAAGCGTTCGGGGGTCCGTCGCCAGCGGCAACGGCAGCGTCAAACCGTGCAGCGGCCCCGTCTCCGGCCTGCCAAGCCTGGCCCTGGCTCCGGCCGACGTCAGACAGAGGCGACGCCCGGCGACCGCGGACCGTCGCTGCGGGCCACGGAGTGCCCCCTGCACCCTGCTGAAGCTACGGCACGTCGGCGGCTGCCGCCAGTGACCGAGCCGCGCCAAGGAGCATCACCGCTTCGGCCGCCGGCCGAGGCCGACCTGAAACGCGACCGCGCGACCCTGGCGCACAGCACTCACTAGGCACTGCGCTCTCTCACAGCGTTCGACTGGACACCGCGCTCTCTCACGGAGCTCGAATGAACACGGCGCTCTCTCAGCGCTCGACTGGACACCGTGCTCTGCCGCGGTGTCCAGATCTCAGCGGTCCCCTCAACGCTGCTCGACGACATGAATCTTTTATCAAAATGTCCAATATCGAGGTGCGGGCCGACACATTTTGCTATAGGCGGCCAGCCAGGGAGAGGCTAATGTTGCTTGTCGCCTCCCCGGGTGGACACCTGCGGCTTCACTTTGTCACCCATTTCCATCAGCGAACTGCGTTGGCTGATTTTCCGGATGCGGGATATTTCGGTCTCTGGGCCGGATGGCCTCTGCATCGGGATGCTCAAGGCCGGCTCTGATTTCCTTATCAAGGCCGCTGTGCTGGTGTAGATTTTCTGTTTTAGCCAGCAGGATCTTTTGACGAAATTTGAAGAAAATTGTAGGGACCGCCCCAATGACCCAAAATTTTCGTTTCCCGATAGGTCAGAAGCTATGAAGGTGGCTCGCAAGCTGAAACCACAGTGTGTTTAGATTTAAGAGAGCTTTTGTTTGATATGCGTCAAGGCCTGGTTCTTCATGACCTTGACCCCGTGACCTTGTTGGGTCAACTTCAGGGCTCCTTTGTTGACCTTGCTTATCAGTTCGCACCGGGTTTCTTCACCCAAATTTTCTTTTCCGGTCGGTAGCATCTTTGACGAAATTTGAAGAAAATCGTAAGGGGCCGTCCAACTGACCCAAAATTTTCGTTCTTCGTTAGGTCAAAAACTTTAGGAATAACACTCAATCCGAAAACATCACTGGGGTTGGGGTTTTAGAGAGATATGCAACACGATTTGATTCTGGGTGACCTTGTGGCGACCTAGTGATGACGTGGGACTCTGGGTGATCCTGGACGACTTAGTCAGGTCAACTTCAAGATCCCGTTGTTGACCTTTATCAATGCCCAGCGGGGTTTCTTCATCCAGATTTCCTGTTCTGGTCAGCAACATCTTTTGACAGAATTTGAAGAAAATCATAGGGACCACCCAATGTGCCCAAAATATTCGTCTCTCAGTTAATCAGAAATATAAATGCCACGCTTAATCTGAAAGTAACATTGTGTTTGGATTTCAGAGAGTTCTCGTCTGGTATGCGTCACGACTTGATTCTGGGTGATCTTGACCTCGTGACGCAGTCAGGTCAGCTTCAGGGTCCCTTTGGTGACCTTCTTTATCAAAGTCCATCAGGTTTCCTTCAGCCAGCTTTTCTGTTTATTTCGTTAGCACATTGACAAAATTTGAAGAAAATCGCTGGGGCCGCCCACTAACCCAGAATTTTGGTTTCTCAACAGTTCAAAGTGCCACACTCAATCTAAAAACACCACTGGACTTGGGTTTTCGAAAGCTTTTGTTTGATATGCGTCACCATTTAATTCTGGGTGACCGTGACCCTTTGATATAATCCAGGTCAACTCCAGGACCTCTTTGTTGCCCTTATTAATCAACGCCCACCGAGGTTTGTTCAGCCTGATTTTCCATTTTTACGGCGGGCCAATTTTGGCAAAATTTGTAGAAATCCTGGGGCCGTCCTTCTGATTCATTTTTTTCAAATAGATCAGAAACTATAGGAGCCGCATTTAATCTGAAAGTAACATTGTTTTGGGGTTTTCGGAATCTTTCGTTTGGTATGCGTCACGACTTTATTATCGGAGACCTTTACCGCGTGACCTTGTAAGGTCAACTTCGGGACCTCTTTGCTGACCTTGGTTTATCAATACGCACCGGGATTCTTGCAGCTCGATTTTCTATTTCGGTCGTTGGCACCTCTGACAAAATTTGATGAAAATCGTAGGAGACCCCATTAAACCAAAATTTTGGTTTCTCAGATCAAAAACTGTAAGAGTCACACTCAGTCTGAAAGCACCATAGTGTTTGAGTTTCTGAGAGCTTTCGTTTGATATGCATCCCGACTTGATTCTGGGCGATTTGATCCTGTGACTTTGACGTGCAATTTGCAGTGGGTGGTCGTGCAAAATTGCAATATGCTACAGCATAGGAAGTTGGAAGTCTTCTGATGGTTTTCGGCCTCGCGAGCACGCTGACGCTGTCTGACGCTCCGGCGGACTATTGCTGAGATATCAGCCCTGGCGACAATGTGCAATATTTTACAACATTCTGCACAAGACCAAATCGATGCAGAAGGCCACCGGAACGTGTCAGACCCTGCCAGGTGCGCTCGGTTCCCCGCGACAGTAACCCGTTAGCCAGACTCTGATGTGGCCGCTCCCCATTCCGTCTCAGAGGAGCCCTTGCCTGCCGTGGCTTGGCGGTGCGTGTACCGCCAGTCCGCAGATGGTCAGCTCGTGTCGTCATCACCAAGATTTGTAGTTGGAGGTGTGCAAATGCCGGTCGATCATATGGATAGTTCATGATCACAGAAAGGATTTATCCAACGGTGGGTGAACGGGCAAATCTGGGCGGCCGAGTGGATTGACGGGTGGTCTCTCTGCACTCCACAGATGTCCGATCATTTGGATTTTCCAAAACAGTAACACGTAAATGGCTTTCTCACGTTGTGGGTGCTTATATATGAGCGAGTGGCTCCCTCGTACTGTTCAGCGAAAACTTTTTTCTTTACCTGGGAGGCCAATAACACTGCTAATCCTTGCCACGCGCTGATCTGCTACCGCTGGGTCCTAGTCCCCCCTCCTCCCATGACAATTGTCTCGGCATTAGATACGTCGCTGTCCGTCCTTTGTCCTCTAATAAACTTCTGATCGGCCCTTTTTCCCTTCCAGCGGTGCAAGGTTATCAGTCGCAACAGATACCTCGAAAGCACAGTCAATGCTCGACCCCAAAATCATCAGCTATTGAGACTTAATTCCAACCTGACGGGCTCTGCAGCTGCAAACGAAATTGTCTGCACCTCAACCCTGTCACTATCCCTGTCCCTGGAGTAAATGGGACGCGTTCCGGGCCCTGGGTGTGGTAGAACGTCTCGACCTAAGGCTGATAATAACGGGATGATCAAGACTCCTTCAATCTAAGCTCACTTATTGGCCCTAGCTTCAACTGCGCGGCTTTATCGAATTATCGCTCCTGGACCGGTACCGGGCCTTTTTTACCTTGGTTAAGACCTAACCTGTCCGTGGAGCCTTCCCTTTATTCCTCATCCGGCGATCAGGGGTCACCAGTCCTGGCTGGGTCCTGGGCCCCCGCTGGGTGTCGCCATATCCCACCCCAACTGCTATGGTCCCAGCCCATCTGTTTTCAGCTGATCTCCCTGCCCCACGGCGTAAATCTCGCCAAACTGGCGCCTCGGCCCACGCAGGGGATTATCCCTTCCCCGTGGGCCGAGCCGCATCGTCAAGCTGGAACCAAGCGTACACGAGAACGAGACGGGTTTTTACCAATCCCTGACTACTGCCAAGTTGGCGGACGCGCAACCCTGCGCTATCTGCGTGTATGCCCCAGTCCACCTTTGCTTAACCACGTTAATAAGCGTCATCCATTACGGGCCAGTGAATCACTCTTTTCCCGATACTTTGATGCTGATATGATGCTGAGCCATGCCATACCTAAAACGACCCTGCCGCGTGATTTTGTTTTTCTAGTGCATTGATAATGATACTCATCAAAACAACCAAACAAGCAAAAAAAGAAACCCCTACGATACTGATTAAGATGACCGAAATTCGGATAAAAACTTTCAGGCTCTTCAGCCATTATTTCGCTCCCCGTGGCGAAATATTCCAGCTATGATGGTGTTTCACCCGTTACCCTAGCGCCGCCACTGCATTTACCCGTTACTGTTTTGGAAAATCCAAAAGACCAGACGTATGTGGAATGCAGAGGGACCACCCGTCAGTCCACGCGGCCGCCCAGATTTGCCCGCTCACCCACCGTTGGATAAACCCTTTCCACGAGCATAAAATATCGCCATGATAGACCGACATTTGCACGTCTCCACTACAAAGCCTGGTGTTGATGACACGAGCAAGCCATCTGCGGACCGACGGCATACACGCCCCCAAGCCACGGCACGCGACAACTCCTCTGAGACGGAAGTGGGAGCGGCCAAAGCTGTGTCTGGCAGACACGATACTGCCACGGGAATTCGAGCGCACCTGGCAGGGTCTGACGCGTTCCGGTGGCCTTCTGCATCGATTTGGTCCTGTGCAGAATGTAAATATTGCACAACGTTGCAAGGGCTGATATCTCAGCAACGGTCCGCCGGAGCGCCAACAGGAGTCTTCTAATGGATTTTGACCAACGTGTTCGCGAGGTCAAAATCCATCAGAAGACCCCAACTTCCTATGTTGCAAAATACTGCAATGTTGCACGACCACCGCGCAGCAAATTGTATGTCACATGACCAGTTAGGTCAACGTCAGTACTTCTTTGTTCGTTTTGTCACCAATACTCACCGAGGTTTCCTCGGCCGGATCTTCTGATTTTGCCGTTAACATGTTTTGAAAAAAATGAAGAAACTTGTAGGGGCTGCCCCAATTGACCCGAAATTTCGGTTTGTCCATGGATCAAAAACTGCAGGTGCCACACCCAATCTGACATCACCTTTGTGTTTGGGTTTGAGGGATCTTTCGTTGGATGAGCCTGATGACGTGTTGATTGTTTTGGGGCCGGAATGGCGTCTGGTTTTCCTTGCGAATGAAAATGATCCTTTACTGGCCGTAGATTGTACATTGTATTTTGTCTGAACTGATGTTAGAAATGATTTTTTCGCACTGATAGCATTCATTTGATGTGCGGTGTGGCGTAGTTCGGACGACCCGTTTCATGGACGTCGATTCCTGAGCCCGGGAGGCTGTGTGTCGCATTCACATTCGTCGCAATGACTCAGAAAAACTAACAAACAAGCCTGATAACCAAAGAGCAGCAGGATATACCGCGACCCGTTGTCGGGCTGCGGGACTACCCGATTCGGGTGAGGGATTTGTGCGTGAAAATGGACTAACTCCCGCGCATTGTGGCCATCGTTTATCAGATGTTTTTGTTTGATCTGCATTTTTCTGTGTTCAGTCTTCATAGATATGTTTGGTGATAATGACTGTTTTTCAGCTGGATGACGATGGCGCCTCCCAGGGCAGCTGTCGCTTGACTGGCTACTAAACGAATTTGTTACGTTATTTTAATAACATGCATAATTTCTGTAATTTACGTGTCATTTGTTTACTGCCTTTCAGCTTTGCTGTCGTGACATGTGTTGGTGCTCTTTTATTAATTTGCAACACCACCACAAAGATGTGCACACATTCACGCAACTGGAAAGAAGTCCGGCTCAACATTCGTTTAATTCTAAAGTCACCAGAGGTGTCGATTCGTATTCTTTTGAGAGGGCCCTGACCCACTGAATGTTTATTTGGGCAGACCCAATGTTGGTTTGGGCCCACCCAATATTTCCTGCCGCTTTTAACCCTATTCCCGGAGGGCTAGACGGTATGGTCGATTCTCGGCAGGGGGGGGGCCGATTCAGCCCCCCTCCCGGGAATAGGGTTAAAGGGAAAAGAGTAACAGTAGCGAAAAAACGGCCCCAATAGACTGAAACAGGCAGAAAGCAAAGAATAAAGTCTAAAGCGATGTATCTGTCTATCTATTGTTTATATATATGTATATATATGTATATATATACATATACGTATATATGTACCTATACACATGGGAATAAGTGCAATTTTTATTTGATCAATGGTAACAAAAAACTCAGAAATTTCCATTGGTCAAAATAAAGTGGGCTAAATCCCTTGAGAAACCCCACATTTGGGGGAGGTTAGGTTCTCAGACCCTCGGCTCGACCACACCCCATCATTTACAGAAATCGACGCCCCTAATCAATACGCCGTGATGTCTAACACGAGTTCCCATGTTCTGTCCACGGTTTTGCTTTCAGTTGCCCACTTATCTGTGTAAAATCGGCATCATCACCGACCAGCGTCGCTCTACCGTCCGCAGCGAGTCGTCGGTCGAACTCGTCACCGGCAGTCAATGAAGCACAAATGTCGCCGTTCCGCCCACGTGGCTGTTACGTGCATCCCGATATACAGTGATGCGCTGCGTTCACCGCGCAGTAGTTCCGGTACCCCGCACTAAGGAGAGAAAACACATTCTTCACACTTTGTCGTATATTATACATTCTTCCTCAGTCAGGGCGTATATAGGGGGATACAATCAGGCCATAGCATCCTCTTTGGGCGCCGAAGGTGTCTCTCTCGTGAATGTCGTGCACTAGCTAATAGGACGCCGAAGGCGGAAGTCATGCTCTCGAGGCCTTTAACCCTATCCCCGGCAGGGAGGCTGAATCCGCCCCCCCCTCGGGTTTTTTGCTTGCCAATTCCAGGCTTTTTAGCGCAGCTTCACGAAACTTTTCACTTTTCCTAGCTATTTTTTCTACGCGCTGTGACAAAATCTCACAATTCTATTTGCCTCAGGAGCGGAGCCAGGCAACGTTTTTGGGAGGCACCTCAGGCCATTTTTGGCTATGTTTAGGGTAAAAGAAAAATGTCTGCCAAAAATATCATTTTTAAGATAGAACTTAAAACTTTATATGGCTGTATAGCTAAATGGTTGGGTAATGTGCACACAAGATTTTGTTTACCTGAGAAATTATTTTACAAGGTCAGGTCAGGGTCAAAAGTTAAAATTTGTTTTTTTTACAATACTTTCGACGCCGTTTTTTCAAATGCCAAACCCGGAATATATACGACGTAGAAGGGTGCTCTCTACTTGTGTACCAAGTTTCAGCTTGATATCAGAGCTATGACCTAAAATGTCAGTGCGCGTACCCTATATCGCAATTGCCAAAAAACGAAATTTTTCGAACAGAGTAAATTCAAATGATTGAAAACGTTTGCAGATAATATCAAATGCACACGAGATCATTCCAAGTGACCCCAAGGTCACTGGAGGTCATTTAAGGTCAAAGGTCACAAGTTGATCTGAAGAACGTGTGACCATGACAGTTCCCCCTTTTTCATGCCCCTGGCACCGCCTATGCTAACATTATACAAACATTGTAATGCGATTTTTATTTCTTTAGTATAGCATGACTAGCAGAAGTCAAAAAAGTGTTTTTACCTTTTTTGTTCATTCAGTTGTTAGAAAACTAATCCTCCTATTTTTGAAACCCTGTGAACGCCCATGAATTTTCTCAAAATTTCAGATTTGTGGACCCGAGGTAAAGGCCCTATCCATAATCTCTCGATTCATGCCAGTTTCATTGAAATCGGTCCATAAACAACGGAGTTATAAGAAGTCCAGAAGTACCCCCCATTTTGACATTTTGGCCCCCTGTATCCCCAAATTTTAAAATTTAGAACATTTCTTTTTATAAAAATGTAGTTCACGTCACGGCAAATCGATTGCCGTTTGTTGCGATGAAATCGGACAAGTAGTTCTCGAGATTTCAGGGAGGCTGAATCCGCCCCCCTGCCGGGAATCGACCATACCGTCTAGCCCTCCGGGAATAGGGTTAAGAGCAACCCATCAAGTCTAAAAATGTCCGGAGGATGTGAAGGGAATCAACGCCTCAACTCAGCTTAATGAATGAAGACTCAAGGGTGCCACAAATCCCGGAGAAGCGCCTCCCCCGAGCTTAACGCGTAGTGGTGGAGGGTTTCGCGCTAACGCGCATTGGAAGGAGGGTCCAGAAGGACCCCCTTCGATCTCAAAAACGGAAAAAGCTAGAGACACGAAATCTCGTGGACAGGGTACAGCTATAACGATTTACATTGTGTACAATTTTCATGACCCTAGATTAATATCTTTTAGGTCAAATGGGGTCGAAAAGGTCAACTTTGGACACTTTCTCTGCCCGTCCAGGCCATTCCGCGCGACTTTTCGAACGAAACGGCAAAAAGATGTTTGTATGAACGTAAGAACGTGGAATACGACAAATTTCACTCACCTGAGGTCTTGACAGGATTTCGGGCCGAGGTCATATAAGGTCATTGACCTACGGAACCATTTTTCATCTTATGCAGATCGGATTTCGAGCAACACGGGATGAGTGTAAAGAGGGCGCCACACGCATGTTTTGGCGTATTTTCAGTGAAGGTAGCCAACATCAGTACATTTGATCCCTTTCAGGATTTAAATTAACCCGTCGCGACTGGGGGGTAGTTGACCGCCTCCCCCCTGAGGTTTTTCTGGGATTGCGAGAGAACGAACCAACACAGAGCCACGAAGCTTCGTGTGCCTTTTGCTTCATCAATTTTACATCACGTGTCAAAATTTTGACCTCAGGTCAGGTCAGGTGCCTGACCTAGGTCAAATCAAACAGGCCTATGTCAAAAAATGTTTAGCGCCATGTAACTTTTTCGGAAAACAAGATATCTCAATAATACTTTCAGGGATTAGTTATCGTGATAGATGCAACAAATCTGCTATCTCAGATTTTTCGGAATTTTCCGGGTCATTGACCCAAGGTCAAGCCCATTTTTAAGACATGTCGTCTTTTTTCGGAAACTGACGGAATATTTCATACCATTTTTAGTGTGGAGTAAAGCAGACATCTAATTACTGTCATTGGGCAAAGTATCAATGACTTCCAGTCATTGACTTCAGGTCAAGTTACGAGTAACTGTAGTGAGCCAAAATGTACCACCGTCAAAATCAACGATGAATTACTCAGAATGGGTAGAAAATGGCAGAACTAGCTTGCACATACGTAAGTAATACCAGGAACCTCAAAAAGTTTGTAAAAATTGCATGTTTTGAAAATAAACAGGCTCTCACCAATAAAGCTCCGCCAATTGTGTAGATTGGTAACTAATGAACATTTCCTAAATTTAATCATGAAAAACCATCATAAGAGCCACTAAGATCAATAAAATTTGCGTGGATAGGCTTTTTTCGCGAAAATAAAGAAACGCTAAAATTAGTTCCCGTTAATTTGTTACCGCATACGGCTGCGGCGCACGCCAACAGCTGGCGCGAGAATGGCCGTGTCTTCAGCTTAACGTCTCGGCGTATATATTGAACAAATCTGGGAAATTAGACATGTATCGGCATCCGCGGACCTTTACTTGTGCGCTGGTGCCTTTACCTATGCGTTATTAGTCATAGCCCTTGAGATTCAAGCCATTTCTCGGTCTCATGCAGTCGGATACGAGAAGACATATATAGGGCGTAAATTGCTTACATATTATCTAAAACCAAAAAATGGGACCAGTTGCGAGCTCTACTCGCCACAAGCTTTCCAACGGTATGCTTATTTTTTATCGTGCGACAAACCGTTCGTGAGTTAGAGGGGGGCGCCCAACTGGCCCCCCCCAGTCGCGCATGTTCAGAACCGACCGACGGTCGTGCGCGGGTTAACATATGGATGTTTATCTGTATGTGTATACATATGAGTATAAAGGTGTTTTTGGTACGGTCTTTGAATGCATGCTTGGTACGAATCGACATATCGCAAAGCAAATCTGGACCAGGTCATAAAATAATTGTTCTTGACCTTTGACGACCTTGATCTGAAGTGACCTTGGCATATATAAGCATATGTGCGCACGCCTGTTTTTACTACCGTCTCTGAATGAATGTCTCATACAAATCGCCATGTCACAAAGCAAATCTGAGCCACCTCACAAAACATTTGACCTTGACCTTTGATGACCTTGATTTTTATTGCACCTGGTATATGTAAGCGTATAAGTGTGCGCAAACGTGTTTTTATTCGGGTCTCTGAATGTATATTTCATACAAACCGACATGTCGCAAAGCAAATCTGGATCGGGTCACAAGCTGGTTGGCCTTGACCTTTGGTGATCTTGACCCGTATTGACACTGGTTTAGGTCTTGGTACATCCATCACTTATGCCCGGATGACGTTGCCTGATTGTATTCAAGAGATAATCTTAGGTAGAACGCTAGTTCTTTCACAAAGTTCCCATTTGTCAGCGGCAACCGTTATTTCCGTTATGTTTGCTTCACTTCAAATGTTTCAAACTTCAAAAATTTCGGGCTGATTTTCGACTTTTCCGCGTCAATAGACGAGATATGCAATTGCCATAAATGTCGCACAGTATCAGCAGCTAACTCCGATCCGTTCTTGAGATTCTCAAGAAAAATAGGTGGGGGCACAAAAAGACCCCCTTCCAGTGTGCCTGTTAAAATGTACCCCTGAGGTCTGAAAATCGGACGAAAAAAGCGAAAAGGATGTCCTGTGGAGAATAAAAAGGCGCCCCAGGCCTCAGAAGGACGCCCTTAAGGCCTTAAAGGGCGCCCATGTGGTCTGAAAATATGCCATAGGGTGTAGAAGGACACAATGAAGAATAAAAGGGCATCTCAAACCCTCGTACGGATTAGAGGGGAACCCCCTCCCCTTCGGCTCATTCGGACGCCCCTGCCGTCTTTGTCCCGAGGACTAGAAGGAAAGGGCGTCCAACCACTGGAGGGGCGCTCCCGATGGTTCAAAGGTCACCCCGAAGCCCCCAAAGGGCGTCCCAGAAGTCTGAAGATACGTCCCGTGTCTAGAAAGTATATAAGAAGGAGGGTCCAAAAAATAAAGGGTCGCCGCAACCCTGAAGTGGTACCCCTGAAGGCTCAAAAAGCGCCTCTGTGGTCTGAAAATACGTCTCGAGGTCCAGAAGAACGACCGGAAAAATAACGGGGTGCCCCAAACTATGGGGGGAGGCCTCCCGATGGCTCAAAGGGCGCGTCTGCCGTATGGAGACATGTCTTGGGGTTAGAAGAACGCTCTACAGAACAGAAGAGTGCCCAGACCCGTGGAAGGTCGTCCCGAGGGTTCTAACAGCACCCCTAGGGTCCGGGAATATGTTCTTATGGCTAAAGGGACGCCCTAAAGAGCAACACGGCGCCCAAAGTCTTGCGGGTCGCCCGGAGGGTTCACCCCTATGGCATGAAAATATTCCCGAGGTTTCGAAGGACGCCGTAAAGAACAACGGGCAACCTAAAATCTTGGAGGTCTGCGTGGTATATATACATATATATATATATATATACATATATATATATTGCGTATATATATATATATATATATATATATATATAATCTGCATATTATGTGACCACCGTCCAGCACCGTAATCAGCAACTGCTTCTGCGCTGGATGACTGATGCGTCTGAGTAGAGTGGCATGGTTTGTTTCAGTATGGCACCCACTATAGTGACACCGACAGTCAATGACTCATACCAGGACCGCTTGAATCTGTTCTAAATATGGAATGTAAAAATACCGAATGAGCAAACCTGTGGTGCCTAATATGGCAAAGGACATCGAATACATGGAAGGCTGAAACTCCCGTCTGACTGTTACACATGAGCACCGTCACGGCGCATACGATTCACTCCCGCGTGACACGTTCAGTACTGAATTTCGGTAATTCGGTGGTAGAGATCCTACCCCGCCACCGCAGTACCACGTGCCCTGGAGCTAAAAGCGTCACCATCTCTCTCTCTCTCTCTCTCTCTCTCTCTCTCTCTCTCTCTCTCTGCACATGTCAACATCTCTCCGTACAACCTTTACGCGTCAAAATACAATAAATAAATAAATAAACAGCGACATTTTAGACACCACCTTCCCCCCACCAAACGGAATGAAGCTTCTTGGACTAGTGGCGTTCCCCCCGAAACTTTTCTAAATACATTCTTGAAATCAGCCGAAACAGAATCAAGGCAAAATTATTCCATCGACTTGATTATCCCACAACTAGTGCACAGAACGTTCAATGTACAGAGCGACAAATGCTCAACGTTACACAAATACGTTAAGCGAGAAGAGTAAATAAAAGAGTATTCACGGTAAGTGCAAATGTATATGCACCTATGTCCAAGGTTACAGAGGGCAGCCTCCCACCCTTAAAGACCCACGCCGACAATCTACCCATGGACCCAGAACTTACCCCAAGGAGGTCACGGTGCGGAGTGTCCCGAAAGCCGGACCTTCGCGAGTCGCATCGCACGTACCAAGGGACGGGTCGCTCACCCGTTTGGCGTCTGCGCCTAACCCGGCTGCAGCACTCAGAGCGCCTGATGCAGCGCCCACCGCCGCCTGGCGGCCGGCCTCGGTTCCACTGTCGGCGCAGCTAGACGCCCGAGGCGACCGCTGCCTGGCGACGGGCGCTTGAATCAGGCACCTACTGGTGCCGGTCATGCAAAAAAGGCGGTGTTCGCGCGGCCGACGTGGTCCGCACAATTCTGACCGCACAGCGAAACCCACACCGTGACGGGTGAAATATTTTACGTTTGCATTTTTGCTCCAGCTTTAAATAGTCTCATGTCTGCCCAACCATTAAAAACTGTCTCACATACCTTCAATCAAAAGTTAAGGAGTAGGCCGCAAGCGATGGTTGTGATATGCATCTAGCAATCCGTAATCCGCTCAAAGCACTAGAACGCGTTTCTTCAACCCCGTCAGGAGTGCGTCTGGAGTGCCCGCCCAGGGAATGTCTGAGCTGGCATCACATAGAAACTTTGCAAACTTTAGCAGAGAACACTGGCCGCCTCCGACCCTAGATACGTCAGAACCAGTAAGCGGGCCCTCTGCAAGACGGATAAGCAGGTTCAGAGGCAGTCTACTAAATTTTTCAGGTTAACAAATCTTGTTTTGAATGTGTAGGGAAACAGACTGAATAACGCTTTACAATTATGGGCGTCCTGTGTCCTGTCTAATGTAAAGCTGACCCGGCCGCGACTCCATGAGCGGCTTCGTACGGCTGGGAGCGCTGGAACGCCGCCGCTAGAGGGTGATAGTCTCGGCCAGTGTGGCCACCAGGGGTCGGTAACGGCGGTGTCTTGGCAATGCGGCCGTCAGGCGGTGTCCGCGGTAGAATCCCGGCCATTGGGGCACTCCGCACCGTGACTTCTTTGGAGTAGGTTATGTGGGTGTCGCGCCAAAGAGGGTTTCAAGATTTTGGGTTTGGGGTTTTCCCTGCGTAAATGTAGGCACCGTGATTGTGAATGTGTTAGAATCGAACGTATCGCCTTGAATGCAAAGGTTGACTGTACAATTCTTTAGCTGCAACGTGTTGTAATTTGTAAATATATGGGATCCATGAGATCAATTATCTTTTCTCCTTCGTGCGGGGTGCCGAGGCTGTCCTACGGTGAACGACATTCATTCCCTATCCCCGCTGCTAGTAACTACCGTGTGGCAGGCGGTTAAAGAGGAAATGTTGCTACACCCGGAGATGGCGTCTGTTGATTAAAACCCTTCGCCTTGTAACGCGCCTGGCCAGCGTGTGACAAGGGGGTCCGTGGATACCTGAGGTACACCTTTCACATTAAGTTATCGCATATAAGCTTGCTATAGAAAACCCAAGGGCAAGTGTGACGGCAGTCCGTGCAACATCGAAGCATTCCATAGCGTTTCACATATATGGTGCATGACAAATAATTCCCACGGAATGGTACTTCCCCACCCCCTACCCCTGCAAGTCCACCAAAAATTTCGCCGATTAAAGTCTAAGAGGAATTATTCCCCCAATACTGAGAATGTTTCTTATTTCGATCACTTTTTTCGATTTCGCGAAAAGTCGAATTTCTTTTCACTTTTAGTGAGCAAAAATGCGATGTTTCAACTACATGAGGACCATAACACCCTTGGCTCCCTGGCTAGGGCTCTGCTCCACCCGCCCGCAAACACTTGGAAAATGCTTCGATATCTGTAATCAAAATACCATGATATTGAATTCCGACCGGAAATAATACTTGAAGTGAGCTGGTGCAGCTCGCATGCAGCATTTTCAGAACTACAATAAACGCCAGCCATTTACTATTTTATTAAGATTTAAAAGCACGTAACAAAATATTTCCTGAGTTAAGTTTCTTTTTTTTTGATCGTATAAGTGCTTGTGTGCTAGAAAACAAGCATAACCCTGCTTAGGCATCGATGGCAGTAATTAGTAGCCTGGGAGCCAATGAGATAATAATGGCGCATTGCGCCACAATACATGGCTGTTTTGAACTTCTTGATTAGTCGCAGTAGTCAAACCAAGTAGCGGTGGTGTGCTTTTCACTCGTGCTGTTTCGTGCGTCCGCTTTACGCTTGGTGTTGTGTAGGATGCGGCCCGGAAAGTGAAGCTGTTGTTTAATATTCCAAGATTTGATCCCCTGACTAACATAGTATGTCACCACTCAGCAGACACCGCGACGGATTCCATCCGCAGTAGGTAAGTTCTGACGACGAAGTCATTGGCATGGGAATGGGCACCCAGTAGGTCTGCGCTCCCCCCTCAAACTTTCCAGAACTTGTAAAATAAACAATTTGCTGGGAAAGGGGTGTCTCAGACTGCAGGTTTCCGCGGGCGGATCCAGTGGGCCGTTGAGTCTCTAGCTCCTTTGTTGGGAAGCCCCGGTCTAGTGCATTGTTCGACCAGTTTCTTTTTAATTTGCTATTTGTGTTAAGCATAAATGCATTAATATCCCCATTATTTTCCAGAATGGAAACAGAATAACCATGCTTTGAGGAGGAAATATGTTTTAAGGGTGGGCTAGGTTATATGAACTGAGGATGCCTTTCCCAATTTGTGCATGGTTGGGATCTGCTTGTGCAGGCTGCTTACATTTTCCAGAGTTCCACCAGTTGTCATTGTGCCTCAAAGCTTGAGGAGTCCAGGTAAAACCATCCAGCCAGAGCAGCATGTGGTGTGACATCATGGGTGACTGTCACGATTCACCCAACATGGCAGTGCTAAGTTGATCACTTTTATGTCATTTCAGCATTAACAGTGGTAGATGCAAGAGAAGCCAAAGGCATCAAGAATTAGCCTTGTGTTGTGATATATGATGATGATAGCTACATATGGCCAACCCCCTAACTTATCCTGCCAGGGCTTTATGGTATTCAGATGCAGGCCACCCACTTGTCATAACTCCAGAAATCCACATAGTTACAGGCCATATTGGTACCAAAAGATGTGTGATTAAAAAAAATAGGGCTAAAGGTAAGTTTCTGCCCGACGAAATCGCAAACAACCCTTTGTATAATTGCCACCAATGTAAAGAATGTATCATCCTGTTTCTAACCGTACTTTCCACTACTTGATTTTCTAAACAATAACAACAAAATCGTAATGATAACTACCACACAGTACTACCGTGCTGCAGTCGACTGGCGGAGAACAACATTATTTCGCGGCGGAAAATGTAGTGCCGCCAAGGTTAAGGTTATTGACATCAAGGACGTGTAGACCCTGCATGCATCTTCAAGCGATTAATGACGTCATATATAGGAAAATTCTATTCTGTTGCCACAAACTGAACTTGGAGGAACTGCTGAATTATTACGCTGTTATATTATTGTATTAGATAATTGTTGGGATGTCTGATATCAGTATTACTACATTATGACATTTAATGCTCGTTAGATTAGGTTGCTAGGTTGGGTTGTGCTGGGCTAGGTTAGATCAGGTTAGGTTAGGTTAGGTTAGGTTAGGTTAGGTTAGGTTAGGTTAGGCCAGGCTAGGCTAGGTCAGGTTAGGTTAGGTTAGGTTAGGTTTGGTTACTATGTTAGGCTAGGGTAAATTTTTATTTATTGTTTTATTTCACTTCCTAATATTTTCCAGTTTTGTTCCGTGATTTTTTTTCAGATATTTTATTTCACTGCTTTTTATTTTTTTTGTATTTTTCAAATTGGAACTACGCTTTGCCATCTTTGTAATATTTTTACTTTTTTATTATTATTGTTTATTATTATTATTATTATTATTACTATTATTATTACTATTATTATTTTTACAACGGTTAACTTTTTATTTTAAAGATAATTTATATCGCATTAGTTATTCCCCCAAAACTTTTTTATTACTCTTGATTGAACCTTGAGTCCGACCGTCGACCAATCAGCGTCGAGATCTCACGTAAACAAACTATTTAACGCAGAAACGTCAAAAATCCCTACGCGAGCGTCTGGCGGTTAGCATACCAGTGACGACGCAATCTGTTTCGGGGGGAATAATGTGTGTTTCAGGTTTTTCCGGCTGAAATCGTAAGTAATACTTATCAATATTGCATTTGAAACGCCATGCAACCACTACTACGATTATTTTCCCTGGAAGTAAGCGCTCGGGCTGAATCTTACTGTTGACCAAAAATAGCCCAATCACAGGCAATCAGTGCCTTGTCACCATCACAGCTTTCTCCAAATAGTCCTGTTAGGCAATTCAGCCACTCATGGGAGAGAGCATCTCGGCAAGATAGATCAGCACACACTTCTAAGCATTGCTGGCTGGCTTCCCTTTTTTTTTTTAAATTATAATTTCACTAAAAACCACAAAAAAACAAATTTAAAAAAGAAATAAATTTATGGGGGGGGAAAAGAAGGAAAGGGGGGTGGGAGTGAAAAAGAAAAAAAAAAGAGTGCCTGGGAGGGAACAGAGACAAACAAGGAAACTGGGACAGGAAATTGGGGAAGGTGGAAAGGTGAAAAGGCCTAGGGAACAAGGAGCAGGAAGGGAAGCAAATACAGACTGGAATGTTACTGGCACAATGATGAGATATTGGACAGGACCATTGACCCAGCATTGACTGGGTTATTTCATCACCTTCCACAGACGGGGGGGGGGGCTTTAACGCCTTGGCCCCATTTATCTCGAGATCCAATCACACGATTTGGTTCCTTCAAACAGTAATTGAAAGCCCGATCACCTTACTTGTCCCTATCCCTTTCCCATCCCCTTGCTTGTCTCTTTCCAAGCCCAGTCCCTTTTCGCTATTGTCCTAACACCCCTTCCATGCCTGTTCTGTTAGTCCTCATATCCCTTCTAATCTCATCCAGGTCCTCCATATCTCTGTACTGTACCAGTTTTCCTTGTTGTCCCTGTTCCCTCCCAGGCAGTCATGTCTGTCCTTGTTCAATCCCAGTCCACCTCCCTGTCCATCTCAACTTATTTCGAGTTCAAGACGGCCACGTTTTGATAGGTCTTTCAGTGACGTCATATTTCACGGCATGTTTGTCATCCATCAGTACTTAAAAGTTGGTGTTGATCTGTCTGGCAGGATGCCCCGTGCTTCGAACTCGTGCTAGTTGTTGAGGCAGTGAGTGACTGAATCACTTCAAGAGATTACTTTGAGGATGTTGTGATGGTGGCAAGGCATTAAATGCCTGCAATTGGCCTATTTTTTAATTGCACATATTTTGGTACCAATATGGCTCCGTAGCTACGCAGATTTTCGGAATTACGAAAAGTGTGAGGCCTGTGCCTAGAATACAGGCTTGATTGCCCGGCAAGATCCTGCACCATGCCTGCGACAGTCCCAGCCCCTAAAGCTCTGCTAACTTTTTACTCCACACCATAGCCAACCTAAAAGGATTCCCAACAAAATAGCAATATTTAGCATATAAATAGCAAGATTAATCAGATACCCAACACAAGTAAATAATGTCAGATCCTTGACCCTATCAGGCCAAGCATGAGAAATCATAGTTGTTATAACTGGCAAGCTACCTGACAGCTGACCCACGCTGGCCTATTGGTCAAGGACCGTGATGTCATTGGAGGCAAGGTACCCCTTTACATTGTTGTGACTGGGATGATTATGGACTGATTGTGCTCAAGGCCAGAGATAGCTGGAGCCATGAATGTGACAGCATTGTTGAGCTGGAAGGCAGATATGTTTTTGGTCAGTTCCTTTCAATGCAGTGCTACAGAGGTAGTGGTGAAATCTCTCTAAGTTGGCGGGGACTGGAGCCGCTATCCTATTAACCGTATAGACCGCTGTGTGCATTGTCCGTGCCAGAGCCTTTGTAAGGATAAAGAGGAGATGTGGTCATCATCTGTTAAAGGCCTCTTCCCATGCAAAGATGCTGCACAAGTGCATGCAGACAAAGTATTGAAAAAGCAATGTTGTCAGCAAATGGTTGATTTAACAGTCCAGGAAACTCAAATTGATTGGCTACTAATTTCACAAATATGCAAATTTGAGTGGGTCCGGAATCCAAGAAGTTGACCTGTTGCCTGTATACGTGCTTATGGTAAGACTGTAAGGACCATGTATTGGTAAAATATGTTACTTTTGTGTCCTTCAAGAAAAGGCACCTTCCCCTCTTCAAAGTACATTTTTGCTCCGCGCAGATCTCCTATGTTGTGTTGTTGCAGAGTTCATAGTATCAATTGTTTTGTCATTGTGGGCCTGCTGATAATGTTAAGAAAAAATTCTAACTTTTAATAGCAGCTCATTGCATGTAGAATTTTTTCTATCACGGCTGTTTTTAGGCACTGAAAAATGTTTGAATTACATGGTTCAGTTGTCCAGTTACACCTAACATCTGCAGTAACAAATTTGCACCAAGGCACACTTGAAGGAGGAAGTACTTTTGTGTCCCTCCCGCCCGTCTCGGGAGACGAGAGAGCTAAAGACACCAAATTTGAAGGGTAGGGTGGGATCGTAGAGGTACGTTATGTGCAACTGTCATGACCTTAGACCTATATCTCCAAGGTCAAATGAAATTGAAAAGGTCAGGTTTGGACACTTTCTCGACCCGCACAGGCCCTTCCGCACGGCTTTTCGCTCAAAACGGGAGAGGGGCACATGCTAGAGCGTAAAGACGTCAAACACGATCATTTCCGTTCGTTTGACGTCTCGAGTGAAGATTTCGAGGCTAGGTCATTTCAGGTCACTGGCCTATTATGTCATTTTTGCATTTCTTATTTGGTTTTTGTGGTCGGGGGACTTTTTTCCATATGTGTCGCACGCCATATTATATACATATGACAAATACCCATAGGCAGGTTCATATACCAGAAAAAAGTCGGGCAACTTCGTATGTGGTAAATTGAGTCGTAGTTTCTCGGGAATAAAAAAAGATACCCCGTTTTGCATGACCGCGGAGCCGCCTCTAGTCTTCATTTCCGTGAAATGTGTGACGGTGGATAGTAATGTATGTGGAAATAACAACACTAATTATATGTCCAGATGTCTGTTAGGCTCACTGATGTACGTCCAAAAACCGATGTCTGGAACGCCCCTGACAGCATATCTAGGTGAATTTTATGCATAAATTAGGATAAATGTTTATATTACACGTTACCTTTGTTGCGCTCATGCAGTAAGTTGTACATTAGTAAGAATAAGAAAATGTAACTACTCCCTTTTACATGCCCGTGGATCCGCTGTTGACGAACAGTTGTTTTGAAAACGGAAATTGTAGAAATTACAAACATTTGGATCATTTTGACTGTCCGCAACATTATAATGGACATCGAGATAGTACGTGAACATGTCGAAGTGCGTGATCTCCAGAAAGCGCGATATTCCTGAAACATGCCTCCCAAAGACGTGTCCTGGAACCGCCTCTGGAGAAGGACAGTTTTTGAAATTTTGTGACTGTATGCAAAACACGTATTTGGAAAAGTCGCCAAGTTTTGTGAAGCAGCTCCCAAAACCCCGGGAAAACACAGGGCATTCCGTCTGCAAATGAGTGCGGTGCAAAATATTTAAAACCACGCAGGATGTTCTGTGTTGCGCTGGTGCCCACTGCCTCGACGGCCCCGACATAGACGTGTTTGCGAAGCTTTATTGCAGCCAGACATTGTTGATAACGTGGATAATTTACACGCCTACGTAAAGGCCATTTAGGTAAGAGACTGAGTTGATATTGCACACTAAGTACAGACCTGTGCATAAATGATAATATGAAATGGGAACAAAATAATTGGACATTATGTGGTTCATGCATGAAGATTCTGGGAGGACTACTAACTGTAGTGAGTTCTTTTGTGCACCATACGAGGGGAATCCCGCACGGTCGGGCAGGCGTCAACTGACCCTGACCACCTTTCACCCGCGACAGTGGCGCCGCGGACGGTGGCCGTGAAACCAAGGGACTGGTAGACTCGCGTTCCACACTGAGTAGACGGTTATTCTGCTACCGTTCATTGGCCGCGGGGTGTTCATGGGGCGTGATGTTGCGCGGTAGGCGCAACGCCGTGCCGAAGACGCGATATAGGAGGCTGGAGGCGACAGGTCGATAAAATGGTGTGATCGAACTTGGTTATGTCCAACTAAGTGGTAAGGTCGCGCGAAGCTCTGTATTAGGTTATATCTTAATAGCGACCGTGTGCCAGGCTAGATTCGTACTTCAGAAGGTTCGTCTGAAAATGGTTCCTAAGACAAAAGGCTCGCAAGGAAAGGCCTTTTAATGAAATGTTGGTAAACTTAAGGCTCGTAGCGTAAATGATTGGCATACGAAAAGGAGCGGCCTTAAATTTGTAACCTAGCCTAACCTAACCCAACCTAATGTCTTTGTTGGATCTAATCTAACCTAACCTTTATCAATCTGCGGCCTTATATCCTATACCGCGCCTTCGGCGCGGGGATGCGCCATTGGCTCAAACCCGAAACCAACCTTCCAGGATACGAACGTTGTCCGTTTCGAACCCTATCCGATACGAACCTTATATTTACGTTTGGCTACAACCTTTTTCCCATACGAACCCTTGACTTACGACCCTTGGTCCGGTTATCCCTCCGGGTCGCTGGAGATGCGTATGGTCGCCCTTTTCCCGTTGGGCGACCATGGTGGGTAATACACCCACCAGTGGTGAGCCCAATGGACTAGCGAGCGGACCGTTTCATGTTTTTACCAATTGCCGTCGGAGGGGTCACTTCCGCGGGTGAGGGATGGTTTGGGTGGGTTGACGCCTACCCGACTATTCGGGGAAATCCATAGTAAAACGTCTTGTCTCCGCCATGCCCGACACTTGCACAGCACTTGCCATTGTAAAGTTCTAATGATGTCACATGGTTAGGAAAATAACTGTACCTGGTGATACAAACATGGAAGTGATGATTTAACTGTGATGACAATCCAGTATAATATGTTGATGTTTATATGATGTGTCACAACACTGTCTACAGCATCTCAAGGAAAGATGGGTAATCCTTTAGAAGCGCGCGCCATAAACCAAGCACACTGGATGACACATATACGGCGCGCGTGGCAAAAGGAGACGTCAGCTGTTGCAAGAAACGACAACATCATGCACTGGAGCTCCAGGGTCGTGGATCACCTACTATTCGCTAACCTAACCTAACCTAACCTAACCTACTGTGTAAAACAAGAGCGAATAGTAGGTGATCTACGACTTGGAGCTCCAGTGCATAATGTTGTTGTTTCTTGCAACAGCTGACGTCTCCTTTTGCCACGCGCGCCGTATATGTGTCATCCAGTGTGCTTGGTTTATGGCGTGCGCTTCTAAAGGATTGCCATATTAATGTGTATTAAGGTAGTGTACAATAAAGTATCTCTTTTATTGGACCAACTGCCTTGCATCTTCAAATGATTCCATGTCATAATTCATAAATTCACCCAGTTGCATTGATTGAGGTGTCTTGTTTTACCTTGTTTACTATGAATGTGATTTTCTTTCCCAGCTCTATTGCCCTTAAAGCAAAATATATGTTGCTGATAATGGAGCTTCTAATATGTTACTGGTATTGGGTGCTATTGGTGGATGTGGTCATGCCATTTCTCACCAGATATTGGATTTTGGTGTGTGGTAGTATGTCTGCAAATGTGTAGCCAACATTCAGAAACTTGTTAATTTTTTTTGCCAGAGTTGTGATTGGGTGACACTGCTTTATTATGCACTTGATGTTCCGGTTGAGCTCATTTGTAAACTGAGTGCCTGAGTTGTGATTGAATGACACCAGCAGGATCATGTTCTTGATATTCTGTTTGGGCTGAGGTGGCAACTGGCCAGTCATCTTGTGTTGTGCCTTCTCGAGAATTTGATTGTGCAATGTGTACTGATTGGTCATCACTTCACCACCTTACAATAGCTCTTCCAACCCATGATGTGGCAAAGTAACCTGCTGGTATTATGCATCATCAGTAATGAGGCAGAAAGACAGGATTTTTGTATGGCACAAACCCTTAAACAACGTCATCTTCAAAATTAGTTGAAGCAGCCTTTGACGGTGCAGAGTGTAGTGTAGTGCAGAGACAAGTGTAGAGTCACTTGTCACTGCCTTCTCTGTGGTATTGTCAGTGTCTGATGTGTTTGCTTTATTCTTTATTTATTTCCTTCTTCATTTATATCTGATGCCAGACATACCAGACAGATGTAGTGTGAATGTATGTTCATTCAAGGTTTTACATTATGGTCCATGTCCTGACTTGCCAACAGCTTGTGTGCCATGTCCAGCTGCAGCCACACTGCCTGCTCTACTGCCACACCAGTAGCCTGCTGTGGCATCTCATGCATTTCTGACTTACTGACAGGTGGTCTGTGTCCTGCATCTGCCAACCCATTGAACACAAAGAGCCTTGAAAGCATAAACAAATGTGAATGTAAAGCATTCTCTGTGTTGAATATCAGCTTTTTGTGTTTTGTGGATATCCTTAGTGGACATTTGCTGTTAATTCAGAGAAATGCATTTGCATTTTTGCTTTGTGTGTCATTTCCTCAAGCTTATTATTTGTTTTTGTTCACAGTTTGTTTTCTGGAGGAGTGAAGCCAGAAGATGGGTGGGGATGATAGACCCAAGCACACCATCCACTGGTTCAGGAAAGGTCTGAGGTTACATGACAATGCTAGTCTTGTGGAGGGACTATCAGGGTCAACCACATTCCGATCCATCTACATTTTGGACCCGTGGTTTGCAGGATCTTCAAATGTTGGAATCAACAAATGGAGGTAGGAGGCAAGGCAGCTTGTTACACATATTAGCTCTGTGTCATGCTTGCTAGATTTTGTGATATTGCAGTTTTGGCACTCCAGATCTGTAGATGTTGAGGTATTATTTGGGAATATGTGACTGACAAATCATGTTTTATGGAAGAAACTTCTTGTCAGATAAAGACCAAGTTAAATTCTGCATGTCTTATTGCATTTTGAAACCTTTTTGCATGTGCAAAGATGTGGTACATAATTCTTTAAGCTCTGTGTGTTTGTTTGATGTTGGCAGGTTTCTGCTGCAGTGTCTGGAGGACCTTGATAAAAGTTTGCAGAGACTGAATTCCAGACTTTTTGTGATTCGGGGACAGCCAGCAGATGTCTTACCAAGCTTGTTCAAGGTCAGTATTTGTTTGCACTTATCCTTAGCTTTTATGCTCATACACTGATAGAAAAGGTGATGATAGAATTTGACTGTTTTGCTCCAGTTCCCAACAGCAGTAGTTATCTTATGTGATAGAAATTTTGAATTATGGATGCAAATGGATCTGTTTTTTTTTTATTTACATTACTACAAAATTTAATTACATTTCTGCAAATGGATCTAGTTTCTGTTCGACTTGTGCTTCTATGGCTATGGAAAGAAATAGGATACCTTGCGTCATTGCTTTTGTTCGGGTAGGTCGACTGAAACTGAATGAGGATAAAATTGTTTATTGGAAAAGATGCCATTTATTTATTGCAAGCAGAGCTGTATCATGAAAAAATGAATTGGTGCTATCTGGCATATGGCAGTTCGTAATAAACTCTTTCCCGTCATTCCCCATGGCAGTATTAAGCTGTGTTAATGTATTCAGGCAAGAAAATACATTTGCCAGCACACTGATGTACACACCCCTAATTCATGTTCACCTGCATATGAGTACCTCAGAAGTCCGATTAATATCTCTTGAATCGATTGACATGCAATTGGCTTGCGGCAGAAATGGGGCACCACGTGCCTGTCGTTCGGCGAGGATCCGGAGCCGTTCGGCAAGGTGCGCGACCGCAACGTGCGCAAGATGGCGCAGGCGCACAACGTCGAGGTGGTGTCGCGCACCTGCCACACCTTGTACAACGTCGACAGGTGGGCGGAGCCGCTTCCCGGAGTAGCGCTAGGAATAGGAAATACCTTGCCGGCCTGTAGCGGCGTGCAGGTTAGACCGCGAGCCGACCGTGCATGCGAGCCGACCGGTGATTCGGGAGTCGTCCGAGGGAGTCGTTCGGCCGCTGGGGTTCTTCGGCCGCGCTCTGCTGCCTGCTCGGTCCCGGCCGCCGCTGACAGTGACGCCCCCCTCCGCCGCAGGGTGATCGCCGCGGCCGGCGGCAAGTCGCCGCTGACGTACAAGCAGTTCCAGAAGGTGCTGCTGTCGCTGCCGCCGCCGCCGGCGCCGATCCCGCCGCCCAGCCAGGAGACGATCGGCGACAGCCACACGCCGGTCGGCGACGACCACGACGAGAAGTACGGCGTGCCCACCCTGGAGGAGCTCGGTAGGTGCTGCCGCGCCGGCGCCGGCCCCGGCCGCCGGGCGGGGACGGTCGTCCGCGCCCTCGCCCTCGCCCCCTTCGATGGTGTGGGACATTGCTGGACGTACAGTGTCGCCGTCGGTTCCGCCGTCGGACGCGCTGCGTCGAGTCCCTCGTGATAGGCGCGTCTCTCCGTGCCACGTGGATAGATAGAAGCTTCCCTTCCATACACTGGTTACAGACGCCCCCTTCGCGGTCTGTGAGCAGACCCCCTTTCTGATTGTCCGTCTGCAGCTGTGGGACATAAGCTTTGTCATCTTGGCGTTTTCCGAGCATTAACCATGTTTTGGCCTCCTGGATGTGCCGAGTGATTAAGTCATAGGCAGTCGGCTGAACTGGTTTATGAGAATTGTCTCGAAGTGCTTATCTGAGATAGCTGCAAACGTCTTGTTGATGTTCGTGGGTGTATGTCGTTGGCGTAGGTGCTATCTGTCTGCTTAGTTAGCTTTTCTGATGACTGTGAGGCTTGAAGCACATCGCACCGAGCGCAGCTTGTGTTGTATTATTCTAGTCGGACTTTCGATGTTTGAAACTCAGCAGTCGATTTCTTTGTATTTTATGGTGACTGCTGTAGCAAAAACAGCATGGTTCTATGTCGTATGTGAACAAGTTGACAGATTTCATGCCTAGTTTGCTATGTTTTTGCCCTTTGTGGTCCCTGTAATATCTGCTACCGAGTAATGTTTTGCTTACACATGGTTCTTTCCGCCGTGCCGAACGTTTTGCCGGTAACGCAACCTTTGTTTGGCGTTGCCTGACTGTTCATGCATCGGCTCAAGTGTTCAGATAATGTCTGGTGTCTGGCAACGTCTAAGCGTTTTGACCCCGGGCCGCGTCATGTGGTGTCTGCTTGTATTGTTTTGGTGTCCACCTGTACGGCATCCGATAAAAGCGATTGGTAGTCAGTGTTCGTGTGTATCGCGTCTGGTAATGGTGCTGTGTCCGGCGGTAGCCGTCTGTGCTGTATCCGATGGCGGCCATGTATACTGTGTCCGATGGCAGCTGTGTGTACTGTGTCCGATGGCAGTCGTATGTGCTGTGTCCGATGGCGGCTGTGTGTACTGTGTCCGATGGCTGCCGTATATACTGTGTCCGATGGCGGTTGTTTGTGCTGTGTCCGATGGCGGTTGTTTGTGCTGTGTCCGATGGCGGTTGTTTGTGCTGTGTCCGATGGCGGCCGTCTGTGCTGTGTCCGATGGCGGCCGTCTGCGCTGTGTCCTGCCCATCCGCGCTGTGTCCTGTGGCCCCGCCTGTTGTCTGTACTGTGTCCGCTGTTGCCCGTTTTACCACGCGCGTGCCGCGGTGGCGGCAGGGTTCGACACGGACGCCGCGCAGACGGGCGTCTGGCAGGGCGGCGAGACCGAGGCGCTGGTCCGGCTGGAGCGGCACATGGAGCGCAAGGCGTGGATCGCCTCGTTCGGCCGGCCCAAGATGACGCCCCAGTCGCTGAAGGCCTCGCTGACGGGCGTCTCGCCCTACCTGCGCTTCGGCGCGCTCTCGCCGAGGCTGTTCTACCGGGACCTGTCGTACCTCTACCGTAAGGTGAGACTTTTGTCGGGTCCTGTCGTACGTCTGCTGTAAGGTGAGACTTCTGTCCTGACCTGTCTCTCCTGTACTGCAAGTGGGGGTTCTGCCTGGGCTTTCTCTGGCTTTGCTAAGTTTCTTTTCGGGCCTGCTCCATTCATTTCGCAAAGCGAGACCTCAACTTTGGCCTGACCGAGCTCTCCGGAAGTTGAGTTGTATACCGAGGTCTGTACCACCGGTGCCGCGCGGTGATAGTTTTACTAGAGCTTGACTGACCTCCAGTGTAAGAAATGGCTCTACCCGGACCTGTCCTACCTGTATTACAAAGCTAGATTTCTACCTGGAGTTACGCTGGGTCGAGGGCGTTGCGAAGCCCTCGTTGGGCTCACGATATTCACAACCTGAAACCATCCCAACGCCCGCCGTATCACGTGTAAGCGCCTACACCTGTTCTGTCTGCGCTCCCACGCCGACGCTGTATGTCGGCGTCTCTTCCCTGGGTCGTTCTGCGATATTCGACTGGCCTGCGCGACCGACCTACAACTGTTTCAGTCTCTCCGGAGCTTGCGTAAGATAAGCGGAGTAAGCTTACGTAAGGCTTACAATGGGCGTAACGGGTCGGTCGGGCCTGCTGTTTGCGTTTTTTTTTTTGTGCCGCGACGGACCGCGTACGCAGCTGAATCGTCTCTCTGGCGCAGATAAAGAACAGCGACCCGCCGCTGTCGCTACACGGCCAGCTGCTCTGGCGCGAATTCTTCTACGTGGCGGCCACCAACAACCCCAACTTCGACAGGATGGCCGGCAACCCGATTTGCGTGCAGATCTCGTGGGAGAAGAACCCCAAAGCCCTGGCCAAATGGGCGAGCGTGAGTCCTCCCAGAGCAAAGACGCTGGACGGACTAGAGCTGTGCCAGTGTGGTTCTGTGCACTCGGTGTGAAATTTTGTGATAAGCTTTGTGCTATTCCGGCTGAGCACTCAGTCGCCCATGGTCTCCTGAGGTGTCATTTTTCAATTGTTTCAGGTGAAAGGATAAGCGCCCCTTTTGAGGGACGTTTGTGTGGTTTAATGGTGAACAGATAAGATAGTTTTTTTTCCATTTGTTTCATTCGAAGGGATAATTAAGCGCCCCTTCCGAGAAATTTTTGTGTAGTTTGATAATGAACGGACCAATCACTCCACGGTTCTGTGTTTGGGGTACGGCCGATGACTGCCGATTCAGCTGAGCCGTTACGCCAGATCCCGGTTGACCCGTGTTTCTCCATAACGCTTCGGCCGGTGAGCGCCGTCGCGGCCGCGTCGCGTCACGTGACGCCTGTGACGCGGTCCGGCAGGGCCAGACGGGCTTCCCGTGGATCGACGCCATCATGATGCAGCTGCGGCAGGAGGGCTGGATCCACCACCTGGCGCGGCACGCGGTGGCGTGCTTCCTGACGCGGGGTGACCTCTGGATCAGCTGGGAGGAAGGCATGCAGGTAATAGGAGGATCACGATTAGGAGTGGTTTGTGCCGTTCCCGCAGGGGTGTGGCTGGTGCCGAAGTGAATGTTGTGTTTGGTGCCGTGATCCGCCAGAACGTGTTGAGCTCTGCTGCCTTATCGAAGCGTGTATCTCACGACATGTACGTCACCACACACACACACACACACTCACTGCTGTCTGGTACTCTCGCCGCGACAAGCTGCCGCTGTGTTGCCAGACTGCTGTGTTGCCAGACATGTGTCATGTGTTCACGCCGGCGGTGTGCTGTTGACGCCCCATTTCGCTGTTGCCGCAGGTGTTTGACGAGCTGCTGCTGGACGCGGACTGGTCGGTGAACGCTGGCACGTGGATGTGGCTCAGCTGTTCGTCCTTTTTCCAGCAGTTTTTTCACTGCTACAGTCCGGTGCGATTCGGGCGAAAGGTGGACCCGGACGGCGATTACATCAGGTCAGGCCATCAGGCTCGCGTTTCGTGACAAACGGCGGCGCGGTTTGAACGTTTGACGCAGGCCACAGTGAAAATGTTCGCACCAAAGCCTGCCACATCCTGAGTCAAACAATACAGGACTGATCGGCGTATCAAAGTTTGTTTTTTTCAAACTCAACTGATCTTTCGCGCGAACGCCAGTTGTCGCTTGGGACGTTGGCCTGCTTGTGTTCCATTCGGAACTGACCCGAACTTTGTCGGCAGGAATTACCTGCCGGTGCTGAAGAGCATGCCGTCCCGGTACATCCACGAGCCGTGGCTGGCGCCCGAAAGCGTCCAGAAGACAGCCAAATGTGTGGTCGGTGAGTTTGAAGTGTCCCCGCCACCTGAACGGACGGTGCCGCGCTCGCGAGCTTTGTCCGTGCGATGGACGGACTACCATCTCGTTTGGTGGTCCTTGTGGCGTTTCACCGCTTTCGCGTCCTATCGCCGCTTGCGGATGCTGACTGCTCGCGCTGGCGTCCTCTGTCCACACGCAACACTGTCGGCCCGATGGTCCCTGTCCACACCTGACACTGGCTTCTCTGGCGTCCTCTGTGCGCACACGCAACACTGTCGGCCCGATGGTCCCTGTCCTCACCTGACACTGGCTTCTCTGGCGTCCTCTGTCCACACGCAACACTGTCGGCCCGATGGTCCCTGTCCTCACCTGACACTGGCTTCTCTGGCGTCCTCTGTCCACACGCAACACTGTCGGCCCGATGGTCCCTGTCCTCACCTGACACTGGCTTCTCTGGCGTCTTCCCCGCAACACTGTCGCGCCCGTCGTGTAGGACGGGCAGTACTCGGCGACATCAGCTAATGGCTCTCCCGCCGCAGGCAGGGACTATCCTCTGCCCATTGTCAGTCACGCCGAGGCCAGCCGCATCAACGTGCAGCGCATGCGTCAGATCTACATGCGGCTCTTCGGCTACAGAGGCCACGGCGGCCAACTGATCGGTGAGTGCCGGACACTGCTGGGCCGCTGTCTTCACGAGCTCACCCTCAGCCAGCCAGTAGCAAGACTGTTGTTGGCCGGCTGTTGGCTGTTGTATTGCTGCATCCAACAATCCGCTACTGTTGGCCTCTCCCCCGAACTGGGTTGGAAAGTAATCGTGCCCGTAGATCTAGAGCAGTGTTGTTGTTAGCAGGCTGCGCAGAGTTCTGTCAGGAGATGGCTCGGATTCGGCTGGTGACATCAGCGTGGCGCGTTTCCGGCGCCGACTGATCGGCGTCTGTCTCGCCGCAGCGCCGCCGGTGCCGCTGAGTGAGGACAGCGACGAGACGGCGCACCAGAAACAGCCACCGTCGCCGCCGCCGCCCGCCGCGCTGGTAGACCGCGGCAAGCGCGCCATGCAGCTGGCGGCGCGGCGCGGCCCGCGGCGGGCGCGGCCGGCCGAGCCGCGCGAGGCCTGAGCGCCGCCGCCGCCGCCGCCGGACCGGGCCTGGGGCGCTGGGAGCGGCCCGCCGCGGCATCAGTGAGGGGAAGACCGGGGCCGCGCGGCGCCGCCGGAGGTTCGTCGAGACGCGGAGAGGCGATGGTGCGGGTGTGACGCCGCGGTCCGAAGCGTGCCGGTCGAGGTTCGTGACGGAGGCGGACCGCGCGCGCAGTCAGCTGGACTGTCGCCGGTTGACCGGCCTCCATACGGAGGGCGTTGGGTGCGGCATGGAGGCCAGTGGAACGCCCCAGGAGTCGAGACTGGCCGAGGTTCCGGCGAATTGCGTGAGGCCAGTGCGATTCAGAGGCGCTAGAGAAGCTGGCGGGGTGGAGGAAAGTCATTCGGAAATGCGTCTCCGGACAGGCTGGTAGTGGTGGCAGAATCGACGGCATAAGGATCCGCCTGTCTCGATAGATCCGTGCTACCTATGGCAGCCTGAGCGGGGCGAGTTCAAGCGAGCTTATGTTGGAGAGGGACGTCCGTGGAAGCGCTTTGTCAGAGGAAGGTTGAAGGAGATGGCATGGACAAGGGAAGATCCCAGTCAGCGGCGTTGACCGAAAAGGGTCCCAGTGACCTTGGCTAGGAACCAATGCCAGGTAACGAAAAGACAAGAAATGAGTATGGGGACACTCCCGGCTGAATGCTCTCAGGACCGAGGAATAGACGTACGTTGTGCTGCGTTGTAATGGAGGCTATGACATGGGAGCGTTAAGAAACGATCTTATCCATCCCACCAACTGCGCAGTCAGCCGGTGAGATTAACAAGCTTTGAGAGGACGCCGAGCCAGCGTGGCAGCATATCGGTAGCGGACGGGCGGGACGCAGCGGGCATCCACACACCACGGCAACGCATTGAACTCTGAGCTAGTCGCGCGGCGCGGAGCGCGACCTGTGATGTTGTTGCCGGCTGTGGGCCTGGGCAGACCGCGACCATGTGCCACATCTCGTCCGGGGCGCGCGGAGGCCGGCGAGCCGCGGCCGCCCGTCATCAGTGTAATGTTCCATATAGACATGCCGTTAACCTCGAAGCCATCGGTTCACGTGGGTAGCGGCGACGGTCGCGCGCGGGTCGGGACGCACCGTCGACGTCTCGTTGTGCGGTTCGTTGGCGGGGCCGCCGGCCGGCCGCCGTCGCGCGGGCCGCGCCGGCCCCAGAGCTCCGCGGCCCGCCGGCCGGCTCGGCCGCCGCGGGGCGTCTGTGTGCAATACTGCTGCCGTGTTCGGTGTGCGCCGCCATGCCGCGGGACGGGGCCTGGTCAGGGTTGGCAGGTTTGCCGAAACTACTGTCAGCGTCAAACCCGTGTGCCCCGACTTTTCGCGATGATTCCAGCGATTGTGGCTTCGCGTTGATAGAACGTCGCATGTCGCCATTTCAGCTTAAGCGCCGATTTCTGGGAAAGGTTGGTCGAAACTGCTCCGAAACTAAACATGTTACTGTGGATGTCCGGGCTGATGTGTTTGAGGCCCCCGATCACGTCACGCCATACGTCACACTAGCGACCAGACTGACATGACACGATTGGCCCGGTCGGCTATCGGAGGCGTGGGCGCACCTTAAAGGGAGGAGACATCGTTCTTTGACCTCTCCGTTAGCCCATCGGTCGCAATTTTAGGGTTGCATGTATGAGAGTTAAGTACCAAGAGAATTATACATGACTTATTTGCATAAAACATTTCGACGTGGAACACAACGGAAATGTGTGGGCCCTGGTTGGAGAAGAGCGGCAGAGCGGATCAGATTATAAGTGAGCGTTTATCGAAACGTCTTGGTGAAAACTTGAGGGTCCCTCGTGTTTCCATGACACACTTCAGGGAAATTCAGATTAACCCGACCCCGACTGGGGAGGGGGCAGTTGACCGCCCCCTGAGGTTTTTCTAGGATTGCGAGAGAACGAACAAACAGAACCACGGAACTTCGTGTACCTTTTGCTTGAGCATTTTTACACCTTTTGTCAAAGTTTTGACGTCAGGTCAAATCAGATGTCTGGCCTAGGTCAAGTCAAACGGGCCTATGTCCAAATAAGTTGAGCGCCCTGTAACTCTTTCGGAAAACAAGATATCACAGTAATGCTTTCAACGATTAGTGATCTCCATAGATGCAACAAATCTGCTAGCTCAGATTTTTCGGGATTTTCCGGGTCATTGATTTAAGGTCAAGCCCATTTTAAGACGTCGTCTTTTCGGACATGGGCGTAATTTTTCATAACATTTTTAGTGTGGAGTGAAGCAGGCATCTAGTTACCGTCACTGGGCAAAGTATCAATGACTTCCAGCCATTGATCTGAGGTCAGGTCACGAACAACTGTTGTGAGTCAAAATGTACCACAGTCAAAATCAGTGGTAAATTACTCGGAATGGGTAGAAAATCGCAGAATTGGCTTGCACAGACGTAAGTAATACCAAGAAGCTCAAAAAGTTCTAAGGAAATTACATATTTCGGAAACAAACAGGCTCTCGCGAATAAAACTCCGCCAATTGTGTAGATTGGTAACTAATGAATTTTTCCAAAATTTAAGCATGAGAAACCGTCACAAGAACCACTAAGATCAATAGAATTTACATGGATAGGTTTATGTCGGGAAAATGTAGGAACGATAAAATTAGTTCCCGTTGATTTCTTTCTGCGTACGGCTGCCACACCCGCCGACAGCCGGCGCGAAAACTGCCGTGTCTTTAACTCAACGTTTCGGCATATATACTGAACAAATCCGAGAAATTGGACGTGTATCGGCATCCGCGGACCTTTACTTGTGCGCTGGTGCCTTTACCTATGCGTTTTTAGTCACATGCCTTGAGATTAAGGCCGTTTCTCTGTCTCATGCAGTCGGCTATGATAAAACATATGGGACGTAAATTGCTTACATATTACCTAAAACTAAAAATGAGACCAGTTTCGAGCCCTACTCGTGACAAGCTTTCCAACGGTGCGCTTATTTTTATTGTGCGACCAACCGTTCGAGAGTAAAGGGGGGGGGGGGCGGTGAACCGCCAACCCCCCAGTCGGGCGTGATTGTCTCCGACCGACCGTCGTGCGCGGGTTAAGTACATGAGATCGAACGACGCTGGCAATTTATATGTTAGCAGGTGCGCATCTCGGCGGGGCTTACAAGTGTACGTGTCACTTTTTTTTACCTTTTTTATGTTACTGGAAGTGCCTGGATTCTTTAGTCCTCTGTACGTTTCTTTTCTTTTTTTTACAACCGGGCCTTATATCTCTATATCCAGGATCCGCCCCTTGCTCCGGGCCTCATCTTGCGTTGTCGGCCGCAAGCAAAACATGGAGTTCGTGACGCGGCCTTCAGCGTCACGGTTCCCGACCATACGTAAAGCAGTCTTCATTGCCTTCCACATCATTCTGGCTGTCCATGGTCCTACATTCTTCATCGTTTTCACCATCATGGCTGTCTCCCGATCCGAGGTTTACACGGCTGCACTTTACTTCGGCCGGTCCGCTCCATAACCGTAGCACCCCAACCGCAGCCAGCCGCAGCCTAACCCATATGTCCAACAGCCAGCCGTGCCAGTTTGTCAAAACTCCCATGTTGCATATTTCCACGGAATATTACGCAGCATTTCAAAGGTCGATCTCTGCACACCGATCAAGGTTTACAGACTAACGTGCGCTAAGAAAGTATAATGTGCAGTGACTACGTGGGGATCAGGGACGCAGCCAGGCGGGGGCCACGGGGGCCATGCCCCCCCCCCCGAGCCAAGCGGTCTACACTAGATACTTGGCGATTTCGCATGAATACGAAGTACTGATCATTAGGGATGCACTGGATCGGGATTTTTGTGATCCGGCCGGATACCGGACATGCCGGATCGGGGTGCCGGATATCCGGCCGGATATTCGGCCGGATACCGGATATTACGTTTACATTTTTTTATTTACAATTTCTATTGAAATAATGAAACCGAAAAGACTTAATAAAAAAGAAAAATACGAGAAACTGAACAAATAGTAAAAAATGCCCACACCTTGTGAGTCGATATCTTCAAGGCCAAATGAGGTGGAAAAGGTCAACGTTGGACACCTTATCGGCCTGTACAGGCCATTCCGTACAATTTTTACGACGAAACGGGTTGTTTGTTGGGGCGTTAAAACGTGGAATACGATAACTTCCATTCATTTGGCGTCTTGACTGGGGATTTTGGGTCGAGGTCATGTCAGGTCAATGACCTGTGACGTCATTTTTCATCTTTCACAGAGCAGATTCTGAACAACACGAGGCAGTTTGAGAGTAAATGAGGGTTCGACATGTATCTTTTGGCGTATTTTCAGTAAAGGTAGCTAACATCAGTACATCTGGCCATTTCCAGCGTTTATATTTCTGTATGTATGTGTAGCTATGTATGTATATACATGTCAGTATCAATATGCCAAACGTGTTTTAGAAGGGTCTTTGAATGCGTATTTCACACAAATCGATGTATTGCAAAACAAATCTGGACCACGTCACAAAAACCTGCCCTTGACCTTTGATGACTTTGACCTGAAATGACTCTGGCATATATATAAGCGTCTGCATGTGCGCACACGTGTCTTCATTAGGGTCTGTGAATGCATATTTCATACAAATCGACATGTCGCAGAACAAATCTGAGCAAGGTTACAAGATATTTGACCTTGGCCTTTAACGACCTTGACTTTAACTGACCTTGGAATATGTAAGCGTGTCAGTGTGCGCACATGTGTTTTTATTACGACCTTCGAATGCATATTTCATACAAACTGACGTGTTGCAAAGGAAATCTGGATCAGGTCACAAACCTTGACCTTTGATGCACTTAACCCTTATTGACCCTGGCTGTGGCCTTGGTACGTCCATCACTTATGTCACGATGCCCGAATGACATCGCCTGACTGTGTTCAAACAGCAGTCTTAAGCAGAACGCCAGTTCTTTCACAAAGTCCCCATTTGTCAGCGACAACCATCGTTTTCGTGATGTTTGTCTGACTTCAAATGCTTGGAGCTTCAAAATTTTCGGCTGATTTCCAATTTTTCTACGCCATTCGACGAGTTATTCAATTGCCATAAATGTCACAAAGTAACAGCAACCAGCTCAGATGCGTTCTCGAGATATTCAAGAAGAGCAGGTGGGGGGCACAAAAAGATCCCCATTCCAGTGCGCGTGTTAAAAGACAGTGGTAGCTGATTCGAACTGTAAAAACAACGGGTGTCATAACGCGTTCCGGCTGGAAGGTTTGGAATCTCCAGAACGTACGTGACAAGAAAATATTGGTGGCAAACAAGGTTCGGTACCGAAAGAGCAAAAGTCACCCCACGTCACCCAAAAACAAGAGGTCGCCCAAATGACCCGCATCCGGAAACTGTCCCGCGGATCACATGAAATCGGAAAGAACGGGGCATTGCCATGGACGACGAAAGCTACTTCACGTACCACGAGAGGTATATGTCAGGAAACCTTGGGTACTCTGTTGGAGCACGTCCAGCAGAAGTCCGGCAGAAGTACAACTGAGGCCCGAGAGCAAGTTTCCCCGCAATCTTTTCGTGTGGCCCGCCATCTCTCTCAGGGGTGTGACAAAGCCGGCTATCATGCCGGGTATGGGTAATGTTGATGGTAACGTGTACCGTGAGAAGTGCGTAGGAGATGTGTTCATCCCATATTTGGATGAGGACTGTTTCGAGAGGGACATGTTGATCTGGCCAGACTTGGCTAGCGCTCATTATGCGAAGAAAACGCTCAAGTTGCTGGAAGAGGCCAGAGGGCCGTATGTAGTGCGTGACAACAGTCCCCCTGTGTGCACCAGGTGTGTCCTTCTGAGGACATCTGGGGCATCATTAAGCAGAGGATGTATCAGGGAGACTGGTACGTAACATCCAAAGTCGCCCTAAAGCGCTGGATGAGCCAGGTGATCGCTGCTCTGAACCTAGAGATACCGCGTTAAATGCTGGTGCGCGTACCCAGGCGCGAGCGTGTTGCCGACAGATGAGAGGTGATGGAAATGATCCATTAAGCAAAACTGACCGCAACGGTTATGACTACATTTCTGCAAAGTTTAATGTTCATACAGTAATAAATGTGCTTACGGTATGACTTTAAATACTGTCTCATTTTCCAGTGCCCACAATTTATATTTTTCCTTAATGCATTGAAGTCAGAATTTGAGAAAGATAAGAAATATTTCGAAAAAAGGAAGACAATAAATCATAAGATGGGCTACTGACCGCATGCTGGCTATTGTTTCGCAGTTTTGAACTTGAGTCCTATGCTTATAAACATATGTCCGAACCCTCCCGGGCCAATACAGAAAAGAATTGGTCCCAAGGTCTCCAGACCGACTTGGAACTGCCAGTTACATCGACAATCTAACACAACAAGCCACGTTTCCCCTGAAACGCAGACATTAGAGCACCGTCTTGATTGTACACCGGGAGGTTAAATATCCGGCAGTGTCCGGCCGGATCACAAAAATATCCGGCCGGATACCGGATAATCTCTGATATCCGGCCGGATATCCGGCCGGACCGGATATCCGGTGCATCCCTACTGATCATATATATGTTGCAAAAGTAAACATTATATGTTCTCCTGTGCATTAAATATGACATAAATTGCTTAAAATTGCTGCTTTTCTTGCAAGTTTCGTCATATGCCCGTGGCATATGACAAAATTTGGCCTTTGCCCCCCCTCCCTGAGGAACATCTTGGCTACGTGCTTGGTGGGGACAATATGGACAATAACAACGCATTGTAAAGATCTCTATAAACAAAAAAACGTCATTTCCGCATAGCATGACGTCAGCTGTGCTGATGTTCTACCATCATTTTGCCTGTTCTTCATGAATAGTCCATTCCATCAACATTGCCATATTCGGGCCAAACGAGACAACGCGTCCGGCGAGCTTTTCAGCTACACCGGATTTGGTTGCCAATGGGGGTTACGGGGGCAAGAGCACACTCAGCACGCAGGCACTCAGGCTCGATGGCCGGCAAGGATGGCATGCATTTAGTGCTGCCGTGAACATTGCGTTCACTAGCCAACATGCCTTTTGGATACGGGCTGCCGGTTTGAACGTCGCCGCTGGCCTAAAATGGGTCTGATGGCCCACAGCGAAACGATGGAAGAACTTCTGGGCAGTCTTTAAGATGGCGTTCCAGACGTCAAATAGCACGGGCAGTCCGAATTTGAGGTCCGTTTTGCGATTGCGTGCACAGCTGAGCGGCTGTCGCGCATCCGGCACGGCTGAAAATTCACCTCATGGGACTGCGCACATTGAGACAGATGTAAAAGAAAGAAGAAGAAGAAGAAGAAGAAAATTCCCTACTTCTGTTGTGCTGATTGCAAAGCTCCAGGCACCAAACGAAACCCGTGACAATGCCGTGTCTGCAAACGGCTCAAAAAGCCCCGCTCAAACAACGGCAAGCACAGACTAGGTGAAACCTGCACCCCGTTCGAAACAAATTCGGCTTGAAAATTGGGCAATTTTCTTTCACGCACGCACATGGACATGTCTCGTTCATGCAGCACTGTAAAACCAGTGTGGGAGAGCGCGTTTAAAAAAGGGCCCAAAGGAACGTATGCTTCAACATGTTTGGTTAAACTCCCTCGCCATGGTGCGTTGCTAAGATAGCGTGCCTTTGTGTACACGCCACGCTAGATGGCCGCAGACATTGGCTGTCGTTTGGATTTGGCCGCTATTCTCTATCTGTTACAGTTAAAGAGAAAAAGGACGCTTTTATACACGGCATTTTGTCCACGGGCTTAACATTAGGCCGCGATCTGAGGTGGACTTTTCCTCTTACTTTCGAACTAATCTCACTCGGTATGTTGACGAGTTGGAACAAAGTCGGTGCAAGGTCAATTAAAGCCCCGGATCATGTCTATCGATTGGCGCAAGCCGCGTTGCAATAGCTTGTACCGTTCAGGAGCCAGAAGCTCTTAAGTGTAGGTAGTTTCCCGTGTTGCTCTAACATTACGGACTCGGAAAATTGTCGGCATTGGGCCGAGCGGCACCGTGTAAGATTATCGAAGCTTGACCGCCAGCTGCACCACACTTTGCCGTAGAGCCAGCACAAAAGCAGGTGTACCATTGGAAAGGCCGTCCAACGGGCCAGCCAAACCCTAGTACTGTATTCCCTGTAAAAAACTGGGGTGAGAACAGTTGGCCAAGCTTTGACCCATAATTTGAAGAAAAATGGCCAAACACACAACCGATTTTTTTTGCTGCCCAGTTGCATTGCTACATTCCTTGTATGCCATGTTGTCATCGGTTATGTGTGGCAAAACGCATTTGTTAAGGTCGTTAAGTTCGCCTAACTTACACTATGTTCGTACTCACACACGACGTCCCGTCAGTTAGTAAGCCAGGATCCCCATGTTACAATTCAAAACACCTATATTTATGGGCTGTTGGCTGCTGAAAGCCGCTTGATCATATCTTACACACTTTTGGAGGATGACGCGCATCTGTAGACGCCTTTTTTCCCCTTGCTTTAACACGGGCCAATGCCAAAAGATTTTCCCGAGTGTACACCTTTTACAACTCTCATAACTCCGTATCTTGAAGAGCTAGCGGAAAGTTTCTTGGAGATGAAATGTAGCCCCGAATCGTGGCTATCGAACGTTGAAAATCGCATGTCAATAGCTATCACCGTTACGGAGCGAGAGGCTCTTAAGCGGAGGCACTCTGCCCCGTTGCCTTAACATTACCGACTAGAATGCCAAGGCAATGGGGTCTTTCTGTCGGTCCATCTATTTCAGCCTCCTATACCTCTGTATTTTGAAGGGCTAGGAGAAAGTTGGCGAAAATGAGTTCTAGCCAAGCATCTTGGCTATCCAACGGCGAAAACCGCACGTCAATAGCCATCACCGTTAGGGAGCGAGAGGCTCTAAAGTGGAGGCACTTTCCCCGGCTGCCTTAACATTACTGACTAGAAAGAAAGAAGGGGAAAAAACGAAAGGAGATAGAAGGAAAAGCTACCGAGATAAAATGCAGCCAGTGGCCTAAAACATTTAAAAACACCGAAAGCGCATCTCAAAAGTCCAAACCACGTTCTAGGGAACGCCCCCAAAAATGGGACTTTTGACATCAACAATGTTGGATAGAATGTTTGACGTTTTTTCTCCCTCTCTCTTTTTCAAATTTGTTTTCCGCTGCAAAACCCACGTTCTTTTTCCTGTCCAACGACGGTGGTCTCGTTCTTCTATCTCTTCTGGTTCGTGTGCGGGACTCGATCTAAACAGGGACTGTTTGGACCCAAAAATCGACCTTTCCGCCCTGATCACTTTTTTCCGTGCATTATACCACAAAAATATCCTACAAGAAAAAGTTGCGTCTCGTCGTCCTGCATCGAATGGTAACTGGCTTAGCCCTTCAATGTGGCATACGACGTTAAAAACGCCGAAAAACCGGTGCTGTCAAAACAAGGAGCTGCCATCGCCCAGCATCGGCAGGTTTTTTCCCAATATTTGTCGAACCCCCCGTCCGACTGCAAAATTCTGTTTTGCCAATCGACTCGACGTCTCACTGCGGGACACATCGCACTATTTGTTTGAAATCTCTACGGCGTATGGTACTTTTGCAGTCCAGACGTCATTTTACAAACGTACGGGTCGACTCTACCTAATAAAGAGGTGGTACAGTAATAAAGAGGTAATAAAGAGGTGTACAGTACCTCACCCCCACTTGTGGCGGGAAGTTCAAACATCGAATTTTCATTTAGGCGGCTTTTGAAGGTATCCATGGGTGAAGGTTAAAGAGTTCTGTGACGTAGAACAATTTCGGCCAACCGACACCTCTAAGTGAAAAGTTAGGTTAATTTCGTCGTCGAACCGAAAAAGTCACCGAACATGGTCGGCAACACACCGACCGGAGCACACTTTGCCGTGATCCAATCCTGAAAACATCTTGACGCTCATCGAAAGAGAAAGGGATGCGCTTTCTTTTGAGCCTAACCAGAGCTCTGTAGCATAATAACTGAAAAAGTTTTAAGCGTTTAAAGTCAGGACCAAATCACCGCAGTCGAGGACCAGATCGCCGATATTCGTGGCGATTTAGTCCATGTAGTTAGGTAGGTTAGGTTAGGTTAGGTTAGGGGTTAGGTTAGGTTAGAGGTTAGGTTAGGTCAGGTTAGGTTAGGTTAGGTTAGGTTTGGTTAGGTTACGTTAGGTTGGGTTAGGTTAGGTTAGGTTAGGTTAGGTTAGGTTTGGTTAGGTTAGGTTAGGTTAGGTTATGTTAGGTTAGGTTAAGTTAGGTTAGGTTAGGTTAGGTTAGGTTAGGTTAGGTTAGGTTAGGTTAGGTTAGGTTAGGTTAGGTTAGTTAGGGTAGGCTGGGTTAGGTTAGGTTAGGTTACAAAGCCAAAAAAACAGAAAGATGGACATGGGCGAGCGTGTGTTCGAGTCTTATTGGCTCCAATCGTTTTTCGGTAGGTTTCAGACACAGATCGGGCCGGACACGGTCGACGACTGATCTTTGACACTTACAAGGCTGACTTCTGCTCAAAAGCTTGCCAATGATCCGGCAATGGTGCACATTGCAACGTCTTGAGGCTTGCAGCTGGCTCGTTTTTCAGCAGTGAAGCCAGAAAGGTGGATATGGTCGAGCGTGTGTTTGGGTCCCGTTGGCTCTAATCGTTTCTCGGTAGGTTTCAGACACAAATCGGGCCGGACACGGTCGACGACTGAGCTTTCATCTCCTCTCTCAGAGATGGGCCCAGGGCTTCTGGGATCCTTGTTCTCCTCCTGACTATAAACCGTTGCAAATTTAGATGTTTCAGAGAACGAATATTTATAATCGTGTGCAAATAACATAAACATTATAATGATTGAGTAGCATAGAATCACACCAATTAGAATATTCTAACCCATTTCTTAGCTGTTCAAGGTCGTCATCACGTCGTTTGCCCCATTACAAATGGGTTTCCTGACCCGCAGCTGTAAGGGTACGTGTCGTCCGCCGTGCGGCGGTGTCGTCTCCGCCGGCGCCCTCCTCGCGCCGCCGGCCAGGACGTCATCAGAGGTGACGTCACGGCCGGCCGGCCCGGCTGACCTTGACCTCGGGTCGGGGGGCGGACGAAGTCGGCGGCTCAGTGCGGCCCGGAGAGCCACGGAGTGTGTGTCTCCAAAGTGTACCGACCATGAATACAAGCGCTGAAGACGACGAACGTCTTTGCTGTAACAGCGGCGCAGTCGGTAGGACACTCTACGCTCTCAGAGGTGAGATATCATCATTCGGTCAATTTTCAAGTAAAGCTGTGCTGCAAACGCAGCGCGTTTGCAGCACTTGCCTCTTGTGGAACCGGGAATCATATTGAGCAATCTAGAACGAAATAACTCTTCTTTATATCATAGATCATAGAAAACTGCAACTTGTAAACTTACGGAGCAACCAAAAGTTCGCGCAAACATCATGTCAGTTCGGTTTACTTTGAAACCCTAAGAACGGCTTTGACACACATTTGACATAACGAACCATTTTCGTCATCTAGGATGTAGATTACCTTATCTTCTGCCTTTTTCTTCAGCAGCCGCTAGAAGTATCTAGTAGGTTTTTTGCCATTTTTTAACATTTTTCAAGTTTTTGATGAACATGGGTACGGATTCAGTTTGCCTTGGTTCTAATTCACAGGAAAGTAAAGCCATGCAACAGAAACATTAGCATTAGGATATCTAACATCTAAATTTATTCCTTTCTGTGCAGATATATCACAACAAGGAGCATTCTGTGTAAAAGGACGGAGATTACATGTGTGTTCCAATATTTCCTATTTTTTTGTGCACTCCGATATTTACGCATTCCCATTAACTTCCAGAAATTCAGTACCAGTTCTAATGTCTCTCTTGTTTCAGATTCCACAAATTATGCAGTCAACATTTAGTTTATATGGCATGCAAATAAATAGCATAATTATTTTTATTTGTAAGCAATGCAAATTATTTGTTTGTTGCGAGTTTGGACGCAGAGCCTCCTGGACTTAAACGTTCGTATCTTGCGTCAAGTCTTGTGTCTCGTCGGGAGTTCGTCAGTCGTCTGCATCGCAAATGGCTTGCTTGTTTGTGAGTTAGCCTGTTAGACACAAAGCCTCTTAGTTTGTGAGTTGGACACACAGCCTCTTGGGCCTAGGTGTACGGAGTCTTATGTCAAGTTTTGTGTTTCGTCAGGCGTCAGTCCGTCGGCTGCATTGCAAATGGATTGTTGGGTATTTCGCTCTTAATTGGACGAAAGGCGATGAAACTGTGACTGTCTTGTAGTGGTGGGCTGGGTGGCCTAGTGCTGGACAAAGCGAAGCAAAGCTTCTCGAAAATGCCCTTTTTAGAACTTCCGCGTCAAATGAACCAGGAAACATGCATTGCACGACCCGTTAACTCGGACGCCACATTTGACCTAGCCTGTGACCTTGACCTTTGATGACTGATCTGAGTACTCAGAACAGCAGATGAAGCCTCTTGAGATATGTTACCATCGTAACGTCAACATATGTTTGTTCCCCATTGCGATAGGGCGACCCTAGGGAAAAATGCTACATCTCGGTGTTTGACATAGCCTGGAGCGTCATCAGTGACCCTTAGTAAATAATATATAAGTCAGAAAACCGCACGGCCTGGCGCTATCGATTGCCGTTTAAATCATCGCAATCGGTCCAATGGTTTCCGAGACAAACTAGTGGGGGTTCAACGCCCACCTCAGTCAATGGATGGCGGCGAAATACCCCTGTCAGTGCAGGCAAACCAAACATTCCGACAGGCTGCTAGTTTTCCCTGGTTACGACCTGAAGCGCTCTCAAAAGTAATTTCCTCCTAAATGTCACGGTGGAGTTGCACAGCCGTGCAGTGCCGGTTTTTATTAACGCCTCGGTTCCTACCAACCTCGGGTGTAGCCTAGAGTCACTACGGCAGTTGTTCAAGTTGGGTCGACAGGAGGTTGAGGTGGGTGCTGTTTTATCGTATTCTATTGTTGTCTATATATTTCAATTGTGATATACACACACACACGCATATATATATATATATATATATATATATATATATATATATATATATATATATATATATATATATATATATATATATATATATATATATGTGTGTGTGTGTGTGTGTGTGTGTATCTATAATAGTTGTTAATACGTATTTTCTCAACAGCTACCATATGCCACGGAGCGACGCGGCCCCTCTAAACGCCGATTTTGCAGAATTCGATGCCCAATAGCAGCATGTACTCCTACATTACGCGGGTCGTTATTATCGCCATTACTCCTGCATTGCCCGGGATTATCAGAGGTGATCTGAACAGCTGTATGGTCTCTGACACTCGCTCACATCCCGGTTTTAGAAAACTGACTGAGTTTATATCAACATACCCGCTGCCTGAAAATGTTACGAAGCGAACTCACTCCATTGGATCTCTTTTGCACCTTTTTGTTGTCAACCGTATCTTTATGAAGCGCGTCGGGCCCAGGTACAGTCACTAGAGCTCCTAACCAATTCATCTGAAGTCGCAAACCTGTGGTTACTAAAGCCAGGAACTCACGCACCATGGATCAGACCGCATACCATCGTGACCCCATATGTTGTGATTGGAACAGTGTGTATTCATGTGTGCCAGATACTGATACGTGGAACAAGTTTGTTAGCACTATGCGAAGCGTACTCGACCGCAGGGATGCAGATTTCTGTGAATAATTGAGGGGCCGAGCCGAGAGTCAGACAGTCAGACAGACAGACAGACAGACAGACCTCTCCCCAATGTGGGTTTCTCAGCGGATTTTGCTCACTTTGTTTTGACCAACGGAAATTTGTAACTTTCTTGTTACCATTTATCAAATTGAAGATTGCTTTATTCCCGTATATCTAGGTATATATACGGACAGGAAGTAGAATGGTACAGAAATACATTGCTTTAGACTTTATTCTTTGCTTTCTGTCTATCCCTTTCCTATTTCGGCAGGTTCTTTTTGTTATTACTATTCATTTCCTTTTCAAACTGACGCAAAGTATTGAGTGAGTCCAAACCAACATTGGGTGGGCGCAAACTTACATTGGATGGGCCAGAGCCCTGTCAAAAGGATACAAATCGATATCCCTGCTCGACCGCCACGCCCCCTGCTCATCCATCGAGATTCGCAGCCCGTCAGCGCCACCTATATCCGACCCTTTCCCTTTGCCGAAAAGCAGCGTGTTCACGTTCACGGCACTGAGGCATAACGAGCCGTGAACCGTGCGGCCCACGCCGCTTTGCGAGCTCACTCTGGGCGTGATACAGCGGACAGGATCGCTGCTGACGGGCGGACGTCAGTGTGACGTAACGTGCCGCATGTGGTGAGCGGAAAAAAAAACAAAACGCCAGCATGCGTCCCCCTGTCTGTCCCCGACACACAGAATGAGTTTTTCGTTGACGCAGGGCCTATAGGGCGTCTGCCAAGGTGGCAACTAGAGGGGATTCACCGGATGTGCCTGTCCGTCTGCACTGTGTCAGTGCATGTGCTTCTGCCATTACGGCACCCTTGGACATACAGGACACACCGTTTTTAACGTGGCCAATTTATCACGGTGCAGATCTGACGGCCTGTGCATCAGGGTTCTTAAAATGGCATTAAGCACCATCGGACCAGTCCTGCTGCACACTGTGAACTCCAGTCTTGTACGGAACGACATTCCGACCTCGTGGAAACATGCTCTTGTACATGTTAGTTTCAAATCCGGTGATCCTGACAGCCCATCCAACTACCGTCCCATATCTATCCTTCCCGTCACCTCCATTAGTGGAGAAGGTTGTCGATAGCCAACTCCGGCGCCACCTCTCGTGCAATCATCTCTTATCCCCGCCCAACATGGTTTCAGACTCCACCACTCCACCGAGAAACTGCCGTAATCGGAATTTCGGATCGCACGTTCTCGGCCATAGATCATCCCAATATCGTTTCTTTGCATTACTGGTTTTAGTAAATGTTCTTGTAACAAGTCATTCAAAACTGATCGAAAAGTTGTAGCTTCACTGCATTGACACGATATGGTAAAAATATACTTACCCGGCCATACTCAAAGCGTGAGCATCTCGAATTCGCAAATTGCGGGCCCGCAGACTATCAAGTAAGGGGCAATCAAAGGCTATTTCAGGGGGCCCCTTCCCTTCACCATATTTTCCCAACGACCTCAGCCTTCACGCAGATCAGGCGTTTATAATTTATTATGCCGATGACACTCAAATTCTGGTCTCCGGTCAAAAATATGCGCTTCGTTAAACAGTCGCCAAATTGGAGATCTCCCTTCACTCTCTTCATGATTATTTCAGATCCAATGGCGTAAAAGTCAATGATCAAAATTTCAACGGCCCTCGTATTTGGTTTCGTGACCAAATCTCCTCAACCTGCCAACGTTCTCACTGAAATGTCATGAAACCGTTCTCTCCTTCTGCACCTTAGCCAAAAATCTGGCAGTAACTTTCGATCAGTTTCTTTCTTGGGACTCTCATGCGTCTAAATTATCACAGAAATGCTTCGTAATCCTCTCGGCATCTCCCACCTCCGTCATCACCTCGCGCCTGGTGATCCCCATCCTAGTGTCAGCTTCGGATCTCTCTGTCATGTCCATTTTTGCCCCACTGTCTATGAAAACGGATCCATCTGGCCGAACAAAGCGCCTGGCCACAACCAACAAAATTCCAAATTCCAAAGCCCGCGTCATATCCGACAAGAAAAAATGTGCCCATATCTCAGCTATGCGGGAGAGTTCGGGCTGGCTTACACCCTCTGTCATGTTCGAATTCCATTCCTTGAGCATACTGCACAAGGTCCGCTGTACTGGCGAACCAGAGTCCTTGGCTGCGCTGTTTTACACTTAAGCGGAAAGGGAGGACAGTTTTCTAAGTACGAGACAAGATTGCCTTCTTAGTCTCTCCCCACATACGGGAATCAGCCGTGGGGAAGAGACAGTTTGCTTACTGTGCGGCCACAGAATGCAATGCTCTGCCTCGGGAGATTGTCGCCATTCTGCCCCCCCCCCCCCTCTTTGCGCACAAACTGCAGAGTCTCTTGTCTGATGTGACCTAATTCTAACGGAGGTTGTGCTTGGCTTGCTGTGATTGCTTACTCTTGACCAGCTTATTCCCTTTTTTGTATTTTGCAGTGAGTTTCATTTGTGTATCTATATACCGTATTTCACCTGTTTTTTAGCCATGCGTTATATGACTCAGGGTTAGGAAAAGCCTGAGTCATAAAGGTCACATGTTTAGGGAAAATTTCATGACGTAAATAACTAAATGAAAATAAGTCAATGGAAAATGTCTGGCTTGGTATAAGCGACGTCATTGTACAGCATATCAGTCCGTTTGCTTTGCAAGTTTGAGATCAAAAGTAAGTCACTAATCCAGGACTACGTTTTTGGGGAGTTTAAATATGGAAAATGATGCATATTTTTGCAAAGGCCGGCGTAGGTCTGTCCACAGAGTTTCTGCTGTTCGGCGTGCAATTTTCCTCTTTCAGCTGCCTCTGGTTGAACATCGCCAAAAGAGGTCCAGATATGTCAGCAGCATGGACAAGTGCACTGAACCGCCGAGCACAGCGACATCTATACGCACCGCGGTGACGTCTCGTCATTAGAGGAAGCTTAGATAGTGCCTCACCAAAACTGTCGGAAAATGTAGAATTAAAATATGACGCAATCTATGTGAAATAACACCGTTTATAAAACTGAATGCATGATGAAACAGGAACAATGTGTTCATTTTGTCTCGGATTCACCAACATAGCAGTGAACATGTCCGGAAAGACGCCCCATTCCGAACCGCATCCCAACAGCCGCTGGGCCCTCAAGCATGCGTCGCAAGACAACCGAAGAGGCGGTCTGTTCATCCGAATGAGCCAAGGCTAGAACCTGATGTAATACAGCGTCCCTGGTGAGCGCCCGCGAAACTGCATGTTGGCCGCCACTAAGCAGCTGACGGAGATACCGTGCGGCGAGACGCAGTACTGATACTGGCCACCGCCGTCGCGGTGCGACTGTGGTATCCAACACGAAAGATGTTCGACTGCATGAGGTAGCATCAGTGGCGGAGAAAGGAAACTGCAGACAAATTTATAAAATGTTATATATTTACATTTCGTACTAAATCACGGTGTTCGATGTACGTTTTGAAACCAGGGCTTATTTAAGGAAAAATGACTGCGGGGGCAATTCTGCGAACGAGATGCATTAGCTGAGACCACCCCCCCCCCCGGCATTTGTGTTCTTATTGAATTTTGGCCGCTTCATATATATATGTATATACATATATATTCCTAAGGAAAGGACATATATATATATATATATATGTAAATGCTTTCCTAAGGAAGGAATATATATATATACCTATATATATGCCTATATATATATATAATATATATATATATATATATAAGGGCGAATTACGATGAACACTTCCACAGCAGTCCGTCATTAATTGATACGTCTTTTGGAGGAAATAATATGGCCTTGGTCCAGCACTCTTAAGCACTTTCACACGAAGATTATGTCGTTTGTGCTGGATTTTATTTTATTTCGATGAAATTCGCGCCGGCTTTTGTGCATTCCGAGCCCATTAAATTCAAAGAACACCATGCCATATATCCCCAGCAAGAACTCATTCTCCATGGACTTGTGATCCCTGGGAGATTCGCTCAGAGAGAGATGTGTCTGAAATCCCCCCCAAACGTGTTTTGTGCTTCAGTTTTTTAAACCAAGCGCACGATATGCATAAAATGTACATCATAGTACTCCTTTTCACACACTGGATCGAAAGACACTTCGCATTCTGTCTCAGGTCATAGGTCGCTGGCCCTGTCGGCAGCAGTGTGGCTTAGGTGGGAACGGTAATGAAGTCCACGATGGTCTTCCTGGGACGAGAACCTCCTTTTCTGCGAGATCCACCTGCGCTCGCTGGGAGGACTCTCCGATCCCTGTTCCTGGAGTGCCGCGATCATCTTCGTCTTCATCTCACACGGCACGCCTTGTCGAAGAACGACACACCAGCCAATTCTTCACTGGGGCACCATAATAGGTGACTGTTATAACAAATCATATGTCGATTATAATGTCATAATAGATAATAGGTGATCGGCAAACTCCTTGGGGATCCCCTTCGAAATTTCATCATTCACTTCAGGCTTTGCAGAACGGCCAGGTCGTGCACGGAAGCGCTGACCGCCGATGAAGAGCAGAACCATGCACTGACGTACAAAACAACCATGAAAGAGACGAAGCGCTTGAGTGCTCCCAATTCACTGAGAGTTTCGGAGAACTGATGGCAAAGCAAGAAGATCTTGATCCCGCAGATAATGCGCCCCATCCATCTGGCACGATGGAACCATCTATCTGGCACGTTGGAGAGCACCTGGCTGGGGAACTTGATTCCCCGTGGAGGCTTTTGACCAAAGAGGATAATCGAGACCTCAAAGAACCAACGATAATCATCGCTAGGCTGGATTTCGGCGAGCTTCTCACGGCAGAAGGCGACGAAACGATCAATGGAAGAGAAAAACGTCTCGGCCACTGCTGGCTCCAGGTCTTCATACACCATAGGTTCAAACTTGTTCCAATCAATGAGCCTCCATCTCTTTTTGAAGCTCTTGAACAAGGAGATCGTGGTCCCGAGGACGGACCGAAGCGCGTGGAGAAAGCCGCCTCTGACACCAGTTCGACGATATGCTGACGACAAGCAAAGTGAATAGGCCGTCACTCAAGCTTCTGCTGAAGAAGCGTGTTTGCTCCCACAACTTGTCCAGTATTGCTGGAGGTGGTGTCGAAGCTCATACCGACGACGTTGTCCGAAACCTCCCAGTCTTCCAGACAAAGCGCGACAACGTCGGCTGGCGTTGCTCCGGCTCTACTTGCAACTTCCAAACACCGAAGAGCTTGGCGACACTTCTTGGACCGGTTACAATGACAGAGTCGATCCACCTTTTCCTTTCCATCGTCAGTAACAGTTTGCCGTCCCAGTGAACTACCGGTTAGGTGACGCGGAGAAAGAATGCTAGATTTCGTCCGCAATGGCTTTCCTCTGCGATCTACGTGCGCGCCTGCCCGAGCTTCTGTGATCGCCAGTTCAGAGGAGTCGTGGCCGAGGACCGAAGCCGTCGCCGATAGGAAGTGAATTGCAGAGCGATCATTGAGCTTGGTCCGATCGAGGGCTGCTGCCTGACCAGGAGTGGCGATGTTCTTGGCTCTCCTGCAGGGCCGCTTCGAAGGCATGGCCAAGGGCTGCGGGTCATCCTGATCTGTCAGTTGTGTGTTGTCGGTAGGCGAGTATTCCAGCTGGGCAGTTGCCTCATGCTCGGTCTGCTGTTTAATCTAATGGCGGGCCCTTTAAAGCTTCGACCTACTGTTGTCGTTGAAGAGCTCGCTCCTCCTTCTCAGAAGGGAACTTATCGAATATCACCATGACGCCTCGGCGACCTAGCTCCCTTTGGGCCTAGAGAATGTCTTTATCCTCTTGGTTTCGATGATCTTAGTGGTGCCGACAAGGGCAAGGTCAAAAAGATTGTTAAGGTCGTCCCTAAATCCATTCTTCTTGTCAATTTCCGGGGTGAACCTCCAGAATTTGCCTTTGGTATGGTATGGTACTGGTCAAGCTTCCTGTTGAGCTCCTTTATCACGTTCCGCTCCGGTGCAGTGAGAATACGGGCTTTGTTCCACACCTTCATCATTTCGCGGACGATCTGTGTTTTGACCTACCTCTGATTTATCCTATCTGGCCTATCCACACGGTGGGACTGAAAATATTGCTGCAGCACTTCTCCCCGCGAAGGCAGTTCTGAGTACCGGTCAACCAAAATTCGGCTTTTTTCTCTTGAAGCAGCCATAGTGGCACAGACTTCCGTTATAAAAGGTACTTTCTGCATTGACGCAGGTGGTCCTTAAATATCCTGACGTCTAAGAACGCGCGGGAAATTGCCAGACCGGCACCGTGGGTTACCGTGGCATGACAAGGCGTGGTACTTTAAAGATATAAGTCACAGTCTGCAAACAATGGCCAGAATATTGGCGAGATGTTGCGGCAGCTTCGACTCTTCCCTAAATGAGACAGTAGGTTGCCTGTCCAGGATAGTTCCTGTTGATCTAATCTATCCCCAAAATACATTTTCTCACCGAATTTTGGCCATATGTTTTTCAACACTGCGCAGAAGTGTAAAAGCTGTCCCAACACAGGCAGAACAAACTTCTCCATTTCCAGGTTATCGGCCCCAAAATAAAAGTCACCTCAGATTGAAATATTCGCCTTAGGCCCGCTTCAGTGAGATATCATCAACATTCGTCATTATCTGCAGTCTGGGCCATGCCATGTTCGTTAACAAAATTGACGCTTTTAATATATGACTGATTAATTTTCCGTTATCCTCGCGTAAAACTCGGGTTTAACCGCCCAGTTCAATGAAGTTCTACCAATCAGGTACTGGGATTTTAGCAGGGTTTTCGGATCAGGGTGATTGGTGATGACTACAGCACTGCTGGACTTTTACCGCATTCATATAAACCTCATCTCACCATAGCGAAACCGCCCTGCGCACCAGCTCGCCCTTCAGTTTTCTTGCGCTTGAACACATCAAAGATGGTTATGATCATTTTTAACGTGCTTACGATGCAATGAAACTCATTGGCCGCCCACCAGACAATCGCGGCATCGGGTGCCGGCGTACTAATTACGAAACACGCTCGCCAGCGGTCACTAGGTGTGCCTGCAATACGTATTATAAAGTGATGCTTCTAAGTGTGCTCCCACATTACTCAGTCATTCGACACATCCTTCGTTAATAAGATGCTGCTTTGCGAGCGCAGCGCTTTATGGAATACCTTCCTGGGTACGCTAGTACACCTGGCTGATTTTTTCTTTGCATGGACAAAGGATATTGACTGGGGGGCAAAGTGTTCGACTGGGGGGGCATTTGCTCCCCCCCCAGTTAACATGTTAAAATAGGCCCTGTTTAAAACCGAGCACAAATGATTCAGTAATATGACAGAATGCCACCAGCAGTGACGATCATTTATCCACCGCTGTAAAAGGAGAGAACTTTCCGCCTCGGACGCTGAACGCGAGCGTATTTTGGCAACTTGCGTTCTTTGATTCGAGTTCCTTTAGGTTTCTTTTTGGATACCGACAAAAAACCGACTGTGATGCGCCATGTAACGTTCAAGCATTTTGTTTATTTTGTACACATCGCTCTGAAGAGGGTCGCATATCATTTACGGTGTAATAGTTGGACAATGTATGCAAGAAAGACAGGCGTACATCAAACAGTTTAGAGCTGCACTTACTCTGTGCCTCAAATGTTTGTGGGGCCACGAGGCGCCACTGATGCACCGTCCCCTGGGATTTGACGGCTTCAGCATACTCCAACAACTACAACAACGGCATTTCCTGTTCCCACGACAACCGGTGATACATGATGCGACGCGAAATGAGCCTGGCGGTCGATATTCTTAATAAATGATCAAAAAGAGGTTCCAATGGGCCACGTAATGGACTACAGACGATGTGTTGCCGAGCAGCGAGACCTGAGGATCTCTTCATAATGGTACAGAAAAACGTGTCCTGAGCCTTGGTGGAGATTCGTACCCTTTGACGTGCATAAAAGGGAAGGAGACGAGCTTCGATATCCTGCCAAAGTGTGGCCGGTGGCGAAAGCCTTACCAACAAGTATGCTGACGCGCCATGTACTGGAACGGAAGACCCCAATATCCCACGACTAACGAACTGACACCTAAGTGGATACCGTCGCGCCATCTACTGCCCGTAGAAGGCTGTGTTGTAAACAGGATGGTACCCATGCTGGGACGACTTGCCATCTGCTGGTACAAAACCGTTACTCTGACGAATGAAGCGAAGTGTGTAGAGGTCCAAGTGTACCATCTGCTGGAGATAGGCATACTTATCTGCCGAACGCAATGAAATTCACTGCGTCAGCTATCACGAAGAGTCCATTGCTGTGAAACGTATCGGCACCTACGAGGTTCCTCTGCACCATCTGCTGGAAGGAAAGCTTTGTCATTGCCGAACGGGACGAATGGTAATGAGGATCTCCTGCACCACCCGCAGTGGAAGTGTGCTTATTTTAAGTCACCTGAAGCGTAGTGCAAATCCCAACTTCCGGAATATTTCGGTTTATTCTGAATACGTGGCATGTAGTAATCTTGGATTTGCTGCACACATTAGGCGACGTAGACATCCAATCCCAGAAGAATCAAACACTTTGGTGGGCAGGCGCAGGCACTCCACAAACCGTGGACTGCCTGTTTACCTTCCTAGAAAACTTATCGAGGAATTTAGAGACAACATGCATTTGAAAAGAAAAACTGTCATGATTCAAAACTGGCAGTGCTCAGTATGGTAATCCTAACGCTGTTTTTCTTTGTAAACATAACATTAAATGAGCTACTAACATCATGTCTCATTTCGTAAATGATTTCAACTAAGCTATATGGCGTAGCTTAGTTACTGAATCACATGGTTGGCATAGTCAAGACGTTCCCTGGAATTTTATCATTTTCAGTCGTGCTTGGTTCCCTGGAAAAGAACCGTGCTTTCAATAACAAAATGTTAGAAACAGAGTGCTTTGCTTTCAATCAAAGTAATACCTCTACGCGATGGGGCGACATAGGCATAATCTGTTCCTGTCTGCCAACTCTGCTCGTGAATTAGAACCGCGGCGGCTCAGTCCCGTTGCCCCACTTCCAGGAAACCGTCCACTTCTTAGCCGACGCCTCATAAGTCACCGTGAAGTCCTTGTCGTCGATGGTGCGAACCGCTGTCGCTGTCGCTACCGCCGCCGCCGCACAAGGCCGAAGCTCCTCCACGCCGAAACGCACGTCGTCCGGCGCTCGCACCGTCACGCCGCGAAGAGCACTCACACCGTTCATACCGAGAATGAAACCGAAGTTCAGCGGCCTCGAGGACACCACCAGCACCACCACGGACACCATGGCTCCCGTCGGCACTCGGACGCACACCACGCCCGTCCCCTCGCACGGGTGCCGCTCGCCGCTCACTGTCGTAACACTGACATTCTGCTTCCTCCAGCGCGAGCACACGGACACGTGAGCGATGCTCTTCGTACAGCCGGTGTCCACCAGAGCATCACAGCTCACTCCATCCACGGCCAGACGAACCATCGCCAGAGCGCCTCTCACTGACGGGCCGGAGAGGAGGCTGGCGCTGGACCCACCTCTCCTGAGCCGTTTCCCGGGCAAGAAGAAACCATGTGCCCCGACGGCCACAGCGGAAGCAGCGCACGTTGCCGCGTGGGCCTTGGCGACCGCCGCGTTCAGCCAAGCAGTCACGCGCCAAGTGATTCGGCTGACCGGACGTGCGGCAAGTCACACCATCAGCTGTCGCCGGAGGCGCTGCCTGGAACTGCTGGTCGGCGTGCTCAAGGCGTGACGAGGAAACTCGCGCGGCCGACGCGCCGACATCCTCTTCCACCAACACAGCACGGGCGCGGCTCAGCAACTGGCTGATGTTCATGGCTTCCATGCGCGAGCCAGCTCGCAGAGCGCGGCGGGCGGCCTCCGGCAGGCCGGCGACAAAAGCGCAACTCAGCCCGGCGTCGGGCATGCCGCCGAACAGCGCTGCCAGACGACGCAGGTCAGCGAGATACACATCTACAGACTCGCCGTGGCCCAGCTTGCGAGCAACGAGCTGCTCATAGGCGCAGAACTTGTCGACGGCGAAGGCGGAGATCAGGGCGTCCTTGATCTTTGCCCCGCTCACCAACAAAGACCACAGAATGAAACTCAGGTCGGTGAAAGAACCCTTTCTAGGCATTTTGAAAAGGCACATGCCATTATTACCTTAGATACTCTTCTTGGTGGTTACATATTTTCAAGCCATCCATGAGCACACTAGATTTCTCACAGTACTCATCTTGTTAACGATTCTTCGTGTATTCATGTGCAAATCTGAGGTGGTTGCCAAACGATTGATACAATACAGCGTTTTGTTATGCGTGTATGGACATCGTAAATGTTCAGATCCAATATCAAAACCACTTTTTGACTTACGGAAGTTAGAAGACAAACACTTACTTTTCATTTTTTAAATGGGGGCTGGTGTCAGTCTGAGAAATACACCCACCGCTGTGGGGCTCTGTTCAACCAATATCAACGCCATTCTGTGTGAGCATGATCCTGCGCAATGACATTACAGCCCCGCAAAACTGAATGACTTGGGTCAAGCTGATGAGGTCAAACGATGCCTAAGTTCAAACAAATAGAACTCATTACTTTCTCATTGTCTGCCGAACGCACCGAAAGCAAAACCTGTGAAACGTTAGTTTGCTCTCACGCACCCACGCACTGCTCCCTGCTCTCACGCACTGCAAAGCAGGCGCGGATCCAGGGATGATGGGGCGATTGTCCTCCCCCTCAAGCCTGAGAAGGGGCCCATCTCGGACTCAAAACGGGCCCCGAAGGCGCCTCTGAAAACAAGAAAAGTTCTTGATGCCCTGAGACCACAACAGGGCCCCAACACTGCAAATTGCCCCTGAGACCGCCAGAAGGGTCACAGGGCCCTTGGGACGGCCAAGATGACGACTAAATCCCTTGACGGCATAGGGGCTACAAACGGGTTCTACGGGGTTGTGTGAAAAGCTGAAGGTTTCTGGTGCAGTCAAAGGGTCTTCAGGAGGGTTAATGAGACCCTGAGACGACATGGCAGTCACTAAGATGGGTAGAAGGGCCCCTGAAACTCTCCCTAGGTCCCTGGGACCACAAGAGGGGCCCAACACGACAAAGGATCCATGAGACTGCCTAAAGTGCCAAAGGCCCCCGAGACGGCAAGGATTTAAGAGGGTGCCAAGCATGGGGTGAGGAGACGCTGCCCAGCCAGAGGAGCACCTGGACAGGGATTCATCAATGATCTTCTCAACGTCGAGGGAAGTCCCAAATGAGCTACACTGGTCTTTTTGAAAACCTGAGGGATTCCTGAAACAGTCAATTGCCTCTGGGAAGTTAGGTGGGTCCTAGAGACTGCAAGGTAGTGCTCTACACGGCAGATGGCCGCTGAGGCCGCGAAAAACGTCGGGGGACCCCTGCGAGGCAAAGACGACAAGACGAACTCTTACACGGTATGGGTGCCTTTGACGGCCCGAGGGCCAGCGATTGTGTGAGGCGGGCTCCTGGCACGGAAAAGGTCTCCCTGAGACTGCCAGTGAGGCCCGGAATCGCCAACAAAGGCTCCCGATACGGCTAGAGGGGCCTCAAGACTGCCAGGTATACCCCATGTAACAGAGAAAGACGACCATCGGAGCCGTTCGGAGGGCCCACAATACTGCACAGGGGCCCTGAAATCGTCAAAAGACCTTTTGTAACTGCCAGAGGACCCCTGACACGACAAAAATGTTCTCGAGAGGCCAGAAGGGCATCTAGGAAAACAAGCGGATTCACTGAGACGGCTAGAGGGGCCCCTGAAACTACTTAGCCTTGAGAGATCCAGACAGCTCCTAAAACGGCCAAAGGAGCATTGCCAGAGGCGCCTCTGTCACGGCAGAGAGAAACTTAAAGAGGGCCTTTGTTACTGCCTGAGGGCCTCTTAGACGGCAAGAATTGCCCAGGGACGACAGGAGGGAAGCCGAGATCGCTTAAGTGTCCCTGAATCTGCCTAATGGGTGCATAACACTGTCTGAGATGCCCCTGAAATTGCCAAAGGGGCATCTGAGATGCGCCGAGGGACACGTCAATCTGTTTAAGGAATCTGAGACTTCTCTGAAATGTGATGATGGCCTTGAATTTTGGGTTTACTTTATATGGCATAAACGATAAAGTTACGTCAAATATTTTAACCTGGGCTCAAGCACATCGGCATTTTTTCGCAAAATGCTGATCTGCTTGAATCAGCCTTTTACAAGCCAAAAAATGGGGGGCGAGGCCGGGAGGGGGCCCCGCGCTCACCATTTGTCCCTTGCCCCGTGGCGGAATCATGGATTCGTCCCTGCTACAAAGCAAAACTTAAAAAAACGTTAAAAACCAAACGTTCAGAGGAGGATAGAAACTTTGAGCACAGCGGCGTTATTGCCACAAAAGGTACGCGCACAAAAAAACAAACAAAATGTCGACAGGCATTCTTTACATCCACTCACCGGCGCGCTCATAAAAAACGAGCACAGCCATCGTTGTCAAATCGTTTTTAACACTGTGGGGACAAGGCTGTCTTTAAGCTATTTCTGTACGCGATAGAGCTAATGTTAAAGTTTTTCAAAGTTGGAAGGGTGCCAATGCCAAGATAGTAGGACTGCTGCCAAACTCTCCCTATGGTCCGTTGTGGACATGCGTGAGGGATTTAAATGCATCAGTTATGTTGCTGATTGCGCCTGCCAGGCAAAGAACCGAGAGGTTCATCATGTTCGTAAACGAGCTGAGATTACCCAACGTCCACTTAAACGAACTGCCATCACAAAGACCGCGTTCATGGCGGCCATTTTGGACCACAGGCGTCCGCTCCGGTGTCTTATTTGTTGTATCAATAGGCACCAACGCATCAGTACAGGTCGAACGTCTGACTGAAAGGGAAATGGCAGGAAAAAACTGTTCCATTACCGCAACAACTCCACTGTCGGCTCTGTTTGGCGTGAGCAGTGGTCTTTGCCAACAGATGGCGCAATGGAGCGCTAAAAGGTGTCGCTCTGTCCCTCGTCGGGAACAAAGCACGCTCGCTCCCACTAGTACACGAATAAAAACTTCACACGAGAACCTCAGACGTTGCTTCTTTGAAAGCAAAAAAAAAACTTTAAACCCAGTACATGTCGTGAGACGTGGTAGCAGGCTCGTCCTAGCGTTACGCTCAACGGGACATCTCTTTAGCCTTGCTCCCGCACGTCATAAACACGTGAAAAATATGATTTTGGCTTGCCACATGATATTGGCACATGACGCAGTCGCCCCATCGCGTAGAGGTATTACCTTGATTGGAAGCAAAGCACTCTGTTTCTAACATTTTGTTATCGAAAGCACGGTTCTTTTCCAAGGAACCAAGCACGACTGAAAATGATAAAATTCCAGGGAACGTCTTGACTAAGCCAACCATGTGATTCAGTAACTAAGTGTAAAGCTGATCCGGCCACGGTTCCGTGAGCGGCTTCGTACGGCCGGGAGCGCTGGAACGCCGCCGCCACCGCCGCTAGAGGGTGAAAGTCTCGGCCAGTGTGGTCCCTAGGGGGCGGCAACGGCGGTGTCCCGGCGATGCGGCCGCCAGGTGGTGTCCGCGGTAGAATCCCGGCCATCGGGGCACTCCGCACCGTGGCTTCTTTGGGGTAGGTCATGTGGGTGTCGGGCTAAAGAGGGTCTCAGGATTTTGGGGTTGGGATTTTCCTTGCGTGAATGTTGATTGTGAGTGTATTAGTATCGAACGTATCGTCTTGAATGTTTAGCTTGATTGTGCACTTCTTTAATTGTGACTAGAAATTTGTGAATATATATGGGATCCATGAGATCAGTTGTCTTCTCTCCTTCGTGCGGGGTGCCGAGGCTGTCCTACGGTGAACGAGCATTCATTCCCTACCCCGGCTGCTACCGTGTGGCAGGCGGTTAAAGAGTAAATGCTACTACACCCGGAGGTGGCGTCTGTTGATTAAGACCCTTCGCCTTGTAACGCGCCTGGCCAGCGTGTGACAACGGGGTCCGTGGATACCTGAGGTACACCTGCCACATATTTGGTGCATCGGCCGGGAAACAGTTTCCCCTAAGTCCGAATCGAATACTCATATCTTGTTTACCTTGCGTTTGGCCATTCAATCTCTTAGGAATTTAGCGCTCCGGTCAGTTAATGATGCGTTCACACGCGTAGGACAGTCTCCATAATGGAGGTGGAGGAATATTGCAGCCACGCATCTATCGGGGGATAAAGTTTCAGGGACGTCGCGCAGGAGGCACCGGAATTGCTACGCGAGGACAAGGTCGGTCACGGACGAGAGCTCGGAACGACGTCGGCTTGGTGAGTACCGAAGGAGTGATTGAGTCGGCTAATGCAGTGCGTGAAATCGCGGTCCGACTGAAGTGAACTGGTGAAGGTCAGAGTGAAGTGAACGAGTGAATGTCCGAGTGAAAAAAAGTGAAGGAAACAGTGCAGGGGCGTGCATTACAGTGGTGTGTGAACGGAGATGCGTCGAGACGTGTGAGTGTGAGTGTGTGTCGTCCTCCATTAGCCTGCTTTTAACGACATTTTGGCGCAACCAAATTAACAGATTCGAGAGGGAGCGTATTTAACGGGGAAAATGCCGCCGCCACCCACGGCGGTACCTTTTGAGGAACATTCCACCCTAGAGGGACAAGGCGAATCCAGTACTGGTACATACCAGTCTAGGGCGCAATATACGCGCGTGACAATGCCGCATAAGAATTTGGGGTCCTTGCGCGAGATCCTATGTTTCGACCCGGGGAAAGAAGGAGGCATAACCGTGATAGATTTTCTGGAATCTGTGGGAAAATGCAGCGATATTAGGGAACCTCGATCACGGAGATTTGATGCGAGTAATGCCCATGCGTCTCCAGGGTCAGGCCAAAGGGTTTTTTTCGAACGTACATGGCGTCCAAGCAGATCAAGGTTAGCTCTCCGATGCTAGAGAGCAGCTGGGTTGAATTCAAACGGGCTCTCAGGGACCTCAAGTTCCCAAGCAAAAACGACCCCACTCGATCAGATTCGGTAGCAGTGAGGGCTCCTCGCCAGAGCCGGCGAGCTCATCCAGCTATTCCGAGTCAGAGAGCGGGTCGAGTTCAGAGGATAATGGCGTCGAACCGCCACGGACGCCTAGCCAATATCCTACGCGCGAGCGGCGACCACCGCAGCGATACTCCCCGTGAAGCGGCTTCGTGGAGCCGGAGCTATCGCCTTCCCCCAGCATGTCAGGCCCCAAGGAGGAAATCGTCGTTCCAGTGCGGGACGCGGTGATAATGGCATTTAAAAGCCACATTTCCGGGCGGCAATTAACATCGGCCGTGATCTAAGGTCCGGAGGACTTTCACCTGGAGCATAATACATCTTTCCGTAGGATTAGAAACGGACACCGACCGTGGGGTCCCTTGACCTGGCACACGTGCCTCTCCATGAAATGGTCGGGGCTGCCGACCACGCCGTACGTTCACCCGAGTGAGCGGACGCTATATAAAGTACAAGGACGCTCCGATGCGGCGAGTCTTGCGCTGCAAGGCCGCCAGCTTTTCATCCTGCCACTGGAGCAAACATGTCAGTGAATTACCGTACGATAACTGTCGTGGTTTGGCTGGGAGTGTTAGGAGTGTCAGGTGTCATCGATGTAGAGCACCGGCCAGGGGCAGTGATCCTGCGACAAGGAACGGTGAGCATGACCGGCAGTACTTACACTCTGCTTATACAACTCCCAACGTACTCCTATGAAAAGGAATTGGGAGGGATTGCTGCATATATTCAAACGGCGGAAGAAATACTCAACAGGGGGAGACAAGCGAAAATTGGAATGGGAAGACGGGGTGAGATTTTGGAATCAGCTTTGGAGGAATTTGAACAAGAAATCATTCGAACCAAAGGGATTTACAGCATTTTGCAGCAAAAGAACACTATGCTCAGCACTTTATACCCACACAATTCACAGCATCAAAATCTGGAGAACAGCACAGATCTGGGAAGGACAGAAAGACAGGAAAATCTGGCCAATGTGTTTGGACTGGCGAGCTATGGTCAGCTTCTTAGTCTGCAGGAATGGGTCCAGTCTCTGGAAAGGTCAGATCAGAAAATCATACATGCGGCTGTACAACAGCTCACGTTTCTCAACAAGACAGCTAACAGGGTGAACGCCCAACAAGTCCGCATTGACGAGCTTGCGCAAATCGCCAAAGAATTTCAGAGCCACATAGATAACATTGTTCAGCAAACTTCTGGAGAAACGGTGTTGATGCGCATCTTGCTTTCCATGATGAGAAATCTTATTGCAGTCCTACATCACTCAGCTGAGTTGCGTCTGGCATTGGACGAAGATTTGTCCCGAATCAGCGAAATTATGTCAGGCTCCGTGCCTACAACCCTATTAACGCCACAGGACCTCAAAACGGTTATGAACGAGGCTGCAGCGATTTTGCCTCCGTCATACACGTTTTCTGTAAGCCCACGCGAAATGATTAGTCTTCTCTCCTCGATGGAAATATCAACTTTTCAGCGAAACGCGGACTCCCCTTTCTGCGCCGTAATGACATTTCCTCTTCGCCATGAAAATGACTTGTTCGATTTAATCCGCATCCATCCGGTGCCCGTAATGGGCACCCTACACCAAATGGTTGCGGGTATGTACCAACTATCGGAAGATGTGCTGGCCGTGTCCGGGCATCGTTATTTCACAGTCGCGTCAAAAAGTTTGCGGCACTGCCTGCACGGATCGCCATCACAGCTTGGGGGAGGAGCTCGCAATTTTTGTGTTCCCGTGAATAGCGTAGCAGTTTACCAAAAAGACGAGATGCCCACGTCGTGCGCCGCAGCCATTTATTTCAACAGTCCCTTCATACCATCTCTGTGTTCTCAACACGTAACCGCGGCCTTACAGACGAGTTTTGAATACTTGGGAGAAAACTTATGGGTGTATAGTTATCCGGGCACATCAGGTCTGCTCCGAACAATATGTCCGGCGAAGGGCATGGAAACTCATCCAGCTATAGAGCTGGACCCTGCGGGAGGCCTGCTGCAGTTACCTGAAGGTTGCCAGGGTATGTTCAACTCATTCACATTGCCAGCTGTGTATCAAATTAGGTCCTCATTTCAAGTCTCTACTCCCGTGCACGACCCGTTCCCTGACGAGACTCCTCTTCATTGGGAACTCCTGACGATTAATTTAACAGGTAGTGCGGAATTGATGGAGCACATTCAAGCCTCATTAAATCGCTTGACCCGACTGACGTTGCCATTGCAAAAATACAAGGAAACATTAGAAAATATACGGGTGGAGTTAGGTCGCAGCAGAGTTCACAAAATGTTCCTTTCGAAATAGTTTTCCCAGTGCTCAGCATCACGATGATTCTGGTGGCGCTTGTCCTCTTCCTGTTTTGCGTCATATTTAGACAGATACGCAGAAGGTGTCGTCGTCCTTTAAAGAGTCCAGGAATACAAGCCATGCCAATGTCTGCAGTTGCTTCCAGAGCCGAAGTAGATTCAGTGACCCCGGTTGTACGAGCTCTCCCAGCCTTGCCAGCCCCGGCGCCTGACATGAGCGATGACGCTGATGAGATACAACCATTACGATCCGCGCGTCGGGCGAGGCGGTCTCGGCACAGAGGACGCGTCATGTAGCCTCCATTCCACTGACCAACATCCGCGGCGGAAAAACAACTTTCACCGTTGGCCCAGCTTTCCCCTCGTCCTCTCCGTGCGCGCTGTACCAGCATATTACGCGCCGCGCCAATTTCTCATGGGCGCGTCCATAGTTTAACGCACCAAGCTCCTTTGAGTCCGGCGGATTCATATGAACAATTTAACGGGAGGTGTAATAAATGGGGTCATTTGGGCCCTTGGATGAATCGGAGTTCTCGTTGGGGGCTCACAGGGCCGGAGGTCACCAATGCAGCGGACAGGGCTGATTCTCGCGTTAGGGTATGACGGAAACGAAAAGGGATAATGCATTGAACGGGTGGTGACAAAATGAACACGATTCAGTAAACCCGAGTCGAAAAGCAGGCCAATGATTTGAGGCGGCAGGAGTGAGAGTATGTGCGATGTGGAGACGATAATGCGTGGAAGGACAGAGGGGCGACAGGGAGAGAGAGAGAGGAAGAGAGAGAAAGAGAGAGAGAGAGAGAGAGAGAGAGAGAGAGAGAGAGAGAGAGAGTGAGCGAGTGAGTGAGTGAGTGAGTGAATGAGAGAGAGAGAGAGAGGCTATGGAAAAGGAAGATCTGTCCCGGTAGTTTGAAGTCCGAAGGTAATAATACGACGGCAGGAGGTAGTAAAGGTAAAGTAACCGTTCATGGTCGCGCACCATGGTGCCGAGGAGAGCTCCGTGGGAAAGGGAACCGAAGGTGAGGAATCAAGAGGAAGACGTAGTTTATAGTCGTGAAGAGAAGGATAGTGAGAAGGGAGGAACAGAGTAACATAGGCACAAAGGAACGCGGCGAAGGAACAGGGGCCCGTAGAATAGGAAGTTGAGAGAGAAGAGCAGCAGAGGCACGTTAAGGGGCTAGGAGGCCCGTAGCTTAGATACGTGAAGGGAAAAGAGGACCAGAGGGAAGCGAACGTAAACGTGAGGGAAAGGGGCCCGTAGAATGGGAAGTTGAGAGAGAAGAGCAGCAGAGGGACGATAAGGGGCTAGGAGGCCCGTAGCTCAGATATGTGAAGGGAAAAGAGGACCAGAGGGAAGCGAACGTAAACGTGAGGGAAAGGGGCCCGTAGAATAGGAAGTTAAGAGAGAAGAGCAGCAGAGGGACGATAAGGGGCTAGGAGGCCCGTAACTTAGATATGTGAAGGGAAAAGAGGACCAGAGGGAAGCGAACGTAAACGTGAGGGAAAGGGGCCCGTAGAATAGGAAGTTAAGAGAGAAGAGCAGCAGAGGGACGATAAGGGGCTAGGAGGCCCGTAACTTAGATATGTGAAGGGAAAAGAGGAACAGAGGGAAGCGAACGTAAACGTGAGGGAAAGGGGCCCGTAGAATAGGAAGTTAAGAGAGAAGAGCAGCAGAGGGACGATAAGGGGCTAGGAGGCCCGTAACTTAGATATGTGAAGGGAAAAGAGGAACAGAGGGAAGCGAACGTAAACGTGAGGGAAAGGGGCCCGTAGAATGGGAAGTTAAGAGAGAAGAGCAGCAGAGGGACGATAAGGGGCTAGGAGGCCCGTAACTTAGATATGTGAAGGGAAAAGAGGACCAGAGGGAAGCGAACGTAAACGTGAGGGAAAGGGGCCCGTAGAATAGGACGTTAAGAGAGAAGAGCAGCAGAGGGACGATAAGGGGCTAGGAGGCCCGTAACTTAGATATGTGAAGGGAAAAGAGGAACAGAGGGAAGCGAACGTAAACGTGAGGGAAAGGGGCCCGTAGAATAGGAAGTTAAGAGAGAAGAGCAGCAGAGGGACGATAAGGGGCTAGGAGGCCCGTAACTTAGATATGTGAAGGGAAAAGAGGAACAGAGGGAAGCGAACGTAAACGTGAGGGAAAGGGGCCCGTAGAATAGGAAGTTAAGAGAGAAGAGCAGCAGAGGGACGATAAGGGGCTAGGAGGCCCGTAACTTAGATATGTGAAGGGAAAAGAGGAACAGAGGGAAGCGAACGTAAACGTGAGGGAAAGGGGCCCGTAGAATAGTGGAAGTGAGGCCTGTTGTTAAGTGACGGTGATAAAGCGCTGGACGCTGGTAACGATTGACGGAATGACAAAGACTGACACAGACAGGACTTGGAAAGACATGGTAAGAGATTGAGGAGAAGGCGAAGACGCAATGTGCATGCTGTGGCGGCGATGGTGGAGGGAAGTTAATTTCGAGGTACAAGGGCAAAAAAAAGATTTAACCGCGAGACCGCCAGTAAGGTTATGCACACATGCAGTAAGGTTATGCAGTAAGGTTATGCATGCACAGGTGTTGGGCTGTTATTATTTGTGGGGAAGAAATGCAGTTGCCGGTGAAGGCGTCAGATGTTGATTTGCATGCGAAGGTGAGGCAGCTATTTGTCTATGTAGTAGGGTAAAGTGTCTATGTAGTAGGGTAAAGTGCGTACGTGTCTATGTAGTAGGATAAAGTGTGTACGTGGGATAATAGGGTGAAGCGGGGAGTAGCTAGTGTGGCTATGATGGCAAATGCATGGTAGAAGAATTCGGTGGCATGGGACAGCAAGTATTACATTTGGGGCAACAGGAGTAGAAACTATAGTTTGATGCAAGTAATGAAGCACTGGTCAGGCATGGGGGGTGGAGGTGTCCTTTTCCCCGGTCCTTGACCTACTTCCGGGCGGCCGGCCCGTAGAACTCTGGCGATTGACGTGTCTAAATGTGTTTGTTATGTTGACAGTAAAACACGGTGCCGCTGCGCGATCTTTCGGGCCAGGAAGCAGGGACGCCCGTGGCTGCGGCTGAGGACTTCAGCAGCTCGGGAGTCCCTCCAAATTACGGCACCAGATGGGCACGGTGTAAGGACAGGCCGGCTGAACAGCTACTGCACGACAACGATTCTTCGCCTGTCCTGTTCGCCCTAGAAGCCAGATGGCTGAAGGTTTCAAGATGCGGCTGTGTGGCTCGACCGTCCGGCGTAGGGGAGCAAGGCTGTGGCGGGGGCCAGATCCTGCGTTTGGACATCGACCCCGGTCGCATCAAGAAATCGCCCTGGTGCCGTCGCCGCGTGGAACAGTGCCGATTCACGAAACAGTGCCGCTGCGCGAATTAGGAGAGCGACGCCCGTGGCTGCCGCTGCAAACGGAGGGCAGCAGCACGGGAGAGTCGCCTTAGATGCAGTGCTGGGGCTCGCGGATAGACGGTTGAAGCTACGTGCCCGTCTCGTCCGCGGCGCAGGCCATCAGGCTGCCGCGCCTGACGCAGTACCTGTACTCGGGATGTGAAATCGTGGGGGAGCTATTGGCTGAAGGCGGCCAGCCGGATCCCACGATAGATCGCCACAGTTCAGGACTGCATAGGGCTGCTCCTAGCACTGCCGCTGCGCGCTGATTTGGACCTTTAAAAAGTGAGCAAAGTGAATATCGCGAACCTTGTATGCGAATTTTCATCACCCGAAACTGCGTGTTTTGATTTGTATTGTGTGTAACCCGAACTAGTTGCCACCCCACCAGAGAAAGGGGATTTAAGCCGGCCGCCCAAGTAGGGGTATTTATGTATGTAAAGCTGATTCGGCCACGGTTCCGTGAGCGGCTTCGTACGGCCGGGAGCGCTGGAACGCCGCCGCCACCGCCGCTAGAGGATGAAAGTTTCGGCCAGTGTGGCCACTAGGGGGCGGCAACGGCCCCCGCACGTCATAAACACGTGAAAAATATGATTTTGGCTTGCCACATGATATTGGCACATGACGCAGTCACCCCATCGCGTAGAGGTATTACCTTGATTGGAAGCAAAACACTCTGTTTCTAACATCTTGTTATCGAAAGCACGGTTCTTTTCCAAGGAACCAAGCACGACTGAAAATGATAAAATTCCAGGGAACGTCTTGACTAAGCCAACCATGTGACTCAGTAACTAAGCTACGCCATATAGCTTAGCTGAAATCATTTACGAAATGAGACATGATGTTAGTAGCTCATTTAATGTTATGTTTACAAAGAAAAACAGCGTTAGGATTACCATACTGAGCACTGCCAGTTTTGAATCATGACAGTTTTTCTTTTCAAATGCATGTTGTCTCTAAATTCCTCGATAAGTTTTCTAGGAAGATAAACAGGCAGTCCACGGTTTGTGGAGTGCCTGCGCCTGCCCACCAAAGTGTTTGATTCTTCTGGGATTGGATGTATACGTCGCCTAATGTGTGCAGCAAATCCAAGGTTACTACATGCCACGTATTCAAAATAAACCGAAATATTCCGGAAATTGGGATTTGCACAACGCTTCAGGTGACTTAAAATAAGCACACTTCCACTGCGGGTGGTGCAGGAGATCCTCATTACCATTCGTCCCGTTCGGCAATGACAAAGCTTTCCTTCCAGCAGATGGTGCAGAGGAACCTCGTAGGTGCCGATACGTTTCACAGCAATGGTCTCTGTGATGGCCACGGTGTGTTGGTGTCGTCCTCGGTGTTGAGGTGGATGTTGGCAGGGATCGCTGGGGATGGGCCTGCGATAGCCGAAGGGCTGTTGGATTTTGGAGGTTATATTGGATTGACTGGAGAGGACGCAGGTCTCTGATGTTGGCGAGTACCACTGCCGATGATAGGGCTGGTGGGAGAACGTTCCTCTTGGAGTACTTGCCCGAGAGGAATGTCGTGTAATGGGTCGTCGTCTTCGCATGATACGTCTCCGTGCTGAGGTTGCCGGAGTACCAGATCAGGGCCACGTCGGTTATGTTTGGCTGTCAGGTGGAGAACAAACTGCGCGAATTGCTTCTTCATCGTATAGTTGCTGGAATTGTTTACGTCGAATGCAGTGTTGCTTTTTGTCCGCCTTCCTTCGTGTATTATATATATTTCCGCTGCTGGTTGTAAACTCTAGCATATTGCTGACTGAGGCAAAGCAGTGCATCTCCATCATGCTGAGTGCGTTCGTACGTTTGAACACATTCGCTGTGTCAGCTGGGATTAAGATAGCATAATAAGCAGCACAGAGACTTTTACCACTCCGAAAAAACGCAACTGCATTACGCGGGCAAACAAAACTACAAGACCTGGTGTGGAGGGCTACTCCAGCTTATCCACCCATAACATACAGTCCGTCTCACAGCAGCTAAGGCGGACGCTGCACAACATGCAGTCGCAATGGCATGCACCACTCTGCTCAAACGGGCCGCGTCGCATGCCGCTCAGCTCAATAACTAATACAGAGGCGCCTGCCGTAGCTGTCAGGAGCTAACAGCACAAACGTGATGACAAGCACCGGCTCAATAGCTAATCTACAGACACTTTCCATTTTTTCCATGCACCATTCATGATCAAACAACAATAGGAGGCGACTAACAGCAAAAAGGTGATGACAAGCACCGCTCCGGACGAGCCGCCTCTCACCCCGCTCAGCTCAATAGTTAATTTACACAGAGCTCCTGCCGGCTACAACAGCCCACTGTCTTCCTTTGCCTCACTGTATTACAGTTTGGATTATAAGGTTTTCATAGTTTGGTTGCTTTGCCTTCCTCTGTGCTTACTATTTTGGTTTCGTGACCTTGCGTCATGTCTTGAATACCTTTGCTTAATGGCTTCCCACCATTCTCATTACGCATTCACATGAGCGTTGATATTTCCTTCATATATTTCAAACTATGGACATGACTGGGGTGACCGACTGACTGCACCACACAGCTAGCAGGTCTGTACTTGCAGAACTGATCGCTTTGCGTGTCAGCCAAGCCGTCACGGCCCGCTTGAGCTTCGCTTTGTTATTGCGGCTGTGACGCTCCCGGACTGTGATCAGACACTGTCGTTCACTTGATCCCTGACGGCTGCGGGGCGGACGGCCACTGAGCACCCTCTACAGCTCTCCGCCGGGGAGAATCACCAGCAACCAGACACCACTACTGTCTTCATTGGCTTTCTTCGTCGGGCGCTTAAGCGCTGCATATAAGGAATATCGCCACCCACCGCCAGTTTACCATTTTGCGTCGTCCCGGTAGTCTGTGGTTTTCCCTTTTATCTTCGCCATCTTGTACACTTCGCATTTGTGATGTTCCTGAGTGTTTTCTCCCTTGCTTGCGTTTGCGGACTTTGATGACTGGGTTCTATTGTCAACGGGAGGTATTTCTTTCGTTGATGTTGGAGACACAGCTACCGCCAAGCATGTTATAAAATACACAACATTTTGCGTCATCACCTGGCCAACCCTGTTGGACCGGCCATTGGGGAACAGAAGCGGTCATATGTCATCGCCCTCCTAGTGCACAACTTCGTCATCATGACGCTGAACCTGGTAAAAAGTACGCAGCATAATCACTGATCTCCTTTTCGAGACTTGCGATGCTGGTACCCTGGGAATTGTGGTTACTGTAGATCAGCGTATCCTGCAACTGTTGAGCTACGTATGGCCAGCCCATGCCGGCGAACACGCACAAACGGTATCGCCGACTGAATGTTCGTCAGCGAACGATTTCCAGCTCACTTGGCCCGGCCATCCGCGGCAGAGAGAAATTCCGTGATATTTGTTAGGGCGGGAAGATATTTCCCTGTCGACACGCCGATTCATCCTGCTTACAGCTACACTTCGATGAACACATCATAACAGCTACAGGTCACTGTGTAGCTGCATTTCATGTCATTTACGAGCATCCCGGTGGCACCGGTACTCCACTGCACGCGGAAAAATGTCAGCGACGTTTGAATCGGGCGAGACGGCCTGAAAAACTGTCCAAATCCGACTGACTCGGTCTCGGTGTATTTGCCTGAGGGTTTATCTGTCTCAGTGCTCGGGCGATTAACCTCCACAAAGTTAGCCTAGTTTCCGTGTTTTGCACTTTTGAAAGAGATTTTTGACTCAGTCGGTTCCGGGCGTCTGCTGAAGCCTTCAGTCACCTCAGGCCATGTCAGACGTCCGCGCCGACGGCCGTTTCTCGCGTTTCCGCGGTCGCGCCGGTCCCGCTCTGGTGACATTCCGTCAGATAAGGAAACTCAGTCTTCTCGTGTAAAAATCAGGTGTGTCCGCCCCACACCCGTCCAGTTATCATCCGGCAAAGTCAAACGATTTATCGGTCCGCAACCGAGACCCTCGAAAAAAGGCCCGAACGTCAGATTGGCGCGCCCGGCGCCGTCGGTCGGTTAGTTATTGGGGCTTAGGGGCGCACCGACTGCAGGGTCATTCGGCGCCCGCCCGGCGCCTCGTCGGTGAGCGAAGGCTACTCCGGTGGCAGTGGCGATTACGCTGCATGGATCTCATCCCCGAAAAATATTTTGCCTTTGAGAACAATGATAAGTATAAAAGAGGCATGCATGCAAGAGGCAGGTATAAATAAAAGCATGATTTCTCAAATGCGGTGAATCGTTGTCTCCGCCGTCCTTGGTCCGCCTATGGCGGCCGGCCGCTGCTGCCGCCCGGTCCCACGGTGCTCGAGTGGGGAGCTGGGGAGGGGTAGCCACGGCCGGCCGGCCGGCGGCCGTCGCGCCCGTGGCCACGCAGCGTCAGCGCGGCCATGTTATGCTAAGGAATCGTCTAATTTCTTGCATGCATTTTGTCATCACCAAGTTGCAAATAATGACAGAGCTCCTGCTTTGGCTCTGCACCGCAGGTCTGGCCAGTTACAATGGAAGGGGAGGAAAACAGGACGAGGTAAAAATGTCTAGCCGAGTCAAACTACCAAACTGACTGCCATCGCTTAGTGGAACGAAAACTGGCTTTGTGCGTCAAAGGTTTGTGCGCGCATGCAGCAAAGCGCTGAAGAACGGCAATCGTCTGCCGCATACGGGTACTTAAATAAGTACCGTACAGAAAGGCGGATCCATCACAACTCAGTTGGCAGAACCGAGAAAGTTCCTAACTGTCGGGCGTCACCGGCATGGCTTCAATGACGACCATTATTCTAGGCATGAAGCCAACTGAACAAACGGCAACATTCCGCTATTGGCCTTATTTTGCCGGTGTCTGAACTTGGCTAAAACCAAGACTTTCAGTGGTGTGGGTCGCGCAAATGCAGACAGCTTTACAGAAAACGGCTTTGTGGTGGCGAAAAAACGCCTTTTTATCTGCGCCGACGAGACGAGTCCCCTTTCCCGAGACTGGCCGAGCCGCCGGCCCACAGCTGTGAAGAAATAGCGGCAGTGCGAACACGAGGTCCGGCTCATAAACTGGACCCTTAAAAACACGGCCATTATGGCGATATCCTGTCGTAACGCTGGCGCTGACTGGCGTGGCGGCCGGCGCGTCCCGACAAGACACACAGACGGGAAGCACTCACGAGAAGCACACAACAGACATCGCGAGGAAAGTCCTGATTGACAAAACCACGATACTCATGACATGTACAGATCACAGACCACGAATGATCCACGAGACTCTACTTATATAAAAACATTGCCCCTTCCTCGGCGTTCAATTAAAATCATGCGTAATCCTGGAGCTAAGTGGTGTTCCTCCAATTTCCAACATCCAAAATCCAACAAGGCGTGTCCTGTGCAGTGCATGTAGTGCTTGGTATGTGTGGTTCTTCTAGACATGTAAACGTAAGCCTAATTCTAAAAGAGCCCAAGTAATTATGACTCTCATGCTACCTTGAAATCTCAAACTTGCCTTTGCTAAGCCCTCCCAATAAGGATTATTTCTGAACATGAAAAACGTATGTTTGGAAACGTCAACTATTATTACTATATTCTACGAAACATGAGCCACCTTGCAAACCGGATATCGGAAAGTTTAACGACATGAAAAGTGACAGCCCAAACCATCGGAAAACGCAAAGAAACTGTTGAAAGCCGCAACAGCCGTCCCGTTTAACTCCATATACATGTATATGCATATATATGTATAAATGTCATTTGTGCCTTATCAGTCATTTGTACGTGCGATTTCAACATCCCCATGTGCCCTGCACATCCTCAGGCAACTTATTATTATCCAGTAACCCTCGCGATATTGCTCTTTTTGGAAAAAAGTCAGAAAACTTAATAGTTCTCGTCCTCTGGCGTCTGCAGTCGGCGGTGTCAGCGGGCCTGAGAACATAGGACGCATTGGTCTGCTGGATGGAATCTGCCGACATAGTGTCATGCTTGGAGGCGTGAACATGAATCGTGGAGAACTTTATGCGTACAGTTATGTTCTTCATCAGATACCGTTCAAAAACGCCCAATACTTCGCCAGTGATATCGCGTGCAAGTACATGCTACATGTGCATGTGTGCCAGAAGTACGGCGAATGATGTTACCTGTATGGATTTGGGTTGTCTGCCAGCATCTCAAGTTCATTGACGTCTTTACCGTATGGCGAGGCTCTGTGCATGATGCCAGAAAGTTTCGGAACTAGCCATTGTATGATAACTAGGCAGTAATGGAACACCAGGTAACATCATTAAGGACAATGGAAATCTGACAGATATCCAGAGGTGACTCAACTACAAATTAAGCAATGAGCGCTGCATGAATGCGCGAGTATTTGCTCTTCTCAAAGGCTGCTTTCGCCGGCTGAAGTTCATCAAAATGTTGCTGATAAAGGAGACTGCAAACATCATACCAGCAGCATGTGTGTTGCACAACGTCTGCCTCGGGCAAGATGCTCACTGAGATGACCTGCACGAGGATGAAGGTGAGTCATGACCCATAACAGGATGGTGACGGGGATCAGCTCCAGGTCATGTGGACGACTGCGCTAATGCGAGGACATTTAATGAACTCGGGTGTGGTGAACCGTGGTGAACTCGGGGACCGCACCACCTTTCTTGTTTTTTTATCTATTTTGTATTTTTTTGGTAGTGCGACCACTCTCATATTACCCTCATATTCGAGGCACAGGAGCCTGGGCGTAATATGTCAGAAGAGTGTGTTGTACTGGGGCAGGGGGATTCGGACATTGACAGAAGACCAGAGACATAATTTATGGAGGTTCAGGGAGTCGGGAAAACCGTACAGTGTCATGTGTGAAATCCGGTGCTCAGGATGCCGCAAGACATCGTAGGAGCGACAAGTCGAGGAGTGAAAACAAGCATACAAGAACACAGACGAGATGTAAAATATCACCGCATATCCAATGCAGTAGTGCTACACAGTGACAAATGCCACCACTTCTCCATGTGGAACGATACAAAAATTCTAGAAAAGAAAGCTGGCAAACAGATCAGGAGGAATTTGGAAGCCGCACATATAGCCACCAGACACGAGCAATTCTACACGTGGTTTCGTGACCGGGGCGTCACCGGCAGCGAAACTAACCGCGCGAGTGTCTTAATTTATAGCGCACATGATGTTATCCAGGTTCGGTCAATTTACTATAGACTGCATCTTCTTTGAATTTTTCAGCCACCCCTCCGATTGCTCTCCACTATGAAGTGATGGAGACACCTTGCTGTTTTGTTGAAATGTATGCAATACATCTGACATGATTTGAATGTTGCTTGTCACGTTGATCCATATCTGACATGGATAATATACAAAAGCCGGACATATTGCAATTTCCTCCCCACGCATCGTCAGGATTCCTTCTGGGTACGTCAACAACGCCCCACAGGATCTAACGTCCAAAACAACTAACGATACAAAACAACTGCTTAAAAGAGGGCCAACACGGATGAAAATGGGTGTTCTCTTGCAGCCAAAAGATCACGCTTGTTTTTGTTTCGTGCCCTTCACGTCAGCCGTGAACATGGCTGGAGGAACCAGCCAACAGAGGATTAAGGGAGCCCAAACGACACACTGGCGAGGATGACCGTGCGCAATCATGAATGTCACAGCACGGATGTTTCAGATATTTAAAACCTCTAAAAAACATTGATAACGCAAAGAACCCATGGGTAATGCACCATATGTATCTTGTAGTGTTACCGTTAACAGCTCATCAGTTCAGTTGTGCTGCCGACAACGGGGCTTTCCCAGGTCTCACCAATCAGCAATGCTGCGACGAAAATTGCAGGGCGCTGAACGCTGCCACTCATCAATTTCGAGGAGCAGCAGCGTCCCAATGACGGGCCGAGTCCTCAGAGTGCTTGAAGCGTCGCACGCTGAGATCCGGTACAATACCCACGGATACTGTACATTACAGCAATCTTACTGGAATCACCGTTACTTTAGTCGCCTTTCAGTTCACGTGTTTCACCTACTCTCGCGAGCTCCATAATCGTTCACGTTTAGACTAGTGCATCTGACTCATTATTGCGGGACGACATCTTGGTTGATGTCGGCCTCAACTGCCTCACGCAAAATTCTTACTTCGTGATTGATTAAGAATTCTTGAACGTACCGGGACTGGCCTTCGATCAATAGCTCCAGCCATCCGCGTAGGTATTTTACCCCTGCTCAGAATGCAGCACCTCTTTTCACGGAGGGTTAGTGCGCGCAATGTCTGCAAAAAGATGAAGGATATAACGAAATAGCTTTTAACCCTATTCCCGGCAGGGGGGGCGGAATCCGCCCCCCTCGGGTTTTTTGCCTGCCAATTCTAGGCTTTTTAACGCAGCTTCACGAAACTTGGTGACTTTTCCTACCTATTTTTTCTACGTGCTGTGACAAAATTTCAAAATTCTACTTTGCTCAGGGGCGGAGTCAGGCAACGTTTTTGGGAGGCACCTCATGCCATTTTTGGCCATGTTAAGGGTAAAAGGAAAATGTCTGCCAAAAACAGAGTTTTTAAGATAGAACTTAAAACCTTATATGGATGTATGGCTAAATAGTTGAGAAATGCGCAGATATAGTTTTGTTCTCTTGAGGTCATTTTACAAGGTCAGGTCAAGGTCAAAAGTCAAAATTTGTTTTTTCGCTATAATTTCGGGGCCATTTTTTCAAATACCAAACCCGGAACATATATGACGTAGAATGATGCCTTCTACTTGTGTACCAAGTTTTAGCTTGATATCAGGTCGGGTCACGGAGCTATGACCTAAAATGTCAGTGCGCGTACCCTATACCGCAATAGCCATAAAACGAAATTTTTGAAATGGAGTGAATTCAAATGATTGAAAACGTTTAAGGATAATATTAAATACACAGGAGATCATTCCAAGTGACCCCAAGGTCACTGGAGGTCATTTAAGGTCAAAGGTCACAAGTTGATCTGAGAAACGTGTGACCATGAAATTCCCCCTTTTTCATGTCCCTGGCACCGCCTATGCTAACATTATACAAACATTGTAATGCGATTTGTACTTCTTTAGTATAACATGACTAGCAGAAGCCAAAAAGGGTGTTTGCCTTTTCTGTTCATCCAGTTGTTAGAAAACTAGTCCTATAAGGGTGAAACCCTGTGAACGCCCATGAATTTTCTCAAAATTTCAGATTTGGGACCCATGATAAAAGCCCTATCCATAATCCCTCGATTCATGCCAGTTTCATCAAAATCGGTTTATAAACAATGGAGTTATAAGAAGTCCAAAAGTACCCCCCATTTTGACATTTTTACCCCCCTGTATCCACAAATTTCAAAATTTCTACAATTTCTTTTTATAAAAATGTAGTTCACGTCACGGCAAATCGATTGCCGTTTGTTGCGATGAAATCAGACGAATAGTTCTCGAGATCTCAGGGGGGGCCGAATCCGCCCCCCTCTTGCCGGGAATCGGCCATACCGTCTAGCCCTCCGGGAATAGGGTTAAACCCAGGACGGCATATACATAGACTTTATGTATTTTGCGGTCCTCCAGGGCATATTCAGAGTGAAACCATTCTGCTGAATATGGTTGAATATGATATGAATATGGTCGCTTAGAACTAACCCCCACACTTGCCGGTGTTATCGGAACATTTAAGATTACTTTTGACAGGGCATTCCGGTAAGCCCTCCACCCTGAATATTCTGGTACAAAAACTGTGAAAGGTTGAAATGCGGGTGCACATTTGAAAAACTCCCCAATCTTTCGGATCTCTATAACCGTCCTACTGTTGTTCCCAAGCAACCGATATCCTTATGAATTCTGCGGCAAGTGTTACGAAACACCGAGCCAATGCGGAAATACTCGTCCGCGAAAACGTCCAGCATGGTCAGGTGTCTTTGTTCTTCATATGCCATGTAGGCTAGGCCATGTGTTAGGCTTCAGCTGGCATGAAATAATGGTCATCGCCAGTTGTTCTAACGTTCAGCGGGTAGAACGCAGCTAGTTACGTCAACTGCCTTCGGTAAAAGTTCCAACGCAGTTAGTCACGTCAGTTGTGGTCGATGGAAGTTCTAACGCAGTTAGTCACGTCAGCTTTGCTCGTTTAAGTTCAATGCAAGATTAGGAAAACCAGATAATTATACAGCAAACGACTCTGCAATTTGTAATGCGCACAAAAGCAACAAAGCATATCTCAGGAAGAGGGAAAGCAATGAAAGAAAACCAAATTTCGGCGGCAGATAAAAAACAGGCAACAAAACATCCGGCGAAAAAAGAGCGAAAGGCAGCAAAAACAACATACACAGCAAAAAAGAAAGAAATCGAAGCGAAACCATTGTCAGAAGACGGCAGAACAAATGGGTGCATAACAATGAGCGCAACACAATGACGCGAAATCACAACGAAACGGGGAAATCCGGGTTAGCAAAATAAAACGAGACACAAACAACAAAATGAAAATATCTGAGCTATTGCGATATAATCCACCAATAACGAAATGAAAATATCTGGGTTAGCGAAATAGAACGATACACACTACAACGCAATGCAGATATCCGAATTAACGCAATCATACCACACAAATAACAACAAAAAGAACATATTTGGATTAAAGAAATGAAAAATGACAAAAATCACCACAAAACGAAGACGTCTGGGTTCACGACCGATCTACGCTGCCGGACGGAACTGGCGTCACAGCCGTCGTCATCGGCCGGAACGGCGAGGTTTCCAGCAGCCACCCGCCGGCCGTACCGGGGAGAGGACTAATGTGGCTTGGGAGGGGCTGCGGAGCGGCTACTACCACCTGCCGTACGGCGGCAAGCTCCGGAGGACCCGCTTGAGTTCTTCGGAGACGGCCCGGCCGGACGCCCCCGACAGGCGGACGCCGCTCACAGTGTCCTCCCAGTCGGACCGGTGCATGGGCGGCGTCTGGCAATTTGGCGGGCCGGCCGGGCACGTCTCCGGAGGACCAAGCGATGTCCGGCTCCGGGATGCTCTCGACAGCCGCGCGGAGGTCGTCGTTGGCGTCCTGTGGTGGGAGTGAAGACATGGAGGAGGAGGCCGTGCTGGCGGCGCCGGGATGTCGCTCCTTGCCGAGAACTCTCTCGACGTGTATAAACAGGTACGAGTGTGACCTCGTGACCTGTCTATACCGTTCCGAGAGCTCCCGGAAGGCCTTACGCCCCGGCTCCGACAGCAGCGACCGGGCGATGACCGAGAGGATGACGATGGCCACCCCTCGCAGCATAAAACGTAGGGACGTAAGGAAATTGTGCACGCGCCCAGCGAAGTTCTCGGCGGCTGCCGCGTGCGATTCAGTCAGCTCGCGCGGTCGGTTGATCAGGGCGTTGCCGCCGGCCGAGATCAGACACACAGCTGGCGTTGGATGCACACAGCCGTTCTTCACGGCCATGGCATCGTCTCCCAGCGTGTGCCAGTCGGCCTGTGAATCGCCACGGAAGCCACCGTGAACTCCGGAGCTGATAGCTGATAGCGGACGGGCTGCTGGAGGTGGATGTCCCGGGTGGGTTCAGGGAAGTGACGGGCCGACAGGTGGCTGCTCCCAAGACAAAGAACCACGTGCGTAACGACGGGGCCGGCCAACGGTGTGAACACTTCTGGCCGCCGGGGGGCCGGCGCGCTGCCCCGGCCACGTCCCCTCGGCTCGGGGTGCGCGTAAGGGCTCGAGCCGCGCTGCTGCCCCCGCCGAAAACTGCTCCCACGCCTCATCGGGCCCGACGCTCGCGCACGGGCGCCGGCCCCGAGTGGCGGCCAGACCGCATCGTAGCCGGGCTGAGGATGAGGAGGGGGAGGGGGTGGGGGCCGGCGGCGGCGTCAGCGGCGGCGGCGAGCGCCACGCCTGGGCCGAGTTGCCGCTGGCACCTGGCGATTGATCGCCGGACCACCAGTGTCCCGGCATAGAAAAGTGCTGGCCGGGCCGCCCAGCGCCGCGTCGTCCGTGTCCAAGTTTTCCCTGAATGTAGCATAACCAAATGAATCATGCAACGGACAGCATACATGGGAGTACAGGCTACGTCGAATGAAAGACATAATTCATTGTTCACCCTTGGGCAGTCATCAGGCAGCACACCATATAAAACGCTTCGGAGCATGACTTAAACGAGCTTGATTACACCACGCCTGATGGTGACAGAAAGCTGCATGACAACAGCTATCGCCACGACAGACACTGAAATATAGAACTGTCGGTGCTTTGTTGTGCATACCTCCACCAAATGAATACGAGTGAATATCACACACGAGTTGTCTTCAAGCAAAATGAATGAACAAAATTCAAATGCTATGGCAGTCGGTCCGAACATGTATTAGGTTGTCACCGCACGTATGGAAACTCGATAAAAACGAATATTTTTGCAGTACTATAAGGCCAACAATGTTTCACCGATATATCCGGCGAGATATTCACTCGTATGGTGGCCAGGAGTACCCTTCCATGCCCCTGTAATCCGACTACATTAGTACCATGTCATTGCCACCATAACGTATAGGTGCCTTGTGCACATTGGATTACAGTACTCCCCGTTACATTGCGTTCCAAGCAAAGCACACGATCAGAAGAGTTTCTTTTCTTCTCTCCCTTTCAGGATCCAGCGCAGACCACGCCAATAAGTGGGTAGTAAGAACCGGCCATGAAGTGGCTGGTAGGAACATCATCAAACGCACCGTTCCTTTCGTTGATTTCCAGCAGAGTTCTCCGCGGACCATGGCATGAAGTGCCTAGTAGGAACGCAGTCAAACGCACCGTTCCTTTCCGCTGATTCCCAACAGAGTGGGCCGCGGTTATGCCCTGAAGTGGCTGGCAGGAACGCAGTCAAACACACCTTCCCTTCCGCTGACTCCCACTACAGTGCGCTGCAGACCATGCCATGAGGTGGCTGATAGGAACGCAGATATATAGTTTTTTTCCGCTGGTTCCAAGCACAGTGGGCCGCGGGCCAAACCATGAAGCAGCTGGCACGGACGTAATCAAACGCACTGCACCTTACTCTGCTTCCCCAAGGATTGTCGGCAATACCTTCAGGCTAGCTCTGAGCCCTGGGAACATATTATGCAGTGCTACGAAATACGTTCAAGAACCTTGTCTTTCGTACACAAGCACGTAAGCACGGTTAGGTTTCAAAGCGATCTGAGGATTCGCATCCATTACAGATATCCGCTTATCATTGCAATGAGTCATCATGTTCTCATGTTTTACGAAACAGCGATAATGTCCACTTTGTCGGCTGTGACGCTCATGCACCACCACACCAGTCAGATCGTAACTGTTACTTTTGGACGACAGCTTCAGCCCACGAACAGGATAATTTAATGGCGGCAGGGACTCCCCGTAATTTCGCCTCTGGATAACGACAAGCAATACCATGGGCTGGCAAACAATATATCCGGTTCGGTGACCACCCGTATTGTGGCAAGTATCACACATCCAATCAGGAATCACACTGGGAGTACTAATATTGCGTGAGTACTGCTCCAAAGACCTGCTATTTTCAGTGCACATGCATGGCAACTGAAGGCACGTATCACGGCCAACAGTTTTCAGTCCACAAGAATTACGTTTGGTGTGATATACTGAGTTTCCATATGAGATACGTCAGTACCTCAGATTTGGAACTCGGCAACAATAAGTCCGAGTCCTTCCGATGCATCTTGCTGGTGATCATTACCGAAAACGCCAGCGTGTCTTTCGGCCAGTCTTCTCTTCACAGTCAGAGGATCCAAACATGTACCAGGGCCACATTGATACAAATTCTGCATATCCATAACTAATTGTTGACAAAATGAGTCCCGTATTGGGGTGCCCCTGAGCTTCAACAGAGGTATTATCTGAAGAATAACATTCAAATAGCAATCGTTGTCCCTATACGCAAACCAGTTGGGTTTCAATGTAGCAGGCGAGAACAGCAGCGCCTCACTCATGCCAATAGTTTGTTCATCGCATACTGAAAGAACTGAGTTATACAACGCTGCTTTGTTTTTCGCCCGGTTCTCGGTCTTTGATCAACGTCAGAACATTACCTGTCGTGGTCTGGTGCTATGTTTGGCCGTTGAGCAATACGCCTACGCTTAGCAGGCTCGTTCTGCCGCTGTGATGCACCAGCAGAGCGGGCGTCGCGCTTACTCGAACCAGACCTCTCTGATTCAGGCATTTTATTCTTCGAGATATCGCCGAAAAAATGACCATGGAAGGCTTTTCTTTTGTCGTGTATGAAGAATCTCCGACGCCTGTTTTCTTCAGTACACCAAAATGATGCCGTTTCCAATAAGACAGTCCTTGATCCATTGGAATGTCCTGAGCCTTAACGCCAAAAGATCGAACAAAAACCTCTTTCCCACATTGATCCTTTTCTTCAGGCTTCAGTTCAGTAAACTATCACCGAAACGACCTTCCCATAGCTCTTTGACTACCTTCCCAGTCCGCTCAGTATCTGACTGGGAGCGACACATTAACAGCACAATTTCTGCACGATTTCTGCCGGTTTAATAACGTCTGGAATACCGCAGTGCAAGTTTCTCGCAGCAAGGAGAAAGTCTTGCAGAACTACCACATTATCGAGGGCCTCTGACAACCTCTCGTCTTTGTACCATTCCTGCCTCAGATTTACGTGCTCAGCAACTCTCTTTCTGAACACCATGTACTGGTCCACCGCACAGTTGCAGCCAACGAAACATGAATCATCGTGCTGTTTCGGAAGGCATAACGGACTCTTGGTGTCAAAGTATCTCTAAATGCATCGTTGCGAAACTTAGCCAGAAACTTTCCGTCATGGAACGGAAACGCTCTATTGTCAGAAACTGCTGCCATGGTTCTCTCTATGTCCGTGACATCTAATTATCTATCACGTGCCAATAACAACTGTTCTGCCAGCGATGACTGTGTATGCAAGGCACGTGTCCATGCAGCTGATAAGTCGGTATCTGAACGAGAGGCGTCGCCTCTAGTATCTTGTCCATGAGATCTGACAACTGCTGATATATGCTGGAGATCAAACCCTTCGAATTTTCCAGAGATGGAAACCAATTTATTTTTCTTTAATAGTGGGTTGGTATACGCATCATTTTTTAGCTCAGTCAAGTTCTGTTTGAGCTCCGCAAGAGCTGTTTTGTAATCCCGAAGAGAATAATAATCTCTCTGACTTCTTTTGCTGAGGTTTGCACCCAGCTGAAGTGTATGTAGCAGTATAAGAGCAGCTGGGATGAAATCTATGTCTGTCGGGATTTTGAGAACACTTCAACGTGCAGGGTTGTGCTGTGCTCTACCCTGCAGGTTTTCGATTATCATCACGACGGTGTTATACTGTGATGGAGCGAATTGCATCAACCGGAAACTGAATGAATCTAGTTGGTATCATTCTTCGCCGTGCCTGAAACACGCATCGATCTGTCGGGCCAATCGCATGGTTTTCGAAGACATGTCAACTAAGTCCACGATTCGTTTGAGCGATTATCTGAGCCACTGTGTCGCCTATTCAAACCCTCTTTGACTGAGCACTTCCTCGAACAACTTTTCTACCTTATGGGCTCTGTCTATCAAATGCATGAAGGCCGGGCTACTAAAACGCGTTCGCCATCGAGCTACCACGCCAAAGTTAACTCCCTCATAGACAGGTTCCTTGTCGGAGCTAAATGACATGCACATAGCGGAAACTGCTTCTTCCGAAAGATTCAATACGCCTTTCAGGAAAGAAACAAAATGTGCTCCAAGTATTCCACAGCGTCGGAACGTCCGTAAAGTTAGCAACAGCAACAGCAACGGCTCCAGCAACGAGTACAGATTTCGATGTAAGTTATGCCGTAGGATAACCTAATCGAATTATTCACGAATCTGAAGTCCGTTTTGGAAAAGCTCCGACCGTTTGACCTCTAGAGGTCACACAAAAAAACGTGAAGTTAGCAACAGCAACAGCAACGGCTCCAGCAACGAGTACAGATTTCGATGTAAGTTATGCCGTAGGATAACCTGATCGAGTTATTCACGAATCTGAAGTCCGTTTTGGAAAAGCTCCGACCTTTTGACCTCTAGAGGTCACACAAAAAAACGTGAAGTTAGCAACAGCCACAGCAACGGCTTCAGCAACGAGCACCGATTTCAACGCAAGCTGTGTCGTAGGATAGCCTGACCGAGTTTTTTTTTACAAATTTGGCGTCCGTTTTGGAATAGCTCTGATCATTTGACCTCAAGAGGTCACAACACAAAACGTTATGTTAGCAAGAGCCACAGCAGAGGACTCCAGCTACGAGCACCGACTTTAATGACATGTATGCCACTGGATAATATGGCCAAGTTGTTTTCGAATCTGGAGTTCATTCTGGAAAAGTCCGCTTGATATTTAGTCCGTATAATAGTCCCTGGCCATTTGACTACCAGAGATCGCACAGAAAAACGTAAAGTTGGCAACAGCCACGGCATGAATCTGAAGTCCGTTTTGAAACAGCTGTGACCGTTTGACCTTTAGAGGTCACGTAGAAAAACTTGAAGGATTTAAGAACAGCATCACCTGAAGCAACAAAACTACTTTCAGCGAAATATATAGCATAGGACAGGCCTTTTATTTCATATTGTATACTTCATTTCAAAGATATTTGTTGATTTACGCAACTGATTGGTTGGGGGGATGACGTCCGACATACACCTCTTCCTATAAACCTAAAGCTGCCTGGAGCTTCGGTCACTATTTTTCACGTCTTTGGATTATTTCGCGGAAACAAAGCACTTTGAAGTCTCAGGATAGGAAGTCTCTGGTGATTTCAGTGACCCTTTGACACTTTCAAATGCTCTTTTGGGCGTATATCAGGTAGTGTCCCGATATACGCAGACCCTAACAGCTGTTTCGTACTCCTGAGGAAACCATGCTGATCGACTGCAATCCACTAGAAGGTTATGGGGACTGCCGTTGCATTACAATTGCATTCTCAGTATATTGCCTTCTGTGCAAGGCTGCAACGTGAACGCAAACGGGTATGCTTGATCTGATATCGAGCTATTGACATTTTGTCACAGGATATTCCCGGTGTCGCTACGGTCACTCCTATACATCATTTACAGTGCACCTGTGTGTTAAGGCCCTCCACTGGCAAGTACTTACTATTCTTTAAAAAACTGCCCAGACAAAAGGCGTGGTTCGAGAGGTTAACATGACATATTTACCATCAAATTCATAGTGTCTGTCATCCCAGCAGCCTGGTCCACGCTATCGCTGTCGGCCGTCACCACGCTGTGGCAGACCTGGCGGCACAGCTCGTCACCGACTGACGGGAGACGAGTATTGCACTGGAGCTTGGTCTGGACCTACGGTCGCCGCTCTGCTCGATCCCGTCCCTTGAAAATGACTCAGACAGCTGGATCCGCTCCGGTCCTTGCACACGGTGACAGCGTGGAGTCGACAGGGAAAGACTAGACGAGTTACGGCAGTTCAGCTGGGATCGAGTAAGAGGCATTGCTGTGAGAACAGCAGCGTGTTTCATAACGTGCAGTTCAGTATATGCCGTATAAATTACCGTGACACTGTCCGTGACAGTAGCGCTAGATCATGAGATGGCGTTGGTAGCCGGTGGTCGCAGACACATCATCCGCACACAAGACCTGGACGATGGCTTTTTTTAGCAGCAACTAGACGGTAGTCGCGGCGCCTGAGCAGGAAATACTTCAGTCTTTTCGGCCGTGTCGCTTGTGCGTTTTTAAGGTACATTTCCATGCGGCAAGAATGATGATTGATGATGAAGATTCCATGCGGATCAGTAAATCTTCGGGTCGCTTATCGGGACTCACGTACTAGGGCATCTTGCTTACCAAACATCTTGTGCGATATTGTCCTGCAGTCGCTACATATGTTGTTGGAGCTGCGCTTCCAGGACAAGCACGCAATGCAAGTGACGGCGGTCGTCATTGTGAGCTTGCACTGCGCTTCTAAAAGTCCGTCACGATTCACGATCGTTTATCTTGCGTGCCCACGTTTAATTCGTGCCTGCCTATGACCTTCGATTACTGGGGAAAGATATGGGCCATTCCACGCCAAATCGCACGAGAAGTGACCCGACGTTTTTCGATTTGGATGAAATTTGGTAAGCTCATAGAACCTTTCAAAAAATGGCCGGCCATAAATTCCAGTCCTGGGTGACCTCTGCGTTCAAAGTAACAGGCCATGAAAGGTCGCCGGTTTTTACGAGCCCATAACTCGGTGATGGACTGCCACAGACAGGTGTGATAGGACCATTCGAAAGAGAAAGAAATGCTTTCATAAATAAATTAGTTTTTCGGTGGGCTCTGGTTGACCTCCAAACCCACTAAGTCACATGGAACGTTTTCGGTTCTCTGTTTACCCACCGTGACCCTCGTGTCCCTCGTAAAAAATGGAGCACAATATGTCCCCGAGTATCTACAACAGGCGTGGCAAAAAAAAAAAATGGATAAAGTTGTACGTTCTCAGAAAGATTGAATTTAGTGTTGCCAAGTGTCGCTTGAGAAATATGCCTTGAAGTTGTTTCATGAATACTGATTACGTGGCTTTCATCTGTCCATTGTTCTAAAATTTCGTGTGCATAATATCCAGCGAGCATGCTACACATCACTTTAGTTTTAACCCTACTCCCGGCAGGGGGGGCGGAATCCGCCCCCACCTCAGGTTTTTTGCTTGCCAATTCCAGGCTTTTTAACGCAGCTTCACAAACCTTGGTGACTTTTCCTACCTATTTTTGCTACGTGCTGTGACAAAATTTCAAAATTCTACTTTGCTCAGGGGCGGAGTCAGGCAACGTTTTTGGGATGCACCTCATGCCATTTTTGGCCATGTTAAGGGTAAAAGAAAAATGTCTGCCAAAAACAGAGTTTTTAAGATAGAACTTAAAACTTTATATGGATGTAGAGCTGAATAGTTGGGCCATGTGCAGGTAAAATTTTGTTCACCTGAGGTCATTTTACAAGGTCAGGTCAAGGTCAAAAGTCAAAATTTGTTTTTTCGCAATAATTTCAGCGCCGTTTTTTCAAATGCCAAACTCGGAATACATGTGACGTAGAATGATGCCTTCTACTTCTGTAGCAAGTTTTAGCTTGATATCAGGTCGGGTCACGGAGCTATGACCTAAAATGTCAGTGCGCGTACCCTATACCGCAATAGCCATAAAATCAAATTTTTGAAATAGAGTGAATTCAAACGATTGAAAACGTTTAAAGATAACATTAAATGCGTAGGAGATCATTCCAAGTGACCCCAAGGTCACTGGAGGTCATTTAAGGTCAAAGGTCACAAGTTGATCTGAGAAACGTGTGACCATGACAGTTGCCCCTTTTTCACGTCCCTGGCACCGCCTATGCTAACATTATACAAACATTGTAATGCGATTTCTATTTCTTTAGTATAACATGACTAGCAGAAGCCAAAAAAGGGTGTTTGCCTCTTTTGTTCATCCAGTTGTTAGAAAACTAATTTTTATTCCTATTTTTGAAACCCTGTGAACGCCCATGAATTTTCTCAAAATTTCAGACTTGGGGACCCATGGCAAAAGCCCTATCCATAATCCCTCGATTGATGCCAATTTCATCGAAATCGGTTCATAAACAACGGAGTTATAAGAAGTCCAAAAGTACCCCCCCTTTTGGACATTTTTACCCCCTGTATCCACAAATTTCAAAATTTCTAAAATTTCTTTTTATAAAAATGTAGTTCACGTCACGGCAAATCGATTGCCGTTTGTTGCGATAAAATCAAACAAGTAGTTCTCGAGATCTCAGGGGGGCCGAATCCGCCCCCCTGCCGGGAATCGGCCATACCGTCTAGCCCTCCGGGAATAGGGTTAAGCAGACGGTCGAGAATGAGAAAATGCAGAGAAGCACAAAAATTTCTACCACATGAGCATACAGAGAGCATGAGGCCAGTAATATAGCAACTGTAAGGGAAATCGAAAAACTATCCATAAAACTTATCAATTGCTAATTTGCGGTGACGTTTAACGAAAAAAGGAGTTTTTATCTGATATTATAGCAATATCCTGCTTCCAGGACTAACTGATATGTATATTTATATATAAATGAAGATGTAAATGTAAACATATATGTATGTATATGAAGATGACAATGGAACTAAAGTATTTTGAAAAAAGTCTCAGTTCCATAGCTATGTTCATTCTACGCGTAAAAACATCCTATTTTAATATATATATATATATATATATATATATATTTCTAATATATATATATATATATACATTAGATATTATAAATAATATCTAATATATATATATATAAGCTATATATATATATATATATATATATATATATATATATATATATATATATATATATATATATATATAGCTTGATAGTGATACAGAAATAAAATTGCTGTTGGTCAAACGAGGAGGGCTAAATCCATTGAGAAGCACACATCTCGGGGAGGTTGGATCGTCGGGCCTGCGGCTAAGTCTCCCCCTCGAAGTCTGTTACACAAAACGACACTCCTGGCGGCAACCACAGAGGAGCTCCACGAGCTCTGCCGTACGGTGTTCTGGAATAAATCGCGCCGGGAAGTTGTCTCACTTGGGAAGGCGGCAGCGGCGACCAACAGGCCGGACAGCAGCAGCAGGGACGTCCTCATCCTGCAGGCCGAGGTGCAGCTCTGCTCCAGCGGGCCGGCCGGCGGCGGCGCCGGCTTTTCAACCACCGGCAGCGGGAGGGGGCGGGGCGTTACTCCCACGTCCGCCGCCGCCAGTCCAAACCAGAGCGTTGATTAAGGGCGACGAGTATGACGAACGCATGAGGGCGACTGCGCACTGCATAAACACCGATGGCCGCCCCCCGGCAACCGTGTTTGAGTGGTGCCGTAATGGAGCACTGCGTTCTGATGGGAAATACTGTAGCCTCCGGTGGCTCGCTAACACATTGATATAGTATCCTGCGCCATTTGGAAGGGTAAGCAGATGCTAAAAACATCGAAACCGCGATTATCGTAAAGGGACGGAAAGCTTTTCGGAAGGCGGTGGGGTATTTGAAAGTCCAGAAACAACTGGAGTTGGTCTCGGTGGAGCCAAATCGACAACAATGTAAAGTCCGAGGACCAAAATCAATATCAGTCAACGTACATACCTTTTGAATCGGGATTTGCGATGACTTGAAACTTATTGTGCCTACTATTCCGTCTGAGGTGCAAAGGCATCGCTTACAATGAACTGAACAAGCCCCTTGAAAGTCAAATGATGGAAAAGCTCAGGTATGGTCAATAATGGACCTCTATTTGCGTGCATGTGGATGCGATGGACTGAGGACAGTCCACAGTGGATAGTGGACAGTGGACAGTCCACTGCATGCATGGCATGTGTATGCAGTGGACTGAACAGGCCTCCTGAAAGTCGAAGATAAAGATGGGAAAGCTCATGTATGGGTTAGGATGGACTTTTATTTTACGTTTTTATACACAATATGGCGCAAATCTTTATATGAAGAATGTCATGGCAGTGAAATTGTGGGGCTATATGGGGGTGCCGTCGCATTAAAAAAAACAGAGGGTTGCATGCACCAGCCGTGGCAATTATGGAAACGCCCAAATTCCGTACTATTTCTACGTTAAAGTAGATATTTAGAGATCTGATACTGCCTTTCATAACTATGCGATTTCTGTGTATGTTTTAATGCTTGCGACACCGAGAGCAGTGAGGAATACGCAAAGCCTATTATCAATAACGTTATTTTTTACGATGAATCTCTTGTTACCTTTGATATGCAGCACACCCACTGCCAGACCAAACCTCGTTTCTTGTGGGCCATTATTTTCCGGCAGGGTGAAACTAGCCGCGCCAGCAGAACTTGTTTACGAGGCCTTGCAATTTTTGCCCTAGCGATGGGAAACAGGCATTTTAAAAGACGTAGTTGGCCCTTTGGTCGCCCCTGGCCATGAAACGGCCTGCCAAAGTGTGAGAGGGCTTGCAGCCGATTGTGTGCAACATCAGTCGGTTTCCGACGATGAGCGGGGAGGCGCGCAGACCCACCCGGCCTCCGGCACAGATGGCGGCTTGCCTGCAATATCGCAGCATCGTGAGGCCCCAAATGCTCCTAACGTTTTCGCGGGCACTCCGAGGTAACTTACTCAGTCACCAACTGACAAAACGCAATTGTGAACTCAGACCTCCAAGATTTTTTGCCGCATTTTTTGCCGTACCAGCAGATACGCTGTCGTCAGATGGCCTCCTCTGCTTTCGCCGAATACCACATATGACTTCGGTACTCAGACAGGCATGACACTATGCAGTCGGTAAAAAAAAATCGTCTGACATACCGTCCCCTGGCGGAGGCTCCGGAGCATAAGAGATAAAAAGTTTCCCAGACCGAAAAGAAATTGTTCCAAGTCTTGCAACTACAGCTCTTAGAGGTCCCTAACGCAAGTATGATGCCTCAATACTTTTGGCTTGTTATTCCCCGAAACGAATATTTAAAAAACATATTTTAGACTTAATATTGTCCGTTTAATATAACTTCGCTATTGTATAATCATCTGTTCTCTGTTATAACATGCATTCAGAATTGGTGTTCTGGCGATGTTCTAGCGACATATGTTGCCAACGGACGGTAGCTCTTCTTCCCGTGCTGGCTGTTTTAAATCCCGTGCTACTAACCTATATCTTCTTACTGCTTCCTCTTCGTAACTCTTTTTGAAAGTCCGTTCGGTTTCTCGCCGTCTCACAACGTCGTCGTTTTCTGTATTTTCGGCATTTCACAGCGTGTTCTCATTTTGCCTTTTTCTGGGCCGTCTCAGAATCTTCTTTACAAAAAATTCATATTTCTCATTCATTAAGCACGGGTAGTTTGCGCTATCATATCCAGATTACCCTGCAAGGCAATCTAAACTCATTTTTGCAGACATCCCCGATCATATATACGACTCTTGATATAAACCACCTGTCGGGAACACTGGCGTTTTTTTGGCCCAGCTGTTTACGTGTGGGAATGACGTTCACTTCGGGATTGCCCAAAGGTCGATCGGGCTGCACTGCCAGGCGTCTGTGCGTGCAGCGCCTGGTACCGGCGGGCCTCTTGTAGGCGACGCTGAGCAGTGCCAGAGTCACTCATCACAGGCCCCGACTTCCTTCGTACGACGTACAGCACGAAGTTTGATTATACGTCAGAGCACTGGTGACGTCAATGGTTTTACCAAATCCGTTGTATATTAAAAATGCACACGCGTTGTGACGTTTCAGAACAGATCGTTAATTTTGGCCTATGCCGAAACGTCGCCATGTTAATACACACACACACGCACATATATATATATATATATATATATATATATATATATATATATACGCATATATACACACACACATATATATATATATATATATGTGTGTGTGTGTGTGTGTGTGTGTGTGCGTTAGTGTGTTAAGACATGTTTTGTTAAAGATCAAGTGTTATTTTGTTTTTACCAGGTTCTTGGCACATTGTTCGAGTTCTCGAATGATCTTTTTTACATGATCCACTGAAGACTTAATCCATTGGGTTATAGACAAATACCATGCGATCCCCAGAAAACAAAAAAAAATGTTGGATAAGGATCCTTAATAAAACAAGAGCACGTACCCTTGCACACGGTTTTTATACGGATGGGAAGTTCATTTCAAATAATTCACTAAGTTCTAAATTGAGGTAATTTTGATCACAGAAACTGGAATGAAACAGAAAATGGAATGGAGCTGTGAATCACCCAAACGTGGCGAATCGCTCAGGATTACTTTCAAGTCACACTGGATCAGTTCAGATGTAACCCACCATCGAAAACTGCCAAACTAAGGCTGGTCCGGAAATGCCAAAAAGAGCGTACTGTTCACAGTCTGAACAAAGAACATTCTGGTCGTCCAAGAACAGCTGGAACCATTGACAACACACAAAGGGTTTATGCTGCCCCGAAGAAGAGCCCCAAACGTTCCCTACGCCGACACCACCAACCTCTTGGTGTTTCGTACAACTCATTGTGGAGGACCACGCGATTGGACCTGACACGATACCCTAATCGCATCAAGTCAAGCATACGTGAACTGGCAGAGACACGCGCAAGAGGGCGCATATGTGTGACTGGTTCACAAAGGTCATGGCCGGCCACACAGCCTTCATAGAGAACATCTAGTTCTCAGATGAGGATCACTTTTTTTCTCCATGGACACATCAGCGGGAAGAAATGGTATTCTGGGGACCATCACCACCACCATAAGTATTTCAGAGGCCTCTCCATGGAGAAAAATTGCGTAGCATGGATCGCCATGAGTAATCATGGAACGACTGGGCCATTCTGGTTGGAGGAGGATGGAAAGACGGTCACTGTTAGCGCGGATTGCTAAAGTAAGGCTCCGGAGAGGATGTGGAAGGACCTCGGGAAAACAAGGCATCAGGAGAAGAGCAGTGGTTAAAACAGGTTCGTTCGACCCGACGCACCGCCTCAGGAACCAGAACTTGGCTCCAGGCGCCTTCCGGGCTTAGCAATATCTCCTACCGAACGCAACGCGAATGGGTGCCTCACTCTCCTGGCGTCAGCCCACTGGACTTTTTCTTGCGGGGATTCCTGAAAAAACAGTGTGTACTGCAAAAAGAGCCGGACATTTCAGGACTCACAGGATGCCCATGAGTCCATCGCTCCGATCATCTCTAAGAAGACAGGCCTAGCAGTCATCAGACATTTGGCGAGGAGACTAACGATCTGCTGATGCATGCGCGGAAGGCACATGGAGCATATTCTGCGCTGAAATCCTGCAAGCAGCAAGCAGGGGCCGACGCAACGCGTCCAGAAAACGTACCGTGAACAACTAGCATGCCCTCCCTGCTGTAGCAGTGGGTGCTGATTCTGTCAGCCAGTTCAAGGCACGACTTGACAAGAACTGGGAGAACATCATGCCTGTTGTCCCAGATTAGGACTGACACTATTATTTTCAGACACATTTTTGGCACCATCCAAAATGTTTTACAACAGAGGTGATGCCCACGAGATCTGCCACCGAAGTGTTGGGTGACAAGATGTTCAGTGTGAAATTTCGCTGTCCTTTCCCGAAGATGCGTAGTGACGCGACGTAATAGGATTGCTGTTGTTACACCGAAATAAGTATCGTTGTTACGAAGCCTACAGTCTTCGTTTTCAAACTGAAATTTATAGACTTTGCTCGTGTTTTTCAATTTATCACGCTTAGCAGATAAGTTATTTCTCGTAACTAATTTATTTACTTTTGAGCTAGGTACTGTAAAAGTGAGACGAGTTTTGCTTTTTTGTTCTCCGCATTTAATGTTGCTCTTCTTGATATCTTGAAAAACACTTTCATCTCTTCTGTAGCTGGAGGTCACCTGTTCTTTCATAATAAATTCTGATGTCCCTTCGGTAACATCAGAATTCCTCCTTCGGTCATTCCTCTGTTTTTCTCGTGCCATGAAGTAGGTGGGTAGCTTAACACCGCAAATTGTCCTGTTTTACTATGTTTTTTGTTTTCTTTAACGAATATTTGTGTTACTGGAATTTCTGCGCGTTGTTCCAAATCATTGCGCAATCGTAGCCACGCGCATGTACGAGAGCTCACTGTCACCGCGATACCGTCATATGACCCAACATCGTTTCCATCTCTGAGTCTTCCTTCATTGTTATATGCCTCAAGGTTCAGCTTCAAAGTGAAGTAGAAGCCATCCCATCCACCTATGACGAAAAAAGGAGGGAACGCAGCCATCAGTCTCTCACGCAGCAAGAAAACACTGCTAACGATCAGCCAGCTTCGCTGTCATCAAGCCAACAAAAAGGACATTAATAGAACCAACAAACGGCCATTCTTCGCCGAACGAGCGTCTTGTTGGTCAGTCTGGATCTTCATTGAGCCGTGTGACGGTGGCCGTCTTTCAGTTCCGCCTGCTCAACCGGCGAACGTCTACGGCTGAGCATCCTAAACCAGGACTGGACTGGCGGTTGGAGAAATCGCCTACCGCCAGTTAGGATGAGACTTCGGAGAGCACCCCACGACAATCCCGTCACGTCGTCTGCGGTCGCCGCAATGAATACGCTGTATTGTATCGTTAACAGGTTTACTATAGCCTTTCATCAAACCGTTGCTATTGCGTCTCTCTTGTTTCATTTCGTTACTCCCCACTGGACGCAAGATTCTCCTTTTGACCTCTGCTAGGAGACAGGAAGAAGATATTACCATGCCAGAACACAGCCATTTGGCGCATTCGCATGTTGCACGAAGTCGTCTGTCCCCATCGTCAGCTCACCGTGATGTCATCTTTTGACAGAGTTTCACAGAAGGGAAAGTTGTGGCGAGATAGGACGACCGTCTCTGGTCCTGATTTATCTTTTTGTCCTCATTGACCTGATTTTCCTGACGTAAATTCGCCATTTCGTTCACCACGTGAAGTCCGATTACTGCTTATGATACTCTCTGTCCTTATTAGCTCTTAGCTGTATACCCGACGGCTGCTTATTTCGTGCAAGTGTAACATGTATCACGGCTAGAAAGGCGCGGTTTTTTAGTTGAATCTGTTTAGTCAACAAATATTGCATGTCAACATGCATCGTATTTAATTTGACGTTTTGAAACCATACTGAGTGATATTTTCATGCATTTAACTCTACTCTACTAAAGTGGAGAATGACGCATCATGCCTTCAAAAGAGAGTCGTAAAATTGGAAGACAGACAGAATATAAAGACAGAGCCAGTCACCGCGCTGACATGCAGCGTCCTACCGCTGAGGTGCTGAAGGAGAGCTGGGTACACTGTCGGGCGAGGTCGGTAGCTGCTCCTTTCTCTGAGGGACGCAAAGTGCGACTGCTCGCTGTTTTGTGTAACGGTTGGATGCCTTTGTAGCAGTCATGTCAAATGGATGCGCAATTTTAGCAGTCATGTAAAGTCTTCAATATTTATCTTGAATATGCAACGCAAGCAAGAACTGTGAGATGAGGAACTGGCACCAGCAGTAAGCTAGCGCAGGCCACACGTGCTGCGTCGAAAGGTGCCAGTTAGATGTGGACAGTTGTTTCCTTCCAGAAATCATGTCGTCGGATACTAAATGGAAATAAATTTTCATTGTTTATCCGTTTTAATCTATCGACAGCTAAGCCATTGCTGGGACATGTTTCACGCCGTTTCAGAGAAATAAGAGCATGTAACATCGCACGTAACAGACCAACAGATTAGGTTATTCAGTGCCGCTCATACACGAAAGCAAATCCCTAAATATCAAAGCATTAAACAGTGTTGTTAAGTAGCAAACTTCGATTTATAGATTAAAATGAGTAGGCCGGTCCGATAAAAGTCATTTTAGGAGACAGTTCAGAGAGGCATTACTTATACCAAGTGTTTAATGTAACAAAATACCATCGTTAGGAGTACCTCCGCCGCAACCAATGTCACTGTATACAATGTCGAACACTGGAAAACGGAAAAAACGTGCACATCTCTTAACATATCACGAAAACGAAGCGGGGTTTCTAGAGCCTGCTGTAACATCTTAGATGGCCTCCGGTCGGCTGACGCGCTGAGGCTGTCGTCCTCGAGCAGTTTACAGTCCCAGGACGACTCGTCGACCGACTGCGGCCGGCCGGCGCCACCGTGGCCCGCGGTCGGGAGAGGGCGCGCTGCTGACGGCTCTGGCCGGCCCGGACCGCCCCCTCCCAGCTGGCGGCGGCTCAGGACGCAGGCTCCTACACCGTCGGTCCCTCCGCTGAAAACCAGAAGAGTACGCCGGAGTAGTGCCTCGTCGAGCATGTCGGGAAGTTTCAGGGTGATTTGTGGATCCGGATTGCGCGTTAACAGTACGTAGACACGGACAGCTGATTCAAGCAAACAAAATTTACTCTCGCAATGTGCGCAAGATCACCCAACAGCAGCTCCACTAGGGACAACGTTTTGCTCAGAGTGACTAGCGATGAGCTATTTCAGCGAGCTGTCAACCCGCTGTAAGGTATCAATCGAACCATGGCACCGTACCTTTGAAACAGAGCTTGAGAGTACATCCCTCCTGCCCGTTTTCCCCGCAGAAGCAGGAGTTGCAGTCCTCTGCGTCCATGAACACGGCGCCGGGGAGACACTTTTCATCTGCAGAAGAGTCCGGGTTAGTTTGTCGCAGTGAATTTAAAATCTACCGGCGGAGACCCACTAATTTTTCCCATCCATAAAGATGCGCTTTGTTGACAGAAGCATGCCGTACTGACGTTTTCCCATTTCGACACGATGTTTTACTGTACGACAAAATCAGTTCTCCTTCATCTCCGATTATCCGTAGCAAAATACCACTGAATCGAAGCGAGGTTCTCCTTCGGTGGGAGGCGAGGCGGCGTCTCACCCAGGGACTGGACCTTGACGATACCCTCGTGGCACGAGACACGCTTGTTGGCCAGCTTGGGCAGATTGTCCGTGCCATTACAGGCCAGTGGAACCGTAGTGTCCTGGCCCGGCCGGCACGCTTTCCTCGTGCAGGAGTAGCCGTTGTCGTCACAGTTGCAGATGTTCGTACACTGGTCCACGTACGTCTGGCCATACCGACACTGCAACGCTGTCGACGAAACCGCGCTCTATATGAAACGGCAGGTGGGGCACACAGAGAAAGGGAGAGCGACGAGAGGAAAAGACACGTGCGGTCTGCACTGCTCAGAATGATATGGGATTCATTCTGCTGAATTCGCCAGTATTCATGGATGCTGATGGAACATGTAACGAGGACTGATCGCATTCCAGCAAGGTCATGATATGGTGTGGTGACGATGCAGATGGGTGTAAAACGTAACTACCGAGGACAAAGTTCGCGCAATTCTCCAGATTAAGTGTATGACGGACATAATGTTTTAGGCGACCAGAAGTAGTTCTACTGAACTGACCATTTGAGGCGAGGACCATATAATATTGATTAAAAACGATAACCACCCGGTGTCGTGCTGGGAACTACGAATATTCTTACGCTGTGGCAGGCAGGCCTTGCGAGTGCAGGCTAGAACCCCAGCAGAGGTGCATGTGCAGGTGTTGCAGTCCACTTGTTTGACTTCTCCCGGAGTGCATTTCTCAGGCGAACCATCTGTGTGACCCAGCATATCGTGACAACATACCAGGGCCTGGCGGGCTAAGTGCTTTTTTGAGGGGGAAGGGTAATATGCGCCGAGTTCCTCTTTTTTGACGATTAAAATCAGCATGAAAACGCGAGCGAAATTTGATTATGTATCAATGTCATAGCCAACACGAGATCAGGTAATGAACCTTGGCGGGCCTTCACCTCTCGAATTTGTGTCGAACGAGAACTAACATAGACTGAGAACAGGGATGCACCGGACTGGAGTTTCTGCGATCCGGCCGCATACCAGAGATGCCGGATCGGGATGCCGGATATCCGGTCGGGTACCGGATGTTATGCTCACCATTTTTATGTACTATTTTCACTGGAAAAATGGCACGAAAAGACTGAATGGAAAAAGAAAGATTTGAAAAATTGAGAAATATTGGGTAAAAATATTAGTAGTAGGGAACGGGGTTTTTGCGATTCGGCCGGATACCGGATATGCTGGATCGGGGTGCCGGATATCCGGCCGAATGCCGGGTATTATGCTTTCCTGTTTTTATTTACCATTTTTACCGAAAAATGGAACGAAAAGACTGAATGAAAAAAGAGGGGCATAACAAAGTGAAAGGAAAATATTGAATAAAAAGATGTGAACGGCTTATAAGTCATTCCCTAGTGCACACACCTACTATTGGGTTCCCGTAGATTTCCTTGTAAAAACAAATAAATAAATGAATTGCAAATAAATAAATTGTAAAAATAAACAAATAAATAAGGAACACAACAGTCATAGCGGAGCTCAGCATTTCTTGCAGGTCAAGGCATGGTTGTAGACAAGGTTCAGAAACTGGAGGGAGGAGGAGACAAGCTGGCTGCAACCCGTCAAAAACAGGCAGGGCCAGGGGTAAAAGTCACTTTTTCGGGCGTCGCATGACAAGTCCTTTTGCCGTATTTGATGATGACATGGAAGTCCTTTTGTCGTATTTCAAAGTCCAAAAAAATTGTGTCACCAATGGGAGATACCTATCTGACACCTTAAAAATTAGGGGGATAAATCACCACTTCTAGAAAACTGCGGGGACACGTCTTCCACAGCCCCGCGGAGATTACACCCAGGGCAAAGGCTTCAGAAAACGCAGAATTTCATTATAGCGTTTTTGTAGAACTAAAATGCCTAGCTTGATAAGGATACTTCACGATTACTTAGGCGTGTCTCTTGAAATGTATTATCCTGCATTGTATGCATTTGTATCATGGAATTTGAGAAAGACGAAAAACGTTTGGAAAACAGAAACATAATACTCCACAAAATGGGCTGCTGAGCACATGCTGGCTACTGTTTCACAGCTCTGAGCTTGATTACCACTCCTGCAAAACATGTCTCAACCTTCCTGAACTAATACGGAAAAGCGGTGATCCAGACAGACCTTGGAACTGCCAGTTCATTGATTATCTAATATAACAAGGCATGTCTCTCCCAAAACGTTTTTTAAGCAGACAGAACAACGTTCTGAGAGTACACCTGTGACTAAATATCCGGCATTATCCGACCGATCACAGAAATATCCGGCCGGAGACCGGATACCGCATGATCTCTAATATTCGGCCGGACCGGATATCCGGTGCATCTCTGATTGAGAATACGGAATGCAGTCTGGGGCACAGACCCCGCCACTATGGATAGTTGTGAGCGGGCGCGGGCGCCGTGAGAACAAGGACGGCGCTGACGGCGATGTCGCACCAGGCTTGCAGGTCTTGGTGGCGAACTGCGCCTCCTTGAAGCTGAAGTTGGGCGGACAGTCCTGGTCGATGGGGACGACGATGTCGCCGTCGTCCAGTCGCGGCCCGCACTGGCAGTGCTGGCAGTAGCTGTCGGAGCCGGCCACACCGCAGTCGGCCGGACACTGGCGGTTCTCTGCATCGCACACCTGCAGGTCGCCATACTCTGGAAGCCGGCCACCGCTCGTCAAACAGTGACGCCGTCTCTTTCGACAGCTTTTTTTTGTCAGCCTTTATAAACGAATAAGTGTCATGTTCCGGGCAGATTTTGTGGCATCACTGTGGATTTGAATGTTCTGACGCGGGTTCAGTGCCGCTTTTCTCTGTCATCAAATCCTACGAGACAAAAAGGTGTTGCATTCGGCCGTACTCGGCAACTCCCGCGTTCCACGTGGAGCAGGCGTCTGTGGCCTTGAGCAGAAAAATCAGATAGGCTCGGCTAATCAGCGAAGAAATAATCAACGGTTGGCCGGCGAGCGCGGAACGCCCGCGGGGTATTCGAGCGGTGCCAGGAGCTGTGCAGAGCTTACTGGAACGCTCCAGAATTCGTGTTGCTGCATGAGGTGCAGGACGTAGGGGCGGCCAGCTCAGTTGACCCTAATTAAGCTCAGTTATGCCCAGTACAATAAAGACGCTCTCCGCGGTGTACATTTTCCACCGTTCTAGGCGAGCGGATGGCACCGCATGTACTCATCACAGGAGCCGCACTCAAGAAGAGTGCTGAGATAGCGTGGCCAGCGGACGGTGGTGCGTCTTGCGGGCGAAGTTTAAGTCGCAGTGGACAGATAGGTGCGTCTCATCAAATATCTGCATCGACTTAAAATCAAACGCGGAATGGGTTTTGGAGAACTTCTTGCAATAAAGATTGAAGAACCCGAAAAGCGACAGTTTTGTAAGAGAAGCAGTTGCCAGCACAAACGTCGGGGCATTTTTGACGTCTGTCACACGAGCCTGAGAGGTTTTTCTTACATCATGTAAGAGTATAGAAAGATGGGGGCCTCTGTGGCCGTCTTCACGGTACAGGTGGCACGTTACACCATCGGAAAAAATGACAGGAAAATACCTCACACAACTTATGCTGGACTCCCGACCAATGCACTGAGAAGAGTGATCCCATTACAAGGCATTTCGCCACGCCTTCGGCAAGTTGTCCAGACAAGCTGACATTGCGGCTGAGTTTAGTGACGCCAATGACGATACATGGAGAATGAACACGCATTAGAGCATAATGACTCCGATCGGCGCCAGTGCTCCGGTCTGTGCGCTGGATGGTGGACACCGGCACGTGAAGCGATGGTGTGCTGGTTATGAGCGGGACTCACTGGGCAGGCTGCAGTCACGCCTAGTGCAGGCGGGAACGCCGTCCTCCTGGCAGATGCAGATGTCGCAGGCGATGTTGTACGTGCTCCCCGGCAGACACTCTGCACAGGAGACACGACTCAGAAATTCAGAGCATCGCATGATCGTCAGGGATACACCACTCATCGCTGTAATTCTACAAGCCGCAGCGAACAGGATTGTTTGGGATGCGTTCATGATCTTGACGATGAAAAACCTTGGTAAATCACCCAAGCGCCGACAGCTTTTTAAAGCTTAGTACAATGACACACATGGACATTACCATTTAACACGTGGACAGGTCAATTGGGCACTGATCGAACAGTAGGAACGTCTCTTATAGTAGTTCATAAAATAACATCTCGAAACACTCATCCCATTCTTGTATTCACTCTTTCCTAGGTTTCGCGGCCTGAAAACTGGTGGCCTCTGCAGACCATGGTTGCCAGCTAGCGAGGTTGGCCGGCAGCGAGTTTCTTACCCTCCCTGGTGGGGGATCGGCAGACCTTGGTCGCCAGCTGGTAAGGCCCAGGCAGCAGGGGAGGCCGGCACTCCTCGTCGATCGGTATCTCCTCGTCACCGGGGGCCAGCTCGGCGCCGCACTGGCAGTAGACGCAACCCTCGGCTCGGGAGACCCGCACCAGGCCGCAGTCGGCCGGGCACCTCTGGTCAGGAGAGTCGCAGACCTTCGTGTCTCCCTGCGCTGCAGAACACGCGCGCACGTGAACCCACTCTCTTCAATATGGCGACTGGCGAGAAAGCACAAGCTACTGAGATTGCCATGCGTCATGGACGGAAAAAGTCTGCGGGCATCGCTGTTCAGAATTACTCTGCTGATGTTTTGCACATTTCGCAGCCAGCTGGCATTGCTGCAAGACCCACTACCCTGTTGTGTTTCAAGAGGTTCCGATCGGACTTGGGACCATGTTCGACTGGTACGTCGAAAGATGACCCAGCTCCAAAAGCAGCTGAGCGCACCTCACTATGGACAGGCTTCGCACAACCTTCCCGTTCGTGCGGCGGCAGCCTGGCCCGCCGGAGATTAGGGCACCGACGAGGAGCTCCAGACAGGGTTATAACACACAAAAGTAATAAGGAAATGGAGACAATGAAAAAGCGCAAGTGCATTTACAGGTGTAGCTGAACAGTCGTAAGAATCACACTGGAAGATCCAAAGAAATTTAGGATACTTGAACGAGCGTTGCAGAAAAGCAAATAGAAACGGAGACGGGGAAAACAGTTATTCGTGAAAGCTTACCTAGACCCGTGGTTCGAAATACATGGACTCAGCTTTAGAGAGATATATATATATATATATATATATATATATATATATATATATATTTGGATATATACCAAACAACTTCACGACAGTCGCATGGTGGTGGACACTGATTCATCATGGGACCCACACGTATGTTTAGTTGTTCGTCGTGGCTTCGACACCGTCAGCGATCTTTTCAAGCACTCTCATGGCGTGAAGAAGTCTATACATATATACACATATATATGGACTGGCTGCCGAAGGCATCCTCAACGATCCTCACATGAACAGGCATGGAAAACAAACTAAAATCGTGCGGCCGAGTTTACGACTAAGGAGATGGAGGGTAACATAAAAACGTGATCAAGTCTGGTACGAACAACTGCAAGTTACATCAAAGACAGCAAGGGTGCATGTTTTTCAAACATTTCTTGAGCGCCCGATGAACTTGATGTATGCACAGTACGTTGCATGCACAGACATGTAAAAGGTGCACAGAGGTTTGCATCCTCCCGCCTCTTCAGCTGTTCCAAATCTGTTTTCCGCCAAAGTAAATACGGTAGTACGCGAAACTGGGAATGCACAAGGACAACGGACACAGCTTTAGTGTCAACCAGTTAATTTTCAGCCTGAATAGCTAGAATGGAATGCATGGAATATGTAGACTGATCGCATGTTAGCGCCTTTCTGGATGAGGATAGTGCAACACGAGAGCAATTTATCAAAATAATTTTCCCGCACGGCAAGTCAACCTATTCCGCACACGTATCGTATAACTGACGTGGCACCACATGTTAGGCCATGATTAGGGCACCGAGTGGCTGCCGAGGTGGAAGCCGACGAGGCAGGAGGCGCCACACATTGTGAACGTGTTGATCGCTCGCACCCCGACCGTGATAAGCGGGCGGTTCCGAGTGAGGCCGGATACACTGCCCTCAAACGCATGTCGAGCTCACAGTCCTGTGGCGAGGCTATTACAGCCACTGAAATGTCTCCATAGGCATAGGCGTGGTGACTTCTCTGTTGATCGGGCTGAATATGTTGCACACTGTGAAAGTGTTGATCACAGTCGGCGTGCTGTCCGAGGACTGGAAAGTAGCCGGTCTTCGCAGGTCCAGCTGTAAGTCTTATCAACTACAGGCCAGTTGAAATTCTTTCCGCGGTAGCAAAAATAACGAGGCCGTGTGCAACCAGTCAATGCAGCGCTCCCTGAGTCACTGCTCACACCGCGATTATCAGTATGACTTCCGGCCAGGGCATTCCGCGGAGCCGGCGTCGCCAGACGCTGTATGCCGGATCGTAATTAGTCTACATGTAGAAAAAATTGGAATGGCAGCAATTCACTGCATGCAATGCAGCACAAACTAATACAGGAGAAAGCATTTGCACCCAACAGAGCGATGGAAAATTAGCTCAGCACCCATAAAATTCCATATGTGATAAATAAAAAATGTCCAGCTTTGCCTCAAAGTTAAAGATGTTTACTTTGTTTTGCGTGTGGTTTAAGTCCAAGCCTAGCGGAATGCCGGTAATCTTTATCCTCTGCTAGTCCAAGGGCACGACGTGTTGAATCCCACGAAAGTAGTCAGACGCTACGAAAATGGAAGTCATTTCCATTAGCAAATGTTGCAAAGTCACCACAGCCATCTGAGCAGAACGGATGGGTGTGCTGATAATGCTGGCAGAGGCGCAAAGCGAAAAACACGGTTGCGCAAGCCTCGCATTACACACTCGGCGAAAAAAAGGCGATAGCGCTGCGTTGCAACCTACGAGGGTGTAATAACTTACATCGTCTGGGCGACCTCCATTCGTCATTGCTGCCATTGTGCAAAAAAACAAAAAATACACAACAGTTGAATGGTGGTGGACACTAATTTATCGTGGAACGCACACGTATCTTTAACCGTTCGTCGTGGCTTCGGCATTGTCAGCGGTCTTTTCAGGCCCTCACGCAGTTTATCTCGTGGCGCAAAGAAGTTTTTAGTCAAAACAACGCGGTGTAATCCCAGTGAATCAATTAACCTATAGTCAGATAACTTCGCGATTCAGCAGAAATTTTTAATATTTTTTTGGACAGCTGTATTCTCCAATACTGTACTGCATAACCGATAATAGCTGCTGACTAAGTTCGTTCATTGTTGGATGTGGAAATATTAATAGGCTACTAAGAGCTGTGAATAATGTTTGTTATGGGCATTCACTTCTTCTACGTCTCGGAGTCCGACATAGCCAAACAGGACTCCAAGGTGAAGAGTAGATTTGATGAAGCCAGACAAATCAAAGGCACCAGGGGATTTCACTGCTTTAGGCCTGTCAGTTCAACAACGGTGGACGCATACGAAACATCGGCAAGCATCTCGAGCCGAAGGTTTCAGACCGTGTGATGGAATGAGGTGGATACGTCAGTTCTCTGGTCGTAACAGTGAGGTAATGAAACAGGAAGATCTTGTCTGTGCGGTACTCATGTCATGATAATTTTTTTCAGTCGACGTGCACATGCTTGTCGGAATACAGTGATCAACATTCAGTGAACTTTATCAAACATTGCTCAGTAATTCATTTTAGGGCAGGCGGAGCGATGTCTAGTGGTAAAACGGTCCACGTCGGTCTACATCCAATATCCACACAATTCGTCAACTCTTTACATTCCAAAATAACCATGGCCAAAGGGATGATCATAAACAAGACGGCGACAACCCCCCTCCCCCCAGGCTCCACTCCCATCGGCCGCCGCGGCCGCGCCGAGCGCCACCTTGGTGACGCGGTGATCGGCGCGGCGCTCCGGCGAGTGTCTGGCGAAAAGCCACAGGAGAACGCGGGACGTTAGGATATGTTGTTATGAGATACCCATTGTTTTCTCGACGGTTCCAGGGCAAGAAAACATGCAGATCTCATATATCTCATTTTCAAGAAAATCGAAGACCACATAAGTGTTGAAATTTAACTTTACATTTTTTAATCGATAATATAATATATTTTCAAGAAGTCGAAAATACAAAACTAGTCTCCAAATAAAATGTCAAACAATTGTCTCTCAAATGCCCTTGACCGATTCGAAATATCTTATCAACTTTCGGAGATACAACGCTTCAAAGATTGCTAAACACTGTGTGACGTCATAAATTGACGTCACTGTAGCAGCCAAACTATTTGCTTGATGGCGGTTTCGACCCGATATTCGGGATCCGGGCTATGAAGAACCCCATAGGACTTAATGCCGTAAAAATCTGAGGGGGTGCCGTGTAAAATCGCACTTTTATTGGTTGAGTTGGCATGGAATGACCCATATATATATATATATATATATATATATATATATATATATATATATATATATATATATATGGCCGAGACCTTGAGTCCTTGTTTATAACGGTATATATATATATGTGTGTGTGTGTGTATGCGGCGTGTAAATCCTATGGCCGAAACTTTAAGTCTTTGTTCATATATATATATATATATACAAGCCTCCCTCAGCATAAAGAAGGCTGTCTTTTCCACAATCATTGAACCTTGGTTTTCCAACGAAAGGTGGACATGGCACCGAATGCCTCTCTGATCCACCCCTGACGTCAGCATCGATATTGCTTTATGCTTCTTTTCTCGCCACATTGACAGCCGTGCGGCTCCCTGCTTCTCCTCCTCGCCGCGAGAGCATTTCAGTTGCTTCACGCCCCCTGGGGAAACGTTTACGTTCTGCGGCAGTCCGCCTCCCCTGTACTCACGCAGCTGGTCCAGCGGGCCGCAGGCCTTGGTGAAGGCTCCCGCCTCTCTGAAGTCGGTGCCGGGCGGGCACGGCTCGTCGATGGCCACCACCGTGTCTCCCGGTTGGCCAACTCCACACGGACAGTCATAGCAGTTCTTCTCGGCGTTGAAGCTCTGCCCGCAGTCCTGCGGACAGCTGGGCAGGCCGTCTTCACAAGTGACCGTCGACTCTGGAAAAGTAGATCTCATCCTTATGTCCTTCTGAGGTATTTTTCTTGTTGACGCCTGCGGCTAAATGTGCAGGCAAACGACAAAAATGGCGCCCATATCAAGGACAGTTTATGACTGTCACGAGCAAGTTGGCGATGGGATTATTCAGTCAAGCAAAGGCGACAAAAGGGCCCAAAACATGGGTCAAAAGTCGCAGCATCAATATTTTCACAAATTCCTTCCCACGCCACGCCCGTGACATGGGTGTGGTGTTAAATTTCAGGAAATCATGAGAAGTCGTCCCTGTACTTTGCCTCTGGCTGTGCCCATGCATGCAAGTCTCGCCATAGATGGGGACATTTGACGTCTAATCTTCGGCTGGATAGTTTGCGGTCGTTAGACACCTAATGACGTTGCACTGTTAGATCAAAGCCTTTTCTTTTGTGGCTTATTTTGCATAAGTTAATGTTCAGCAGTAGTAAACTTCAGAAATAGCCTGCGCAAAGCCTCCCATGGTGCTATACTCCCCGCATTCTTTATCATCCGCACCAGTAGTGTAACCACGATTTTCTGAAAAAGGTGGGAGACGATACCTGGAACAAAAATGCTAAAACTACCCTTGCTATTTTATCGTAAACGTTATGAAATTGACGATATAAAAAACATACTTAAATATTTAAATACAACTACACTCCTTTCCTTTTTTGCTTTTTAACCAAATCATTCCCGGCAAAAGTCAGTTTTGGGAGACCCATGACCCATAAGGGAGGGGGGACCGACACGCCTGACCCCCTGGCCGCGCTGCTCATTCGCACCGGCTGAAGCGGGCTGTGGCTGCCGGGCCGCGCTTCCTGTGGATGGCGGTCGCCTCACGTCGCCGTTGAACATGTTGCCTCGCTCACTTACCGGTTGGCTCCCTCTTGCAGGGCGTGCAGGCGGACTCGTCCGTCGTCGGTGCAGACGCACCTGCTGCATCCGTCGTTGACCGTCCAGTTGGTGCCGGGGGTGCAGCCTGCAAACGTGCAAGTGTGAGCCGCGAAAACGTACCCGCCCGCGGTCAGCGCTGCAAAGGTCTCGTTCTGAGAAGTTTCCGCGCCCATCTTTATAGTGCGAGTCAGCGGAATTTTGAAAAAAAAAACAGCAGAAGCAGTCAAGCATAGGTCAGTTTGTGCCTTGTGCCTGTGGACCGATGATTCCGCCCTGGCGTAATGCCTGATCAGTGTCACGAAGACAGGCGGCTGTGATGTTTACGCTAAGCTGGGACAAGCAGACTTATGCCGCGTGTTTCCTGTTAAAGCAACCTTCAGTCGACGGGTGACAAGCGTTTCTTTTTGAAGTCCAACTGTCGCAACCGTCGCTGGAACGTTTATTGATATGATGCAAGTATCATTGACAAATTTGAAACAGATTTAATGTTGCGTTTCAAATCATTCTACGACTTGAAAAGGCATATTAGGGATCACAAAATCCGTGCTTCTATGAGGTAAGGTACAAATAGCTTTAAGCTTACAATATCAGTAAACTGAAACACATTAATTCATCCTATATTTCTGCCAGGGACCTTCCTCTGGAATAGTTTTTTCCGAAAAAGACAATTCACCGACCTTGCCCCATACCAAATTTAACATGTCCGCGCAGGAAATGCGCATCCACCGCAATGAAACACAGACGAGAAATAGGTTGAACACTATCCAGTAAAAATTTATGTACGAGTCCTACACTTTCTTAAAAAAAAAACGCATTAGTTTTTCAAATGTAGCTTGCTTTTCGGCATTTTGAAGAGTTTCCGTCATTTACCATGATTTATGCTGGATAGCGTTCGGCCTCTTTCTCGTATGTGAAGCATCGTGATGGACGCACGTTTCCTGCGCGGACACGTTAATTTTTGCATGTGTCAATGTATTTGTGTAGTCTTTGGAGGAGCTGTGCCGGGCCTGTGTCCGTGTACGAAAGCACGTGTCCGAAATGTAGAATGGACTGAACTGTTTTCGTTTTTCTGTCGCCGTGACTTCAAGGCTATTTGTCACCTTAAGGCAACAGCAATACTTAGTCCAGCAATATAGTAAAGAGTACGTGTTTAATGTATTTTCCCCGTTCTGCTGTTTTTAATATAGTTCTGGCACACGTGAAGGGGTTGGCACTCGTAAAGATCTTCATCGTGGCAACTGCCAATGCATATTGCTGTAAAGGGCAATTGCATTTAAAAAGACTCTTCTTGTAAAAGTCTTAATCTACAGTTTACTTACCGTTAGAGTTGTACGAGCAGTCACTGCATTCTTTTTCTGAACCGCCCGTCAACGCTATTTCCTTGGTCTCGCTTTGCGTAAGTGCCGGCTGGCCATCTGTGGGCACAGACGGCATAATCGGGTTAAATGCACGTGAACCAGGAGCGATCACTAAACTCTCCTGCAGGCTTTTATCTTAGTCTGCAAGAAGACGGAAATCGAAATGTAGCGTGGCTGCGTCAAGCTAAAAAATGGCTGCGTACTTTTCATCGGTATTTGCCAGCTGTGAAGGAATCCTAAGGGGCAAATGTACAAGAACCGAAGTTGCGAAGGCGGAAGACAGGTTCATGAAAGAAATCCATAAATACTCCGGTCTGATGCAAGCAAATCCTCAAGTCCGGTTTCGAGCATTTCGAGCATTGCTCAATGGCACCTGATTCGTTCTGTCCGCGGATTGCAGGAACATCATCGGGATCATCATGCCGGGATGTTGGAAAACCGTCAAATCAAGGAAGGTTTAATTTGAGCTGGTAAGCTGCTTTATGAGCTGTAGCTGTCGTGCCGGCCATTTCATCTTACCTTCGAGAAAATGCACGCCGTGAACTGGTAGTTCAGTGAGTGATTACAAGCGGGGTGGTCTGTAACATGTGCTCCACGTTCCAACATTCATAAGCGGCAAAAGAGCATGAACGCAGTTTTCTCATTCGACCCGCATTTCAAACTGTCTCGACTCTTCTGAAAGGAATGCCTGAAAGTGTGGACAAGAGGTGATGCCGCTTCTGGAAGCGGCAAAAGAAATTGACACCGCTTTACTACTCAGCAACCACGTATCCAGCACAGCCCGCTGGCTACTGAGCTACATCTTGTGGAAGTGGTTTAACCCTATTCCCGGAGGGCTAGCAGTATGGCCGATTCCCGGCAGGGGGGGAGCGGATTCGTCCCTCCTCGAGATCTCGAGAACTACGCATCCCATTTCATCGCAACAAACGGCAATCGATTTCCCATGAAGTAAACTACATTTTAATAGAAATAAGTTTTCAAAATTTTGAAAAAGGGGATGTAGGGGGGAAAAAAGACAAAATTGGGGATTTTTTGGACTTTCATAACTCCGTTGTTTATGGACCGATTTTGATGAAACTGACATGAATCGAGAGATTATGGATGGGACTTTTACCATTGGTTCATACATTGGAAATTTTGAGAAAATTCATAGGCGTACAAGATTTCAGAAACAGGAGGATTAGTTTTTCAAATACTTAATGAACAAAAAAGGCAAAAACGCCTTTTTGGCTTCTGTCATGTTATGCTGAAGAAGTACAAATCGCATTGCAATGTTTGTACAATGTTAGCATAGGCGTTGCCAATCGCATGAAAAAGGGGAACTGTCACGGCCATATGTTCTTCAGATCAACTCTTGACCTATGACTTTAAATGACCTCCAGTGACCTTGGAGTCTCCTGGAATGATCTCGTGTGTATTTAATATTATCTGTAAACGTTTCAGTCATTTCAATTCACTCTATTTGAAAAACTCCATTTTACGACTATTGTGATACAGGGTGCGCGCAGTGACATTTTAAGTCTTGGCTCCGTGACCCGAACTGATATCAACCTAAAACTTGATACACAAGTAGAGAGCACCATTCTACGTCATATATATTCTGGGTTTGATATTTCAAAAAACAGCTCCGAAAATATTAATATAAAACCAAATTTTGACATTTGACCCTGACGTGACATTGTAAAGTGACCTCAGATGACCAAATTGTATTTGCACACTGACCAGCTATTTAGCTATACATCCGTATAAAGTCTGAAGTTCTATCCTGAAAATGCTAGTTTTGGCAGTCGTTTTCCTTTTACCTTCAACAGGGCCAAAAATGGCCTGAGGTGCCTCCAAAAACGTTGCCTGGCTCCGCCCCTGAGCAAAACGGAATTTCAAAATTTTGTCGCAGTACGTAGAAAGAATAGCTAGGAAAGGTCACCAAGTTTCGTGAAGGTGTGTCAAAAAGCCTGGAATTGGTAAGCAGAAAACCAGAGAGGGAACGGATTCAGCTCCCCGCTGCCGGGAATAGGATTAAAAAGCATCTTGTGGAAACAAAGCCAAGGTATTTTCGAAGAGGCCGTGCCATCAAACCTCTTGTGCATTTGTGTATCTCAAGAACCAGGGAGCGAATATTCGCGAAGTTTGTCTTCGGTTTGCAGAAGGGAACTCCAGTTCGTGACTGGGTGCCCGCTGCTAATGTGTTCGGGATTCCCAGCTCCAACAGGGTCCTGATCCACGGAATATCTGCAGTGTTCCTACCCTGAAGTTTGGATAGACATTCGCTGCTGGACAGGGGTACTATTGTTTGTATAAAACTGTGGCTAATACTACCTTTAGCAAATAAACCGCCAGGCAGAACCTGCCCTCCCACTCCACCACACACATTTACTATTCCATCCTGAAAAGAAACGTGGTCTCTCCTCTGATTCTCACCACATAATCTTTGCTACATCACAACTGGCGAAGCACGGAGCAACGTACGAGCGTCACGGAACACTGGCGGAAGCAAGTACTACAGGAGGCAGCGTGGAATGCTGCCTCATGCCGGTCGGCTTGGCCGAGAATTGTCTTACTTGGGAAGGCGGCAGCGGCGACCAGCAGGCCGGACAGCAGCACCAGGGACGTCCTCATCCTGCGGACCGAGGCGCAGCTCTGCTCCAGCGGGCCGGACAGCGGCGGCGCCGGCTTTTTAACCACCAGCAGCGGGAGGGGCGGGGTGGCGGGGGGGAGGCGGCTGATTTAATACGACCTCTCTCAACCAAGGACAGCCGCCGGGATGTACTGGAGGCGGCTGATTTAACACGGACGGCCAACTGAAATGAGAGTCTGTGAATAAGAGAGCTGGAACAAGGAAGGGAAACGGCCCTGTTCAAAGAAGCGGCGGAAACAGTCTCACAAAGAAAACGCTGGCTTAAATCAACCTTTATTCAGCCTTGGATTCCTTAAACTGTGGAAAATCCCCAGAACCGTAGAAAATTTTATTTCTCGGGAGAAATGTTCCCTGTTGGCCTGAACAGGGTCGCATAGGCGACTCAATAACTCTCTTGAGCTATTGAGCAATAACTAACAACTATTAGTGTGTATACATATATATATATATATATATATATATATATATATATATATATATATATACTGATAGCTAATAACTGAGCAGATAATAACTAACTGAA
>CP099848.1:29591097-29606312 GCA_030062745.1 Capitulum mitella | reverse complement strand
AAGTCAAAAAGTACCCCCCATTTTGATATTTTTGCCCCCCTGTATCCACAAATTTCAAAATTTTGAAACTTTGTTTTTATAAAAATGTAGTTCACGTCACGGCAAATCGATTTCTGCTTGTTGCGATGAAATCGGATAAGTAGTTCTCGAGATCTCAGGGGGGGGGCCGAATCCGCCCCCCCTGCCGGGAATCGGCCATACCGTCTAACCCTCCGGGAATAGGGTTAACATGGACTTTTGAAAGCATTTTCTATGAAGAATTTATCCATTAACTAGATTTTTGCCGAAAAAGACGATGGAGAAGTGTTTTGCAGACAAAGGATAGGACTACCCAGCAGCATGAAATGCGAGCTGATCCAATGTGCCAAGTTGGCAAACACAGCTGCCGAATTGAACGCTACGATCGACGTATAAATAACCCAAACTGTGCAGTCCAAGTTGCGCAGCAGATACAACAGCATGACATCATGTGCCGCGGCTTAACGACACTCAACAACAAACAGCGGTGGGCGTACGGGGGCTGGTAAAATAAATGTATCGCATTGTTTTATACCCTGTCATCATGCCGAACTAATTCGCCTCCGGGTATAGCCGTAGAACAGGAAGGCATCCGTGTAGGCAGTTTTGGTTTCCTGCATATCCTTTGAAAAGAAAGCTGTGGATCAATGCAGTGAGATAGGTTGGGCGTCAAAAAAGTTAAAAGTCTATAGGACTTTAGTTTGTTTGTATTTAATAAGAAAATGTCTAGTTAAAAAGGCAAATTATTACTGGACCCATTTATGTCGCATTATAATGACTTTTCAGGCAATGCGTTGCAAGATATCTCATGATTCTTCCCATAACGCAAAATGATTATATGTCGGTACTTAGGCTGTGGCAGACTTGCTGTTGTTGGACTGCTAATGAAGAAATAATTGTCTTGTTCAGGTACATTGCGCCTCATGTTTTAAAAGAGAACATTAAGTCTTCGTCATCTTGGGAGAATTCGTACTAGCTGCCTTCCCACCACCCACATTTTATTCCTGCTGTACCTCAGACATGAAAATATCAGCTGCAAGATGTTTAAAGGGCATTGCGAGACGTCTAAGCATGTGCCTCTAGAAAATTCTCAAGTCTTGCGCGATGGAGCTTCACGAGTTTCGATGGAATGTCGCAGAATGGCCGCAACAATGTCACAATACTTTAGCAGTGGCGGAATCGAACTGAGTTCGAAGGCTGGCAGACTCACTCGCTTGTCACGACACACTTCATGCAATTCACAGAACCTGTTGCACTACTCCGAACGGACCATGCTGAGCTGAACGGATTCCTATAGTGTAATAGTGTCAATGCTGAAGGCCGCATAAATTTTTACTCTTGCGCGTTACAAAATGCAACGAATTACGTAGCTAACAAATAAGCTATGATAGGGCACCCCCCCAAAAAAAAACACACACGCCACTAACAAACCATCAAATCCTAAGAGGGTAAGACGAACCAGATATGTATTTGTGATTCTCCAAACTAACGAAAACCCAACTCTGAGCGATATAAGCGAAGCTACACATATTTATTTACCAAGATGCCATCTGTGTGTTTCGCTGCGGTGGGGGATTTCTGACGTGCAGAGATTCCAGAACTTTCCGGTCGGCGATGTCTCTCGCTGTTGCCAGAATTTCGACTGCGAAGTTAGTGTCAGTGTCTGTGTCTGTGTCTGTGACTGTTTTCCACGTCAGGAAGTTTGTCAGTCATGTGCTCGCCTAGGAGTGTGTTTGCTCCCCGGAGTCTGGGATCTCCCAACGTACGATCGAGTTCACGACATGGTTTGTCACGACGAAAGGAAGTTTCATGCAAACATATTTGGTTTCGTTGCTCCTTTTACGAAGACTTTGCTGGGGAGATCTACGACTGCCATGCGGACGTGCGGCACGAACGGCGAAATGCACCCGATGTGGGGGTATCCGTTTTGCAAGAAAAGAGCCGTCATTTTCGCCTAATTCCTCTCATATGAGCTGGCATCGGACGACACTCGTGCTGCTCTGCACCTTTTGCGATGTTGAAACGGCTAAACGTGCCACACTTGCAGCCGTTTTGATACCGCAAATTAGGACAGCAGCACGAGTTTCGACTGTTTTAATTGTTCATGTTCATGTTCATGTTCGGTTTATTTCGAATCTTTCCACCGCGTGGATTATTGTTTGATTCAAGTCAGTACAGTACAGTACATATGCAATAGTTATACAGATAAAATAAGGCAGTCAGTCACGTCAAGCTGTAAGAGAAAGTTGGTCAAGTTTGCGCTCAAGCTCTGCACGGGTTCGAGAGGAAGTGATGTCCGGCGGCAGGCGGTTCCAGGACGAGGCCGCGCGATACGAAAAAGTCCTGCGGGCCACAGACAGACGAAAAGTCGGCGGCTCTAAGGCGCCAGCGGCCGACGCCCGGGTGACACGCTGGGACACGGCGGTACGTGGAATGAACAGGGACCGGATCGCCACCGGAGCACGCGAGTCGTTCAGGGCTCGGAAGACACCAATGCTTTCGCGCCTCGCAACTAGGTCACGTACGGCGCGCCAGCCTAGCGCCCTCAAGGTCGCCGACACCGACTCCCGCTTACGAGCCCCGGAGACGATCCTGGCCCCGAAGTTCACCACTCTCTGAACTCTGTTAAGGTGGCACGACGCGGCCCCGCCCCAGACCGAAAGGCAATAAAGGATGTGGGGGAAAACATGTGACTGGATTAGGAGTGTAAGGACCTCTGGCGTAAGGTGGTGACGTATCTTATATAAACAGAGCAGGATGGAGTTGCACTTTTTGGTAACCTTGGATATGTGCTCCTCCCAGGACAAGGAGTTGTCGATGGTGACCCTCAGCATCTTCACGGAAGAAGAAGGGGTTAGTATGTGGCCGGAAAAGTTAAGATGGAAGGATGTGGTCTTCTTGAGGTTATGGACTGTGCCGACAAGGAGCAGGGTTGTTTTGGATGGATTCATTTTCAAGGAGTTGGATGCAAAGTAGGACTGGACGGCAAGGAGAGTCTCTTCTTGCCGGGATTTTAGGATGGATAAATGATCGGGATGTGCGGAGTCTAGCAGCTGGGTGTCATCGGCATAGGATACTAGACGTCCGTGAGGCAGATAGGATGGAAGGTCGTTCGTGAAGATGCTGAAGAGGATAGGACCGACAATGGACCCCTGCGGAACACCGTGGGAGAGAGGAAGAGAAAGAGAACCACCTCTCACCACCTGCCGCCGGTCAGCCAGGTAGCTCTCGAACCACCTAGGGTCGATGCCGTACCATTGGAGCTTGGTCAGGAGGGAGTCATGGTCGACACTGTCAAAAGCTCGACTGAGGTCAATCGAGGTGACGGCGACGACGTGGCCACCGTCAATCCGACGCACCATCCACTCAACAGCGTCCACCAGGGCGTCCTCAGTCGAGTGACATGGTCTATATGCATATTGTGATGGAGCTAAAAGACCATAGGTAGCGAGATAAGAAGACAGCTGTGAGCACACAATCTTTTCACATATTTTTGACAGCGCAGATAAGATAGATATGGGTCTAAAATTGCTGGCGATGTCACGCGGGCCTGATTTGTGAAGAGAGAGGACAGAGGCCATCTTCCAGGAGGAAGGGAAAACACAAGTGGCGATAGAGCTGTTAATCAAATGAAGTAAATGTGGCCCGAGAACGGGGAAACATCTTCGCAGCGCATACAGCGGCACGCCGTCATGTCCTACCGCCCTCGACGATGACAAGTCACTCATAGCTCTGGCGAGTTCAGGGAGAGTCGAAGGAGACAGACTTAGATTTGACGTCGTCACGCATGGTGGTCTAGGTGGAGGCGGGGTGTCACTGTGGCTGCCCGCTGCCAGCTCGGCAGCAATACGAGGGCCGGCGGACGCAAAGTGGCAGTTGAAGTCATCAGCCTGCTCAGCGGACATTTCCCCGGCGGCACCCTCTCCCCCCTTGGCGGGCTGAAAGGCGAAACTTTTTATGCCCCTCCAAAAAGCGGCACGGTCGGCAAGCATACTGTCACACAGGAAGTTGCGTTTAGCCCGAGCGAAAAGGCTCTTAACGCTGTTACGAAGGCGTCGGTATGCGGCCAAATCGGTCTCGGTTCGGGATTGACGCCACTTCCGATATACGTCGTCCCGCTCCTGCATCAGTTGCCGCAGGTCAGGGCTAGTCTCAAGCCATGGGCAATGGGAGCGACGAGGGGTCACCGTTCTCAGAGGACAATGCACATCAACCGCACTCCACCACACACGCATAAATTCCTCCAGCTTACGGTCAATCAGCGTTTCACGGTAAACCTGGTCCCAGTCCGACTGCAGAAGCTGCAGACAGAGCGCGTCCCAATTCACCTTACGCCACGGACGAGCAGCAAAGGGCGTCGGACGACAGCGAGGACGGCAGAAAGGTGCGCTAACAATGGTGGTCAAGTGGTCAGCGATCGGCTCCGAGAGCACCCGGACGGCCGACTCCAAATGTGGCACGCTCGTGATTATGTGATCTAAGAGCGACTCCGTCGGCGAAAGGTGCGTCGGTGTTCGAATGAGCTGAGACAGGCTGAGGTCATTTAAAATCGACTTGTATCGGCGTACATCAGGGCCGTCCGGACGCAAGAGGTCAATGTTAAAATCGCCTAAGCAAAAGGTTGGTTTACCTAGGCTCACGGCGGCATGCAGTTGGTCATACAGATCATCCAGGCCGGCTGACATCTGCTCGGATGGCGGACGGTACACCACGTCAACGACAACCGAGCGACGCCCACCGCCAGCAATAGAGACCCACAGCGACTCGCAGGATGACTCTGCACTGGTAATCGGTAGAACGTTTATGCTCAGTTCGTCTCGGCATAGAATGGCCACACCGCCACGGGCCGCAGCGGCGCGGCCACGGCCGGGCTGAGCCGGCCGGTCTCGGCGCGCCACCCTATAGCCGGGGAACACAAGAATCCTGTCCGCGGTTGGATCGGAGAGCCATGTCTCGGTAACGCCACAACACATCGAGGTTATGGTCCTGCGGAGTCCGGAGTACACAGTTCAACTTCGGTACCAGAGACCGGACGTTTGAGTGACCAATGACCAGTTTCCGTACCGGCCCAGTAGAGTTCGTCGGCGTCGCGTAGTTTAACTGCTGAGTCTGCCTGATGGTTTTGCGAGCTGGTACGGTGAGGGTCCGGGACCGCGTCAGCGGCCCGCAACGCGGCCGCACCCGAGAGGTTGGCATCATCCCCTCGCACGGGCGTCGGCAGGTGCCCCTCTTGACGCGGAAACGTCGCATCTGGTGGCGTCGCCCGGCCCGGCATCCGCGCCGGCACCGTCGTCCTCGTGCCAGCGCAGCTCGATCGCGGCGACGGCCCCGCGCGATCGCGCGCGGCACGACCGCCCCAGCCGACCACGGCCTGAGCCCGCCTATGGTCTGCCAGGCAGGTCGCAGCGGCGGCCGCTCGCTTTGGCCCAACGCTAGGTCACGGTCGCGCCACCGCAGCGGGATTCGGCAGAGAGTGGTTGAATGGCACATCGGTGCGCTGATTGGTGGTCCTCAGCGCCACACCTCTGCCATTACCGGTAGAACGGAGAGGCGGTTGGCACCTCGTCCATCCGACTGCGCCGATATCATCGAGTAAAAGTCAACAACAAATCCACAGATAAAAGTGAGGCGGCGGCTAATCGCGGTGTAAAAAGTCATCAGCCAGCAGCACCGATGTCACAGCCGTGTCTCTGCACAGTCTCACGGCCCGGTCACGTCAGATTCCTCGGAAAATCACAGAAAAAACAGGACCTCACGACACGGCGGCCGCCACAGCCAGGCGCTCGAACCGCACTTAATTTAAGAGCCTATTTTAAGAGTATATCATTTGGGAGGATTTCAACCAGTCGAATTATGGGTAACATAAATGAGAAATCTGGGTTTTTCGCCGACCTTGTTTTGTCTGACCTCTTCGGAGGTCGGGCTGGACCATACCATACCCCTAGCCGCAAGTGCCTGAAACTAGGCCCTCTCAGGGGTTTGGTGGCACAATGCATTATGTTAGATTTTCGGGTATCGGAGCGCTGGGTTGGCGAAATCCAAGACATCTTCGAAAAATTTAGGCGCACACCTCTTCCAGGCTCTCGACCTCTGAAATAACGGGTGGTCGCACCGACACAAAACCGCGTGCGTTCGACAAAGAACCGATTGGAGAATTGCATCGCATGGAAGAGCCGGAACCAGCACTTGGTACGTGCTGGCCTCAGGATCATAAAAATGCCCGTTTTGCAAGGTTTCGAATTGGAGTCATAGTCTCGGAAACCGTTAAAGATACGGACACGAGGAGAGCAACCAGCAACCAGAGCAAGGTACCGGCAGGAGACGATTTAGCGGAGTCGACTCATCCGCGGACGGTGTAGCCGGGGCGCGCGCTCAAGGTGGTTTTTATAGTGATTTCGAATGCAAAGGCGTCAATGCCTGGCACAGAACTGGTACCAACGGAGATCCCGTTCTTTTGTCGTTCCGTTGATGCAAAACACTAATCAGGTGTACCGCTGCCACTCCGGCCATGCGACGCCACGCGAAACGATGCAGGAAGCAATTCGCCCATGTTCAGCTGAGCTCGATACCATTACCAACCGCCGTCACGACGCTCTTCTCGGCGCCTAATGGCCAGCCGTGGTTCGCACCGAGACCAAACCTGATTCGTTCGACAGAGAATCGATTGGAAAACAGCATCATGTACAACACTCCGCGTGGGGACCAGCACGTGACGCGTGCTAGCCACGGGAACAGTAAAGAGGCCGTCGTGCAAACCTTACAAAATATGGTGCAGCTAAATTTAATCTATTTATAATAACTCGGCGACCATGTTGCCCTATGTCCCAAGGTACCGACTGCATATCATTCCATAGGGCCGACATCGTCCGTCAAAGGTTATATCCACGGCACGCGCTCTTAGTGGGGGCATTTTCCGTTTCCGAATCCTTTGTGTTTACACTAGAATTGCGATGGTATGCAGGGGTATGGTTTCCTATCTCTTTGTGGGTCCCCGGACCCAGAAAGTGGAAATGGGCACCCACAGTACGACCTGGGCATCCATAACTTAAATTACGTTTAAATGTTGAAAAATAGTTATTTTCTCAATCCCATGAAGTGAACCACCTAAAACCAGCTTTGTAAACAATAATCGGAACTCATTTACTCCCTTGTCACCCATCAGTTCCTTTCCCCCATCATAATCCAAGTACCAATGTGTCAAACCGAGTCCTGGACAAAGGTCCTCCATGAAAGGGAATGTATCTACTCAGATCGTGATTTTTAACTATGCAAGCACGACTGAAGAGGACATTTTTATGAATGAAAGCTTAGGTACCATTCATTCTTGCCAACTCGCTCTCGTTTGCTCATATTTTACTGGGATAGATGAGTACGCTGGCTGCCAGCCCAAGAATAATCTATTTACCCCATTTTCTTTTCAACACTAAAGTCGCCGATGGATCAGGTTAGCGTATCGCTGGCCTCAGCGATATCGAAGCTCACAGCAGCTGACGAACACCAAATTATGACGACTGTAATCATGAAAGTAACCATCAGCAATACCCGGTGCAATTCCTCAAATGTCCCCCGCAGGTCAGCATTACGTGAATAGGTCGAAGTACGTTAGCATTGTTTGTCAAAACAATCGTTGCTGCCATTTGCATCTGGTACAGCAAGGCAGAGTGTTGGGTAAGCATCGCGTGCGTCCAAGGTTTACCTACGTATTTTCCGTTCGCCGATTGGCTCCTTTCTCTAGTACTGCGTATTGTATTTTGCCTACCGATATTGCTGTCGATAAGTACAATGGCTTAAATGCATGAAATATTAGTCTAAAATGACCAAAATGCACTTTTCATTTAAATGATAATCCACAACCAATCTGAAATATTCTCCGGAGTGCGTTTTTTGGGATACCGGAAAAACCAGGCATATTCTCTTTAAGGATGTCGCCGCCATGAAACCACCTATGCTTTACGGCAGTCATCCTTCCATACTTTACCTCCCGTAATACCTTTTTAAACTCATTTCTCCGAACTTAAGGCATAAACGCCTGTCACGACCCTCCCATCCCCCCCGATACGCAATGTCTGGATGTCCCCATGTGCGTTTTGGGCACCCACAATCATTTTCCGTAAACCACACCCATGATGGTATGGAGGATGGAATTGTCGGTAAAATTAACACCAATAGAACGAACGGATTTTCGTCGTTTTGGCGCTGCCATAAAATAATCATAATCCACCTAACTTTTACTGCTAAGACGCATCAGGCAAACCGTTGCCAGTCGTGTTCTTGCACAAAATCGACATCTTTCGAGTTATTTGTGCGCGATTAAAGACTTTGGCGACACCATTGGGAACGACCGTTAGGAATACTGCCGCCATGTTCCCGAGCTGTGAACACGCCAGTATAATCCATCTGGTGTGTCTCGTGGTCTTTTCAGAAAAAGTCTGCATGTCGCTTTTCGCATGTTTTTTTGCCGATCCCATTGACAGCTGGATTCTCTTGCTCTTCACTAAAATTTGAATTATTCAGTCCTGCTCGGTTTGACTTTGACGTCACGTTCTATGTCGGTATTTCAAATACGCTACAGGACTAAGAAATGGCGCTATTATAGGCATATAGGCTCGGTCAGATACTGATGCAGGTAGACCAACACAAACATGGTTACATAGAGAATGGAAGACAAAATGTTACGGGGAATGAGACGGAGACAGAAAGAAGAGACAGAGACAGATAGGGACGAGTGACTATGACGAACAAAGAAAGACCGAATAAATAGGGGAGAGATTGAGGGATACCAAAGAGACCGGCAGAGAATGACAGAGATCGTCGGACGGACGGAGATCGACGGAAACCGGTGGAGACCGGTGGAGACCGGTAAAGACCGAAAGAAACCGACGGAGACCGGCTGAGACCGACAGAGACGGATGGACATCAAACGAGATACAGAGAGACCGAAAGACTGATGGGCTAATGGAGACCAAAGGACGCCAACAGAGACTGATGGGAATCGAGCTAGATCAAAGGATATCAACTGAAACGAACGGAGATTTAGGGGCACCGAGGAAGACTTGCTGCAGCCAATGAAGACAGACAGTGCGAGCTATCTTCACGGAGACTGGGACTGTGAAAAGTAACGAAAATAATACAAATGAAAACATTTTGCACCTGTCCAACCCGGAAAAGTGAAAACAGAGCAGGAATGTGGCAGTGGCTGCTTCGTACGCCAGCGCGCTGCATGAAGGGAAATTAATTGATGTTAACTGTTGAAAAGATTCTGATTGAAGCGCACTGCGCTCTTTTGCATGACATTTGGATAGACAGCGTGATGCACCGTGTGCAAAGCGAACGTGCGACTGCGCGCGAAGTGCAAGGTCATGCAGGCAGCCCAAACGGCCGAAGGCAGTCTGCTTCCGTACTGCTCGCAGCGCGATTGCAAAACAGCACTGTGAGCAGCTTGATGAACTGTTCAACAGTAACCAGACTGAAGCGCACAGCGCGACTGTCGAACGATGATGGGGTGGTGGCGTAGGAATTTTGCGAAGACCAGACTGCCGACATTGGGTTCAACAAACAGAACCCGTTTGCTGGCAATGAAGTGTGCAGTGCAGTCCTGGAGCCGCCCCGTAATCAATTCGATCAGCTTTTGACTCGAAACTTGATTCGAATAGAAAATTGAGCGCGCAAAGGGCTTTAGATGCACAGCGTGGCAAACGGCCAAAAATAGCGACCGTTGGGTCCGAGAAACGTTTGTACGCCTTGTAGAGAACATGGGAGCCTGGAGGATCACGTATTGGGGGTTACATAGTTGGAGACAAGCCGGCCAAAGGCCGTCGGCCGCCGCCTCTGGCTGTTTTACCTCGCTTGCGGTCGCAGCAGTTCATGAAATTGAGCCAGTCAGAATGGATTCCAGCAGAACTGCCACAAGCACGAAGGGCCTTTCTTGGTTATCCTTTGTGTTATATTCTACATATTATCCTTCCCTAATCTTTGCACATATCTACGCCAATAAAATTCTAGCTGACTGAATTTTATATATGTCTGACGTTTTTCCTAAAAAAAAGCTGTGCGCTCATATCCGTTCCCATTTTTCATTCATGAATGCCTGCCTCACGATGGACATAAGCTACTCAGTCTCTGCCTGAAGCGTGTCAAAGACTTGGTCGGGCTTGAGCTGCTGGCAAAACAACGTTTTCACTGGGGGGGGGGGGGGGGGATTTCGCTGTGTACTGGAGGGATTTTGGCGGTTACTGGTGGGGATTTTCCCCTCCAGTTTATATGTTAAACTAGGCCCTGAGAGTCTCCAACCCCCAAAATTTTGGGCTGGCTGCGCACCTGTCATACGGGACCCTTTTTGGGTCTGAAAGGAATGGCTGTCAGGCTACAGGGGCCGGGAGGTCGCCCCCATTGCCCCCCTGGATCCGCCCCTGCATCAGATGCCATTTCAATAACGTGCCCCAGCAGGGACGAAGCCAGAGATCCCCCAGATCAGATCCCCCCTAAGGGGGGATCTGATCCCCCTAAGGGAGGGATCAGATCAGATCAGATCCCCCCTAAGGGGGGATCTGAACAGAAATCCTACTGGAAAACCGCCTGCTGGAAGACGATATGCAACAGGGGCATCGATTTCTGTAAATGATTGGGTGGACCGAACCGAGGACCCAGCAACCTAACCTCCCCCAAATGTGGGTTTCTCAACGGATTTAACCTATTTTATTTTGGCCAACGGAAATTCATAGGTTTTTTGTTACCGTCCATCAAATGAAGAATGGCATGTATCCCCATGCATACAGGTATATATATATATATATATATATATATATATATATATATATATATATATATATATATATATATGGAAAGATAGATAAATCGCTTTGGGCTTTATTCTTTACTTTCTGCCTATCTATTATTTATCGCGGCCGTATTTTTCATTATTATTGCTCAATTCCCTTTATAACCGGCAGAAAATATTGGGTGGGCCCAAACCAACATTGGGTGGGCTCAATTCAACATTGGGTGGGCTAGGGTCCTCTCAAAAGAATACTAATCGACATCCCTGATATGCAATGGTTTTCACAGAAAATGCGGGCCTCAGGGGAGAAAAGGCTCGCGTCACACATCGGCGGGCCTTTGGTTGCGCCGATGAGTCCCCGCATAGCATCGTGGGCCCCACATGGAGAACACTGGGTCCCACTTCAAAACTGAGGGCTGAAATCGAAATGAACATTAAAGGGGCACGTATTCCTTCAAACGATACAAAATGACGTCCTGGCACAAGTTTCCGGGCCTTGCGTCTTGAGTCAATTCCTGTGCCCCATCGGATACCGGTTCGGCGGTCGGCTGACGCAATAATTTAACAGCAGAAGGTGCGCTGAAAGCGTCCCAAGGCAACAATTTTTGTCAAGACGACTCGCTTTTGCTTAATTCAGTTTTTTATCTGGCGGTAGAAAGAGTAGAAACTGTCCGATCATGAAATGCTGTTGTTGTAGTGGACAGATACTGGTAGAACAGAGTAGAGTAACAACAGTGATATCATTTGTGAAGCTCATGAGTTCCTAGTTCCTGCGCTTTCTGCTTACGTTTACTGTTAACCCATTTTCTTTTTGGAGTGGTCGTGGTGTGTGACGTATGCGTGTGTGTGTGTGGACTTTCCATTCAAGTTTGGTGAAGTCTGGCATTCTGGTTCAAAGATTCAAGATGAATACGACAGTTTGAGACCAATTTTTGAAGCCACCCTAGGTGTGGTTTTCTGTGGTTCATATGCGGAAGGGAAGTGGGATTAAGCCCATGCTGGAATAATTGATTTGCAAGGAGAATGACGAAGTAGGAAAGAATGTTGTTCAACTTAAGGACAAGTTTTGGGGTCCTCAAAATAAGCCCTAGTCATTTGTGTGCATTTTTCTTGCTGTTATCATGCCCTTATTTATCCAATACTGAGGGAATCACCATCAATGCAACTATTCCAAAAGTTGAGTCATTGTTTGCATCCTTCATGTCATTGAAAGAAAAGCATCACCTCAGGTGAGTTATTGTGTATACTACAACAGGTGTGTAACATTTAAATTGCTGTTTGTTCTTTTGGGCCAATACTGTCATTTCATTGTCAATGCACATATTTGAGCATATCATGTCATACCAGTACAATTACTGGGACTTAGGGAAAGTGATGTAAGTAAGATCAAATTCCCTACAACTACAAACATATAACATTGCAAAGTATTGCTTAAGCTTGGAGAGTATCATGACTGTATGTAAGATATATCAATCATGAGCTTAAGCAAGCTTCAAAACAGTAGTTCAGCTGTAAACCATTTGAAGATTGTAATGAAATTCAGTGAAATTGCAATAGATAATAGCTTGGTTTTGTTCTTCAGGGACACAGCAAAGGAGATGTTCTTCCATGCATATGATGCATATATGGTAAGCAATACTTCACTTTCCATGCTTAACTTGTCTCAGCTCACCATGTTAGGTTGGGTTTATACCAGGGCAAGGATGAAAAAGACTGAAACTGAAAATAGCTTTTATCAGACCACAAATTGATAATTAAGCTAGGTATTTTTTTGCTGTTTTAGCATGGCCAAATTTAGTCAGCTCAGCCATGAACACATTAACCCATCCACTAATAACATCAGTTCCAAATCACAGCCATTTGTTCAACCTTCAAGCTAAATGTCAGTCTAACTCTTTCAAAGCTGGCATTGGTGTGGAATTTGACCTTGACCATAGGAACAATGATGAAAAATTGCTTCACCAGCTGTTTGATAAGTCAGAAATTGTTAAGCCAGCTTTTTCTCAAGCAAAACATTGTTCAACAGATTGTTGCTTGATCAAAAAATTGCTTGGCCTGCTGACAGTACATGACCATAGGCCATTTTTGTGTTCCATTTGCATGCTTTGTTTTACTGTTCCCAGTTTGGAAATTCAGGACATTTTGATGAGAAACTGAAGACAGAGGTTCAACCTTTGCATTCACATCCAAGTTAGTGCATCTTGAGCTTTAGATAGACTACGCATGCCAGAAGCATTCATACCTCATTTTGCAGCCAGATATTGGCAGCTGCAAATTAATGTAGCTTAAGCTATTTTTCACCCTTGCCCTAACATTTTCCTAAATGATACTATAGATTTGGTTCATATTAGTCAGCTTGAAACTACATTATGATTAATTTCTAAGCTGTTTTCAAAAACTAACTTGGTGACTTATCAAGTTACCTTATTGCTTCAAATATCATTAGGGAACAAGCTTGGTTTTGAGTGGAAGAAAAGGGAATCATCATCTTACTGCATCATCTTACTTAGAACTTAAGAAATGGTAACCTTGTAAGTGATGTTTGTGAACATTTGTTTGTGTGGCAGGTGAAAATCAGTGCATATCATATGATCAGAGTTGTTTATTGTGGACAGAATTTAGCAGAACATTGAAAATGTGGTTTTTGTTATGTGGCCCTGTTGTCTTCTGAACCATCAACATTTGTTTACATTGCATACAGAAAAACAATGCTTAGCATTTGATCAAACATGTCATGGACTGAATTTAGCTGAACATTGGATATGTGGTTTTATGTGAGGAATGGAACAATGCATTATTGTGGACACAATGTGTTAGTTTTTGGCTTGCTGTTTCAGTTATCCATTTGCAGTTCTTTTGCACTTAGGTTTTATGAGATACTGAGAGCTTGTGATAATCCTAAATGTGCCAGTTAGTTTCTTCACAATTCCCAAATGCTATCTCATGCTAAGTGACACTGTCTTGCACAGTGTTTTCTATGGAATTGCAACCTGTTTTTTTTATTGCTGTCAGGCAATGTTCCCTAGCTCAAAAATTTCAGTATACCATGCAAAAGCCAGAATAAAAACACTGTCTTTCATGTACCAAACTCCATCCTGGATTCGTGTCTGCCTAGCTGCAGTGTCAGCAAAAGGCTTGATTGGGTGGCTTGATACTGGCAGTCTGACAAAGTGCAACCCAAGGACTTCATGAATTGGGATGGTTTTGCATTTGTGCAGAGTGCTGTTCTGGGGAAGGTAGTAAGTGGCTTATGTGTGCATTTGTTTGCATACATATTTTCGTACCATACACTCATCTTCTATTTATTTCATGCATTTTATTCCACACACACACACACACACACACACACACACGCACGCACGCACGCACGCACGCACGCACGCACGCATCTATATATGTATATATATATATATATATATATATATATATATATATATATATATATATATATACTCTTATTTACATACACACCTAGGTAAATGCCATGGCTTGTACCACATTTGAAACATTTGTTTGGAGGATGACTTCAGTAACTGACAAAGCAGTGTTTGTTTTGTCTTCTTTGTAAACTTTCATTGGTGAATGAAGCGATGCCTTGTTATCCCTGTGTCTCTACTGTCTCCACTAGTCAGAAATGGAATAACCATCATTCCCAATGGTCCAGACACATGAACATCATGAAGTTCATCCTTCAAGAAAACATATCATTTATTGTAACAAAAATATGGAAGATAGTTGTATGAAACATATTAAGAACAGATGCATTTGTGGCCTAGTGTCTTATTTGTTTTCATATTAAACCATCCATTGGGGACTCCAAGAATTTTGTTATGCATTAAAGGTTGTTGTCAGGTGTGCCGTTTTTTCACTATCTTCACCTAATGATTTTCACATCACATGGTAAATTCATTCTGATTTAGTTGTAGGCCATCTGAATTTTGGCCCAAACACATGCTAATGGTACCAGCCTTCATGATACCATCTGACGTCATTAAAAAAAAATAATTTAATGACGAAAACATTACAGAAGTTTGATGACATAACCTACTGCAGAAGCCACAATATATATATATATATATATATATATATATATATATATAGCCCATGGCACGTTTTACCAAAGTCGAGATCAAGCTTAGAAAAGATGCTGTTTTTTGGTGTTGAAGAACACCAGCTCCAAAAACATTTTGTACTCCAAAGGTTTAATCTTATGCCTCAATCAAAAAGCTACATTATAACTACTTTGACAGATTTTTAACTTTGGAAGTCAGTGACTCTGTCTCTTTTCAGCAAGAAGCAGGTATGGTATCACAACTGACTTACTCCAAAAATGCTAGCTTAAATCATTATTACTATTTGCATAATTCTGTACCTCAAAACAAAAATTGTGCTCCGACGTCAAGAACAAAAACCAAATGTC